>BLKR01002071.1:0-183693 GCA_011170035.1 Teleogryllus occipitalis | reverse complement strand
CATCAAGGTTTTGTTTCAGTGTAATTATTGCATTGTGGCGTTGACAGTTTGCATGTATTTGCTTTTGTGGTGAATTTTGTAGAGAACATTCAGACAGTGTGTTTTGCTCGGTTGTACTGAAGTAGTGAAGTTGTTCACAGGTTATGTCGAATTCCGAATCGTTGCCCACGCGTCCCAAAAGACGCAAACGTACATTAACTGGACGAAGGAAAAGAGAAAGTCAGCGTAAGTGTCGTGATAGTGAGGTCATTTCGTTTTCTGCTGGGTCGTTGCCTATGAAATGTCAGTTTTGTTCTGCTTTGCACTTCGCATGTGAGAGAAATTTTGCAAACGATTTACTCTGTGTTGCTTAAATGGGAAAATAAGTTTACCTTCAGGCGATATGCCAGAAGAAATAAAAATTGTATATAGGACATGATGACACATCAAAAAACTTTAGAAATAATATCCGTCAGTATAATAGTCCTCTTTCTTTTGTGCAATTTGGCACCGACATTGCATTGCCACCTGCCCATGGGCCATACGTGTTCAAAATTTTGGGAACTCACATCACAGAACATCTTCGTTATACCCTGAAGATCCAAACAATGCAACGTATTGTGAACATTAGTCTGGTCACAGTATTTTACATTTATCTCAGATCTCACCGTCAAATTTTGACGGGTTTTCACTAGTTTCCCTTAAGATATCTGGATATGTCTCAGTATTACGAAAATAATAGAACGCCATCAATCAAATTTATTGTCGTCCCTTGTTGTCCCTCTATTTATTTTTGTCCCTTGGACGAGTCATCATTGTTATTTTGTTTCGTTGCTACCTTACTACTCGTACTTCTTTGAATAGGCAACGTGTCGTTCACGAGTTACACTACGCAATAAAGGTTTAAGAATAACGGAATGTGAGAGCTGTCGCTTTATCGTCGCGCTCAATTCAAACGTGTCTCGATTTTCTTAAGAGAGCATTCATTCATTCAATTTTTTATTTATTTAACGTGAAAGACAGTGAACACATGCAACAACGATGCATTTTTGTAATAATTGGTATGAAAATATTCACTCCTTTATAATAAAAACTATTCCCAAAGGCTAAACAGCTAGAGATTTAGGTTATTATCCCTAAAGCTTTACGTGAACGAATCGACTTATTGTCACAATAAAATAGAAAACGATTATTCCAATATCTACATTCCCGAAAGAGTTTTAGAAAACGCAAACAGATAGTGATGCTGGATTTACTAAGTCCAGAGAAAAAACAAGGGATCATCTCAGCATTTGCTCAAAGTATCAGGGAAACTGTACGTTGTATTAAGGAAACTAAATACACAGTTCAAATGGTAACTAATACATTATATGTCGATGTTCAAACGAACATTTTTTCCCGGGTATTAAACGGTTGTAGTAGAGCAGAAAATATTTTACTTGGCACTTAAACTTATGTATGATTTTAATTGTTTGGCGTCATCTGGTAGTGAATTGTAAAATAATGAACATGTATAGTATGTTTTTTTGTAGTTTATACTGATACCTGATGAATATAATTTCTACGTCGAGAGTTTTAGTTATAGACATTTGTATTGGTTGAAAATACGATCCCGCCCTTGAGTAAGTATTTTTTTTACAAAGGCCACTGATACGCCGTAAATCAATGGTAGAATTCCGAGCTTCATTAAGAGAGGCCTACAAGAATCACGTGGGATTTACTTGTTATTCGTTGAATTCTTTTCTCAATCTACACGTTTGAGAGCATTACTTATGTTAAGAATTCGAATATAGCTAAGTTGTGGGAGAGCTGTCCAAGGTTGGACCGAAGATCCGCAAAAAAAGTCTTCCTTAGCTTTTGTCAAAGACAAGATTCTGAAAACGACAAATATTAAGACTGTTAGCACACTTTGGTGTTAGAATCTGCTTTTAACATTAAATATTGAATAAAATATCCGTGTTTCCTCTACCCGGGCGGAAAGAAATCCATTACTTTCTTATTTTATCTCATTTTTCATGCGTGCATGAAGCTCATATGCACCATATTGATTCAGTGGTGAGTTGTAGTTGACATTCACATAATTGAAATTATTGAAGGCGTTGTCATTGTCAACAATATTATTGTTGACAATGTTATATAATGTTATATAATATTGTTGACAATGACAACGCCTTCAATAATTTCAATCATATGCACCATGCCGGTTTTTACTCTGCTCTGAAACGCCAAAAACGCAGTCTCAGAGAATAGAGCGCCATGGAGTTCTGAAATATGAACACCGATTGTACATAAATGATTCAACTCTCAGAGCAGTCCAGACGCGCGTATTTATCGTTTTTCTAACGAGGTGATCCGCCACCTAGAGGGCGCGGTTGCTGTTTTCAAACTATGTGAGCCCGCCGCGACTTAGTGAGAAGCACCAAGTTTTTCGAATGTCGACAATGGAAGACTTTGCTGGCGTAGTGCCGTGCGGGGAGGTGACCTGCTCTCTTGGCCATCTTTGAAGTAGTTCGTAATTGTATATTCTTTGAAAAATTGATTCTTTTTCTCTGCAATGCAGTCGGAGATTTTGAGGGAAATTGAATGCACGACGTTTGAAATGTACCCCCTTTGCTGTTAATACATCCCAAAGAAGGATTATAATTGTTTATATTCGCGATTAGGCGCCAAATTTGAATTAATTATATTTATTATTTAATTTAACTATAAACATATGCCTGGTTGCCTGGTTAACATATTTCCCGCCCTGAGAAGAATCGAACCGGGCCTATAAATGAAAAGCTGGTATGCTGTAGGACAGACTGTTTCGAATCAATGAAGAGTTCTGTCATCTCTGTTTCGGTTTGTCTGCTTCCTTGGCACATTTTACAAAAAAAGGAGACGCAGGGGTTTACATAGAATTGCTAGCACTGATTTAAATGAATAATTGAAAGATCGATCTCAAAACTTAAAATTGGGATGTCGAAGAAATGACTCGATGAAGAGAGACTAGAAATATGATTCGAATGCGTTTTCTGTTTACCGAATGCTTATTGACTTGCATCCAAAAAGCGAGATTTGGTAGGAACCCAATATAGAGAGAATCGTGTTTCCATTGCCACGATGGCACGTAGGTAGAATGAAAAATAATGAGCGGAGACTCAAACAGAATTATGCAAGTCTTTACCAATGACGAAGACACGCGATCTGAAATTCGTCCTTTAAGTGACGTGTCGCCGTGACACGAGGGAGAACAAGGCAAAAACAAGAACTTAAGATATACTAATTAGGATGCTGTTTACCCAATGCGCGAAATGCCCGATTTGTAGACTCAAGTGATTAGCAAGAATTCTTGTCAAAACGTGGGAGACAAAATCTCCAAAAAATAAAAAAAATAAATTAAAAAGCGAGGTTTTAGAATGTAACTATAAGTACAATTGTTGTACTTGCGCAAACTCATGCGTGGTAAATTCAAATTTTCCGAGCGAAGTGTCTCAACAATCTGAAGGAGAGTAACAAAACTCAAAAACGAACCATTGCAAGTTAGTAAAATAACGAATTAAAATATGATCATTTAACATTAAGAATTAATTTTGATGTTTCGTTTCGAACTTCGAACAAACTGTATTCTATTTTCATTTTCTTGTCTGTATTCCAAACTTGTCAGGCTTGTTGTCTTCTATTAACTGCTTCTTTACACTCCGGGTTCCATCACATATATTTCTTCCTTTTAATTAGGGGAATTGTGTCTTTGGCTGTTTGAACTAAAGATTTTTTATGTTGTTACCATGTCTCCGGATTTTGGGTTGTCAATTTATCGGTAAATTCTTTAGTAAGTTTAGATTTTCAGTGTCGAATGTATTAAATTTGGACTTCAGTTGCTCTGTAGTGTTCTTTGGTGGAATTTTCATTTTAATGTTGGATAGATAATCGTCGGAGTCTAACTCAGCGCTTCTTAAAACCTTGACATTTTGAATTTCTTTTGAAAATTTCCTAGATATTTCAGCATGATCAATTTGAAATTCACCCAAGTAATGATTTGGAGAGATAGAACATTATTTATTAATTTTATTAGCTTACAGAAACCCTTTTATTACAATTGTTGCAGTCTGCAATTAAGGTATAGTTTTAAATGTTTAAAGTTTTCGAAATCCTTAACCTGAAAATCAACTGTAATGCTGAACAGTTAAAGAACTCATTAAATATCATTATCAGAATTGTTGCAGTTTATGGCCTCTGGCGTTTTACGTTTGTTGAATAATAATATCCTCAAGCTGTCGCTGAGTATTTTTCTGGTAGCGAGAAAATGTTTTTTCAACATCACATGATGTAACGACAGCGTACTAGAAGAGAGTTAAATCACTTGGAGGATTTTCCTGGAAATCTGTAGATGAAGGGCTTTCAAAAAGAATGGCACATATTCCACGCAAGTTTGTTATTATTTTCCAGTATATTTTCTAATTTTCTACACGTTCTAGATGCTGCTATTCCTTTCGTATGTTTTAATTTTTGTTCAAGGAACTTTCCCACATCCAATGTATTGCTTAGTTGTGCATCTGAAATCTACGGCATTTTTTATTCTTTCATATGAACATCGCGATTATCGATTTCATTTGGGGGAACTTTTCACCCCCTTATTCGGCTATATCCTTTTAAAGACATATTGTTGAGGATTTTCAGTAATATTGTTCTCCAAAGAATAGATAAAAATTACGATAATTAGTTAATTCGTTGAACATAACTTATACAAACAAAGTTCTTTGCCCTACGTCAAAGCACATTGACGTAGTCCAGGATACCGATGACTGGGTGCACTTCTATAAAAATCTGGCCATTTTCCTTTGAAGTTCCAGGATACTAATTTCCTCTCAGTGCGGTTTACGAGCTCATGTTCAAAGCTAACGATCTTCAATGAACCTAAACAAAGCTTTTAGCTTGTGACAAAATCCATTAAGGGGGAGAACGATCATTTAATCTGTTTTTGCTGGAGTTCCCTGAAATAAAGCCATTGTTGAATAACAAAACCTTGTAGCCCTGAACTTATACGGGTAATTAACAAGAGTTGCTTTTAAAGTTCGCCGAGAAATTTTTAATTTTCTGCTGTATAAGAGACAATACATCAAAGTTATATTTCACACAAAGTTAACCCTTTGCTTTAGTTTAGTTACAGAATGCACTCCTTAAAGAAACCACTTTGGAAATATTTCAAGATTATTGTTCACATTTTATCTTTAGATCGCATGTAATTTCAATTTACCCGTTTCCAAATGCTATAAATGTTTTAGTGCTATTAATAGAAATAGAATGCAAGTTTTATCTTCATCATTAACTCTTACCTAGTATTTTGAACTATTTATATATTTTACGCTTTCTGGGTAACTTAACGAATTAAGAAATACATTTAAACCATTTAATCTCAGACAGCTCACAGTAAGTATTCGGACATTAACCTTTCAGAACAATATTTAACAACAAATATTTACTAAACGTTTGGCAAAATTGATAGAAACTGTGTGGGGATATGGTCAAATTAGAAATCGATTTGTATGACTAATTGGAAAGAAATCAGGTGAAAATGAGCAGGAAAAGGAAAGTCTTTCAGTTCAACGCTTGCGCAATGGAGATTGAAGTTGAAAGAGTAGAACGTCATGACGGGTCAGGGAGTTTATTTATTTATTAAAAAGGGTGGCTTGCAGCAGTGAGCAGTATACTAACTGGTTGAACTAGTTAACTAATCAACTAAATGACTGACTCTCATTTATCTCCACGGATGCGTGTCGGGTCGTTACGGGCGTCGCCACATTATAGTTGGGCGAGAAACTAGATGCTGTGCGTTGTGAGCTGTGATCCTCGTGAGAAGAACCGAGTTTTGTTCAAATATCAGACATTGGTTTTAAAGTTGTCGAGCAGTCTGAACGTTCGTTCAAATTACTTCTGGTGAATGGTGGTATGAAACTATTTTTTTTAGAAAGAAATGTCTTGTATGTTTCGAGAGTGTTTTCTAAGTTATGAATGTTAATGAATATATTTATGTTTGATTTTTTACGTAAATAAAAATGTACTCCTTTTCTGGCTACAATTGCCCTGCCTTGCTCATATGTAATTGAGTGATATAACAATTCTTCTTCATTTTAAATGTTATTGTATTGCCGGCTAACATTTAATGATTTTTAAATATTCACATATCCTGACACATGGGTATCGACATACGACGACAGACGACATTGATACTTACGTTATCGTATGCAGATGTTCGTACGAACGGTAATTTCTGGAAATTTTATCTAAATAAGAATTGTTTTGATTGATTGCAACTCACTACCGATTGATCATCCTTATTTCAAATAATCTAATATAATTATAATATCATTGATTCATTTATCAACTTAAGAAAAATA
Source organism: Teleogryllus occipitalis (assembly GCA_011170035.1). Classification (NCBI taxonomy): domain Eukaryota; kingdom Metazoa; phylum Arthropoda; class Insecta; order Orthoptera; family Gryllidae; genus Teleogryllus; species Teleogryllus occipitalis. The sequence continues at coordinate 177,337 of BLKR01002071.1, read as the reverse complement.
TTGAACTATGATCTCATATTATCTGAGTTCATATTAACTTTGATAATGACCGGCTCTCACGCAATTTCAATTAACCTATATAGCTAATGTCTAAAAATCTGACAGCGTCGGGATCCGAACCCTAGGATCCACGGTCAGAGTCAGTACGGAGGCAACGGTAAAGTCAGCAAGTTCATTCTAGAAGCCCGCCTGTGCCCGTCCGAAACTGACCTGTGTTTCATTGAGCACGTTCGTGGGGCAGGTGGCTTTATCTCGGCGCCTCTGCAGCGGAATGGCCTGCGCGGGAGGCGTTGCGTGACCTGGCGGCGCCGCCACCACGGCCTTGTGCGGCCTTGCGAGGCGGCGGCGGCGGCGGCGGCGGCGGCGGCGGCGCTGCGGCTGCTGCGGCGGGGCGGATCGATGGATCGGAGTGGCCCCTCCCCCTCCCCCTCCCCCTCCCCCCTCCCGGGCGGCTCCCGCTCTGCGACGGCTCGGACCGACCACCAGTGGCCACTCGCGCACGGCGCACGTGCTGCTGGGCCAAGCCTCGGGGATATTGTTTTCCTTGTGTGCGATGTTGGGTACGAAGTTCACACTCGATGAGCAAAGAATTTTGCTTTTGGTTTAAACCCCTCCCTTGAATTTGTTTGCATATTTATATGATGATTTTGCTTAAAATGTCTTGACATTATTATTCTACCTGCATTTCTTTGCATTGTTAAGAGAGATGTGGGGGCCTATAACTTGTGGCTTATTGCTGTACTTGAAACAAGGACACCGAAAGGTCTGCAGAAGGTTGATTTTACGAAACATTTCAATGTTTGAATTCATTATTATTTGGTAATTTTGCATAATACGTGTGTTGGCTTTGGTTTATTCAAAAACCTCAATAAAATGAAACATTGGAGCCTCTTCGAACGTTCCTCGACGTTTTGGAAGTTGCAAAATTTACTCGAAGAATGATAGGTTTCGCAGGCAAGAGAATTACGGAAAATGTAAAATAGAAAGAACTGAAACCTGAGATTAAAAAATTCGTCCGATAGCAATAAAATGTGCAGAAAATTATTCGTTAGAAATTGCACAGGGATTTTCAATCTTCTAAATTATGATAATCAGTATTTTTGTAAGATTTTGATACGTTCTGAAGAGCTAGGTGAATCTATTTATTATTATAATACAATTCAATCACGGGACAAGTGAGAGAGAGGGAACAAGTGAGAGAGAGAGGGAACAAGTGAGAGAGAGGGGGAACAAGTGAGAGAGAGAGGGAACAAGTGAGAGAGAGAGGGAACAAGTGAGAGAGAGAGGGAACAAGTGAGAGAGAGAGGGAACAAGTGAGAGAGAGAGAGGGAACAAGTGAGAGAGAGAGGGAACAAGTGAGAGAGAGAGGGAACAAGTGAGAGAGAGAGGGAACAAGTGAGAGAGAGGGAACAGAGTGAGAGAGAGAGGGAACAAGTGAGGAGAGAGGGAGAGTGAGAGAGGGAACAAGTGAGAGAGAGAGGGAACAAGTGAGAGAGAGAGAGGGAACAAGTGAGAGAGAGGGAACAAGTGAGAGAGAGAGGGAACAAGTGAGAGAGAGAGAACAAGTGAGAGAGAGGGAACAAGTGAGAGGGAACAAGTGAGAGAGGGAACAAGTGAGAGAGAGGGAACAAGTGAGAGAGAGAGGGAACAAGTGAGAGAGAAGAGAGAGCAAGGGAGAGAGAGAGGGAACAGAGGGAACAAGAGAGAGGGAACAAGTGAGAGAGAGAGGGAACAAGTGAGAGAGAGGGAACAAGTGAGAGAGAGGAGGAACAAGTGAGAGAGAGGGAACAAGTGAGAGAGAGGGAACAAGTGAGAGAGAGAGGGAACAAGTGAGAGAGAGAGGGAACAAGTGAGAGAGAGAGGGAACAAGTGAGAGAGAGAGGGAACAAGTGAGAGAGAGAGACGGAACAAGGGAGAGAGAGAGACGGAACAAGGGAGAGAGAGAGACGGAACAAGTAAGAGAGAGAGAGGGGGAACAAGTAAGAGAGAGGGAACAGGTAAAAGAGGGAACAAGAGAGAGGGAAAAGATATATAGGGGGAGAGAGGGAAAGAGTTAGAGGGGCGAAAGAGAGGGGCGAAAGAGAGGGGAAAAGAGAGGGGAAAAGAGAGGGGAAAAGAGAGAGGGGAGGAAAGAGAGAGACAGAGGAGGACGATGTCTGCTGGGTACTACTAATAAAGCATATAGTTAATGAACTTTAAAAGCAAACATTTTGTGAAAGGGCATACATACATATTGAGGTTATTTTTTTTTTCAACAGGTGTTACCGCAGCGTAAGGGAGAACCTATATTTCTCACAACGTACTGAAAATAAACCTTGTGTTTCAGCTGAAGTGAGTTATGATCTGCTTTCCAGGAAATTGCAGCTTGTGACATTTCCAAATTCATCTTCAGGACCAAATGAAAACCTCACGAATGTCAGAAAAGACGGTCTCATCATCTATTTTAGTGAGATAAGCATGTAGCTTCTCTACGTAACATTTTACACACACGAAAGATGAATATTAATGCAAGACATCTAACTCGTGGCAAAACCTGTGTGCACACAGTGCAACTGAAAAGATGTTTGTATGTTAATTGATTGATGTTTCCGAGCATGGCAACAACTACGGTCACTATTCCTGTTAGTGTAGTGAATGTTTTATAATGAAAGCCAGCGGTGCTGTCCCTCGCTGAAAGATGAGATCTAGTGCCGACTTACATGTCGCCTTGCGGGTGATTTCCCTCTCCAGGCGTCTCCCGCAGAGGGGCACCGCCCCAACTGAAACAAGCCTTTAGCTCCTGACTTGCATCCTGTCGTGTGTAGTAGTGTAGTGCGTGTAAGTGTGTCTGTGTCTGTGCATGTGTGTGAGTTTATGTATGTAAGCGCAGGGAGGGTCCCGTCGTAACCGTTTGTCAGGGAACTGCTGCGGTGTTACTTATAACTCACCAGAGAAACACCGGGAGTGGTAGCTCAGTGCATCAACTGATGTCACTGCAACACCTCTCACCGGGAGGTCCTAGGTTCGAGTCCCGACGACGGCAGGATTTTCGACACTAGCTTTTCAGCTAAGTCAAATTCTGTCGCTGTCTCTAGAGGCCAGCTGGGAGGGGAATTCTAGAGGCCGGCTGCTCTGATCGGTAGTTTTCCGTGGTTTCTCCGATCAACACCAGACGAATGCCGGAGCAGTACCCCAAGAAACGGGCCACAGACAGCGCGCGATCTATCCTACCTCTTCCTTGTCCTGTCCTCTCCCCTCACACACACACACACACTTACACTAACATGCAATACACTACCACATATTCCGGGAGACCGGTCGGGAGCTTAGAGCTTGTCCCCGGTGGGCGGTGGCCCGCTGGTGGGAGAGTCCTGGTTTGGGGTTCCTCTCTCTCACTTGTTCCCTCTCTCTCACTTGTTCCCTCTCTCTCACGTGTTCCCTCTCTCCTACCCCGTTAGCCGACGGTAGGCCGGCGCCGGATCTCGCTATCCAGCGAAGGAAAATCACCGCCGTCTCCCGAGGATAAAACATGCATTACACTTACGGGACTAATGACCTAAGCTGTTGATGTGCCCGGAATCACCAACCAACCAGAGAAAGAATGGAAAACAACCGATCACGGTAGCTGGCCATTAAAATACTCGTCCAGAAAGCCTCTGAAATTCACCTAGCTAGTGTCGAAAACGTGCCACCGTCGGGTCTCGAACCGTAGTAGGATCTCTAGGTGCGAGTCGCTGCAAAGTTAACGATCATTCTGACTGAGAGATCACTCATCCGCTTTTTCTGCTGCCAGTGCGATGGCGCAGCCCGGCGAATGGCTCCGGCGCCTGTGCTCTGCGCCGCCCCCCCTCGCCGCCCCCCCTCGCCTCCCCCCCTCGCCGCCACCCTCGGCCCCTCGCCCCCCCGCAGTCCCGCTGTGGCTCCTGCGGACCCGACGCGTCGCGACGCCACCGGCGCCGTGTCGTCTCCCGCTCCTCCTCGCGCCGCCCGCGCCCCGCCCGACCGGCAGCCGCCCCTCCGCCGCCACCGACCGACTCCAAGAACGCCACGCCAACAAACTTCCTTCTCACCGAACTTCATATCTCTTCCAACACTCACCAAAACCGGTGACGTCTGTTGGACGGTGCACAATATTGTACGACCAACACATTCCAACTGATCGCACGATAGCGGCAAACAAACAGGAAATTGTTAACCAGGATTTTAAGAAAAAAACTGTCTACTTGTAGATGCGGCTGTGTCGTGCGATCAAAATGTAACCATGGAGGCAGGGAAACGACTTAAATAAAGGAGCTTGGAAATCGAGATCAGCCGAATGTGTACAGCACACGTCGTCCCGATAGTTGTCGGAACTCTGGGATTTCTTCCAAACAATTTGTGTAAAATCTTGGCTAATTTTTCAGGTAATTAAAAACACTGAGAAGTACAAAACATTGCTTTTTTTGGGAACAGCCCACGTTTTGTGCAAAGTATTGTAGAGGTCAGAGTAGTAGTCAAAGTAGTGTAGAGGTCAGTGTAATGACAAACACTAGATCTCCTGAGGAAAACATCCTAAAATAATCTTGAATTAAAGGAATAACAATAATAAGAATAATAAATAAATAGATACTGTTTTGAAAAAGTTTCCGTCGAAAGCTCTCCTTTTATAAGTAAAAAAGTACCATACAACGCATACTATCAACTAATAAAATACTAGCTGTACTAACAACTAGAAATAATGTAAACATGATAACAATTACCATTTTTAAATTATATCATTTTATTTCATTTTAATATTGGATTTAATATTTGAATTATTATATTGAATTAAATTAATTATGATTGAATTATTAATGAAATAAATATTATGATAAATGAACAACTGTACTGAAATGTCTCTGAATGAAGGTTCTGAACACAATATGGAAGTGATTTCACACTATCTGTTCATTGGCAGAAAGTAATCTTTAGGAAGAGGATTTTTATGTCCTAAAAATCTTGAAATATGCATTTATGATTAAAAAATTCTGAAATTAGCACTTTAATATGTAATTGAAATTAACAATATTTCATTTCCTGAATAAAACTTTCTTGACAATTCCAGAGAAGCATACCTGGAATGAAAAGATATATAATAGTGCAAACATAATATAATCTACTTTACTTTTTACTTTTGTGTGGAAGTTTTGTTTGAAAATCATTTAACTCTGATTTACAGCATCAGTTGAAAGTTGCTTTTTGTTCTTCTGTTAAAGTTTTCATGACTTATCAGCTTATTCACCGGGTTCAAAAAAATATTATGAATACGTTAGTGAAAATCTGTGACCTGAAGCTTGTCACATGACCTGAAGCTTGACAAGTATGATCAATGTAATAATAGAGTTAATAGTTTTGCAGGATTAATGTAAACTAGCGTACCTGTGCGACAGTGGCGAATTCTCCGATACACCGCATATACCACCGGCATGCCTAATAATAGATACCTAGTAATTCAAAGTGTATAATAAATATTTCATAAGTTTGGTAATCCTCTAAAAAGTTATTGATATTTTGAAAGCTGTAAAGTAAATGCGAAAAAAATAACTGTTTGCTACCGAGAGCCAGCTAGTGTTCTTAAGCGCTATGACGTGTGTTAGAGCGAGAAGTTTCAAACAGTTCGTAATGCTGTCAAGAAAAGTCGCTAGCGTAGGCGAAGGCACCGCATGCCAGTCGCGATAACCTAGGGCTCCTCATGTTGCAAGGGCGGTGAGAGGGGAGGATGCGCTTCTGGACGGTCGGTATGCACTGCAAAATATTGCGGTGAACAGTTCTTGTCTGGTCGTTCGTAAGTTACGCTTCGGTCGAAACGTCGGCACCTCATCCTTCGACGCGGCGTCACCCGGACAGCCCAGATCATAACCCGATTTCCTCAAACATTTGTATGCATGGGCGGTAATAGGAAACAAAATACCCCATAAAGCAGACAAATCTGCACTGTATCTGTAACACTGTTGTTCTGTGATTAATAAATCGATCTGTTTAATAATACATTAAACTTGCTTTCACTTATCATCTAGATCTTTACTAACTAGCTTAAACAGCACTTACAGCACTGAATACACTACGAGAATAGTCCTCTTAGTTTTATTTCAAATGCTTCAACTTGTCCAAGATATAAATTATCTAGTTAAAATTACTAATCACTCTAGGGAAAGTATTATTTCCCAGCTTCTTCAATGCAATATCATGACTGAGAACGCTCACTTAAAAAGTTGACCAAATCACTGCTGATAACGAAAATACTGGCACAGTTAAGCACAAACCAAACGAAGAAGACACAGTATTTTCTCTTTACTGGTCAAAATCGTCCATTCTTTGCCAATATTGTTTCTTTCTTCTTTTTGACAAAGAACATCAAAAGACGTAAGAGCTCTCTTTCCATCATAGTTTAAACTTTTGCAATTTTTCTTGACCTGAAATTTCACAACCGTTCATTTACCATTTGTCATGGTCTACAGATGCTACCTTAAAAAACTGGAAGTATTGCAAAATAAATTTTTAAGAAATGTTTTAAAAGCTCCATGGTATATCAGAAATGATCAAATTTTAAAAGAATTATTTATAGAACCTCTGAAAACTTGGATTTTAAAACTTTCTTCTAATTTCTACTCTTCTCTTTCATCTTGCCCAGCCACTCCTTTGTACACTCTAGGTAAATCAGCCAATCTTTTTACACGAATAAAATCAAGATATTCTAAAGACCTACTACATTCTCCTTAATTAGCTGTAAAGTAGGTTCCAACATTTCTAAATTAAATATTTATGTTTTTAATACAAATATTGTATGCATTTTTCTGAAGGACCCTTCCTGGGTATCCTTAGATATTATTGTTTAAATTGTTTATGTTCTACAGATGCTGTTTTCGTAATTGTTTGCAAGAAAACTAGGAGGACTTTTGTCGTAGTACATTCAGTATTCTAAGTGCTATTTTAAGCAAGTTAATAAAATATATAGATGTTATGTACAAGCAAGTTAAATTTATTATCAAGCAGAATTATTTATAATCATTGAAGAGCAGTGTTACAGATACGGTGCTGATTTGTCTGCTTTCTTCATCATTTAGTGTCCTTTTCCACCTCACACAAATAATTTTTAACAATATCAAGAATTTGTTGAGAAACAAGCATCTAAATATTCATGTCAAATGCAACCCGCAACACTGATATAATTTTTAAAATCTATTTAGTTTAATAATTCCCAAGCGGAACGTTCTAGAGCCTTATAATCGGAAATTTTTGGGCCCAAGGTCTCACAGAAACTTTCCTCCTGCCGTAGTCTATAGGATGAGAACTTCTTGAACATTCTATTACATTTTCCTGCTTCGGCGCTTCTCGAGACAACCTCACCTATTCTGAGACGTGCAGAATGTGCAATTGTATGTGAAAGTACACTAATTTCTTGATATTCTAGACGATTGTGTTGCAAGAGTGTACCTCTCAATTCCGTAATATAATTAAATAATATTCCATAGAGTAGGGTAGTACTTGCCCGACGGTGTATTTTCGCATGGCCAACTTTACGTAGCTTTCTCAAGAGTAAAAAACCTTTTCTAATATTTTTGAGACTATCAAGGAAAGCGAAAAGATAACTGCCAAGAAATATTGAACAATAACTTCAAATATTGTTTTTGAGGAAGTGTTGTGAATTGTTCCAAGACCATTTGTCTATAATACTGAATAACTCTTTATTCAAAATTTGTTTCAAACATCAATTTCATTGTTTTTATTTAATATTTAATAATTACATTGGAAGATACAGTTATAATTTTTTAAAACAGATGAACATTTTTTAACAAATTTCTCTCTTAATATGCAAATGGAAAGATAGAGAAGAGAGCAGAGTTTAAAATGCGAGAGTTCTCGCACGGGTACGCTAGTATATATATATATATATATATATATATATATATATATATATATATATATATATATATATATATCTTCCAAAAGGATATTGCACCAGAGTCAGCAAAACACTCTGGCACAGCAGAGAACAAATACCAAATTGCGTGATGGAGTTATAGATTAACATTCGTTGTAAGTCGTTCGCTAAATGCGGTGGCAAGGAGGGCACCGCTATTACTTGGAGTTGGAGTTGGCGCATCCGCAGAGACCCAAAAGTGGTAGACGCTAACGTGCTTCGTTCTACGAAAGCTCTCTGCTCAGGTGGAGGGAGGGGCGCGGATAACGGGTGTCCAGGGAGCGGCATCCTGCGCCCGCGTCGGAGGCGGCGCGGAGGAAGGGGCCGGCTGAGTTACCGCAAGGCAGCATTGCTGCGACTTCGACCGGGAGGTCTCAGAGTTCGAGTCCCGGCGGAGGTGGATTTCCCACACTGGCTAGGGACCTAGATCGAATCCATCCGCAGTTTGGAGAATTATAGTGGCCGACTGCTATGATTGGTATTTTTTCATGGTTTTTTCGAACGATACCAGATCAGTGCTAGAGCAAATGTCGCACGCCTACGTGTAGGTCGGAGCCAGAGTTCACCATCCAGAAGGGAGGAAAACCGCCATCTCCCGGGATAAAACATTCACTACACTAAAGGAGACAAATGATTATAGCTGTTGACTCCCGGTAACAACAATAAATCAAGCGGCGCGGCGGTTAGGAAGAAGGCGTTAAGCTGGCGAGCCTGACAAGCGACGAGTGGGAGAGATCTCTTGGGGCCAACGCCGGTGCGCCGAGGCAAATGGACGGCGCAGGACGCTGCTGGCGACGAGGTCGATAGACAAGGCAGCCGCGACGCTGATGGAGGAGGCTAGTAGGGGCATTCGAAATAGCAATGGGATGGGGAACAGCGGCTATTTAGAGGAGGCGGAAACAAGATTGTTTGTCGTGGTCGTGGGGAGAGTTGCGGAGAAAGAAACAAGGAACAAACGGGGACGCTAGGTCGTTCCAGGACACGGATGGAAAACGTTCATTCATTTGACTTCAATCGCAAAGAAATGTAAACTAGTTGTGCACTGACTTACTCGCACTTGTTTGTTTCCTGATCTCTTAAGTCAGATATCTTCGCTTTTGTGCTACTCGTCTCAGCTGCCATGTATTTGCGCATAAAGGACAATTTCTCACATTTACTCAGTTTTTCGGACCCTTAATGGCAGAACTGAAATATGACTTTAGGAATATTATAGAAGGATAAAACCTGGTCTTAAATGCAAATTGTCGTTGATAAATTAGAACCATTTCTGAGAAAATATCGTTTGAGCGTTTATTTTTTTTGTACTAGAAAAAAAATATCGCTACTTTCAGAATTGTAGTTTTAGGAAGTCGCCGACAAAAATTAAAATGTTTATAGTATCCAAAATTCACAGTTAACACTGAAAGTCAGACCTCTACCACCTTTGAAACTGTATTTCAATATACTCTTACAAGAAATCTAAAGAAAAAATTTGGAGTTTTTTTGGACCTCATGAAAAGAAACCCTAAAAATAAAAAAAAATGGGTTTGTAAATCGTAGAGCTTCGAGTCGGGCAAGAACGACTGGGAATACTCATTTTGAAAAAATTCTACGATTAGTTTAGGGGCTAGTGTTTTTCACAAATGAACAGACAGGCAGACAGTCGGACGCACGTTTTGAAACGAAACCACTTTTTCGGTATCAAGGACACAAAAGGTGGATTCTGACTACACAGCGTATTCTACTACAACGTGTTAGAGGAATTAATTTGCTATTTTTCGAGATTTACACACATTTTTCCGTATCAGGGCCCCACTGCCTACAACACGAGCTTCCCTTCTCTTCTAAAAATTGCTGTTTATTTGCCGCAGCATTAGATAACTTTCTCTTATATTACTAAACTTACCAGATATACGTAAATATACGAGAAAGTAAGAAATTCCACTCGTAAATTCAAAGAACATTCTACATAAAATGTATTGACATATCATTAATATTAGCCTCTGGGATGGCTCATGGGCAGCGTACTAGCTCCCCCCCCATGCTGTGGTCCCGGGTTCGATTCCCGGTTGAGGCAAAAATAGAGTTGTAGCTTTCCTTTAAAAAAATTGTTTCAGTTTGTGTAGCTGTGAAACGAAGAAAAGCTCAAGCAGGCGGATCTCGCTAGTTACGGTGCAGAGAATACGTCATGGTCGACTCATGTAGCTCTTACCCCCAAGCATGGGAATTGAACTAGGCCCAGGCAAGGGGGACACCGGTGGCTGGCCGGCGAAGTCGGACTAGCGACCCAAAACCCCAAATACGCACATACATATATTAAACGTTAACAATAATTCAATGTAAATGTTATTAAGTAGACATGTTTAACACAAAAAAGAAAAAGCAAATGGTGATGCTACAACTGAACTGGTGATGCACATACGTTTCCACGTTATATCCAAAATTCAGAGAGTTCATGACAAATATCATCTGCTCCAACTATTAAAAGCGTCTGTACTATCTGTCGAAAAATAAAGACATTTGTAGATTTTTGAAAAAATGTTTTTTATTATAATTTGCATTAATCTGAAGCAGTGTCAACGCAAAAAATCAAGTTTTTTCAAAAAAGTGTACTGCATTTTTTTATAAAGATCTCATTTTTAGAACATATTTCATTTTAGACAAAAATATTTATCATCAATATTATACTTTTGCAATGTTAACTTGCAATCTTTGAACGTACAGTTTGCCCTAATAGAAATACCACCCCTTTTATACCTTTTGATACATGTGAGAAGAAACCTAAAAGAAACTAGTGGTGCTACAGAATCGTACAGACTTTCTCTTACTTGTTAGTTTTTTAAATTTCTTTGGTCTGGGATATCTTTTCGGTTTTGCCTTACCCTCTTCCCAGTTGTCATCTATAACCGCCCAAATTTGATTTTTTCACATTTTCTCAATTTTTCCGTCCCATAATGATAGGACTAAAACGACTTTAAGAATATTACAGAAGAGTAAAACTTTGTCCTACATGGAAATTTTCGTTGATACATTTGGAGCCGGTTTTGACAAAATGGTGTTTGAGCGTTTCTGAAAATGCGCATTTTGAAGCTCATTTTCAACCAAAAATATTGAGTATTCGATAAACTTTATTAGAAATTATTTGAAGCAATTGTATTCACCAATCCAATAATGTACACAAACTGCTGGTGGTGTAAATATTAACGGCGTAAAAGATGTTTAATAATAGTAGTTTATGCAATTAGTTTATAATGTTAAGCTTTATTGCATGAGTACATGTTTTGAAAACGAGCGACGTTAGGAGCGAGTTTTCAAATTTGTATGAATGCAATAAAGCAACATTATAAACGAGTTGCATACGCTATTTTTTTGTATAACAGCATTATAAATTTACAAGAGAATCAAACTTAATTCCGCGAAACAACTTTCTTCTGACGTCTCGGGTGCTTGACATCCAACGCCCTCTGGAAATCAAATTCAAGATGGCATTGTTGACATCCGTGCGAGAAAACGGTGGTCGGCTGTTCCGTCTTCTTCTACCTCCCCACGATTCTCTCGCTACTATTGGCTGAATGTGTGATGACGTCATGTCGCGTTTAATAATGGCGATGACGTCATGTAGCGTGCGATAAAATACTGGATTATGCACGATTTGGGGTATCGAAAAGGGTCGTTTATAATGGTGGTATACAAAAAAATACTTTAGTGTAATTTTCCAAAAAAACAAAACGAAAGAATACATCAAAGAGGCATTATGTAATGTTATTGTGTCCATTTGGCAATGTACTTCAAACATTTAAAAAATTGAAACTGTTTGAAAAAATAGCGTTTAAACATTTCGGAAAATGCACATTTTCGAGCTCATTTTCACAGAAAATTTTTGTTTTCGAGAAACTTTATGAAACATCTTTTGAAGGATATGTAATCATAACTACAATAATGTAATAAATAATGTCGCCAGTAATGTAAATACTAACGACGTAAGAGATATCGTCTAGAAAATACATGTGTGTAATTGAAAAAAATATCAAAGAATACACTAAAATGACGTTTATGACATTTTATAGAGTACAATTAGTACTCTCTCTACCAAAAGTTTAAAGAAAAATTTTGAGCTTTTTTTGAAATATTGCGAAGAAAATCCTACAAGTTTAAAAAAATGTGCATGACGTTAATGAAAGAACTAATTATGGAGAACAAATTTCATTTGAAGAAAAATTTCTATCTTCAATCTTGTAGTTGTAAGAAGACTCCGAAAAAATTAGTGTTTTGTAATTTCCAAAATTTCATAGTTAACTGTGACAATTTGCATTTGTCATCTTTAGAAGTGTATTTCATCGCAATATTTTTAAAAGCATATTTCAAGATTTTTTTATAGCACAAAAATTCTCTCCCTCTACATCACATTTCTTCCATTGCATCTTTCCTGTTTCCCTTGTCTCTCTGTTGTTTCCCAAGGACCGAAGCAGGTTCCCAACATTCACTTTGTTTTTCTAGAAACTCCTTCATCACCACCATTACCAAAATTACTCTCCCCGTCACATATTTGTTTCCCCTCTCGACTTCACCCTACGTAAGTGTGGCGAAATAATAGGACATGAACAGTGTGGCTGGTCTCTGAGACCGGGTATTCGAGTTTCCTATACATAATAAAATGAGAACGTTAACAATGGATCAGATATCACAAATATCTCATAATAACAATTAATAAACACACTTACAAGAAAAATGGGCAATAAAACTAGTATAGACAAAAATTTAAACGAATTAGAAAGAGTGATCACAATTAAAGTCAAAATATATGAAGAGCCTAAGAATATCGCAATTTAAATGTTCTGTTGTTTCAGTTTTGTAAAATTTATTAGCCGAAACATATTAGCTGGCTTAACTAGTAACAATGTCACCAAACCATTACGCACTATTTACGAAATAGACTCACAGTCTGTGCACAACTCTTCAATGTGTCAGAGCACATGAATTTCTTGCATTCGACAACACTGGAATTGTGACTTGTTTCGACACTGGAATTTTGTTTTGTTTGTTATATAACAATAAATGACAATCATAATTGAAAGTGAAAGTTCAAAACAATTACCGAAAATCATGCCCAATAAATATATATAATTACCACTCCACTCACAACGATCACAACACGAACAGTGATTCCGGTCTCAGGGACCGTGTTGCAGTGTCTTGCCATAGCGATCCCTTTTCAAACATTAACAATAACTCATACACATGCGAATTCAAAACTGCAGGAGATACAAGAATGTACAACTTTTGCACTCCAACAGTCATAAATATAAATAAGATTTTTGATAGGCTCGGTCTCAGAAACCGTGCCACACTAACGGAGGGTTAATAATTTTGGCTCTTTCCTAGTCGATCTCAACACATTTTTCCCGTTACATTAAGCCCATTTCCTACATCCAGTCACCTCGTCCCGACGATCCCGTCAACCTTTTCACTCTTGTCTCATTGCCTCGCGTGATCTGCGCACACGCTCGTCCTCCCTTACCAGGGAGGAGAGTCGGAAGGGATATCCTCAGCACATCAATCGCCCGCTCGCCCTGTCTCCCCAGTCTCGCCTTACCCACCGCCCTCACATGCTATTACGCCCATCTTCCTCAACTTCTTGGCCTCTGTACCTCCACCGTCTCCAATAACTCGAACACCCCTGTAACTGTTGCGAGCCTGGCTCTCTGTTAAGTTGCTAATATTGACCCCTCAGCGCATTACCCCTTCGAGACTAGTCGCCCGTCTACATCTCCCTCCGATCACTAGTTTCGCTTTCTTCAGCTCCTCATCGTAAGGGGCCATCCACAAATTACGTAACGCACATGTGGAGTATTTTGAATACCCCCTCTCCCCCCTGTAACTCACCCGTAACGCGTGCTTGAACTTCCCTAAATAATTACGTAAAGCTTGCGACAACACCCCCCTTGAACATGCAAGAAATGAAAATAAATTTTAGCACAGTAAAAACAAACTATATTCATTTTACTTGTGTTGTATATTAAAATTAATGATAAATGAAGTGGAAATTAGTTGACAATGCTGACTGGACCTAACAATAAGACTGTAGGCAAGTATGAGTGAAGAAAGAACGCATAAGCGAGAAAGTTTTGATCCCAATCCGTGCACACGTCGTTGTGGATGACGCATAAACGAGAGTCTAGCGCGCCAATTTAAGTAGGTTCTATAATATTCGACATACATTTTTTGAATATGTTCTTCGTAATCTTACAGATTCAATAAAAAATTGACAAAAATGTTTCCATTTATTGTTACAATTTATATCTAATAACTTTAATTTATTCATGTTTAAAAAATAGTTAATATTTTAACATTTTAATTCAAAACTAAAAAAGGAATTATTATCAGCAAATGTTGAAAAACATAAAAAAATAAATATCAATGTTACCTAAAACTAAACTATCGGGAGCGGTAGCTCAGTGCATCAACTGATGTCACTGCAGCGCCTCTGACCGGGAGGCCCTAGGTTCGAGTCCCACGGCGGCAGGATTTTCGACACTAGCTTTTCAGCTAGGTCGAATTCAGTCGCTGTCTGGAGGAGAATTCTAGCGGTCGGCTGCTCTGACCGGTAGTTTTCTGTGGTTTCTCCAACACCAGGCGAATACCGGAGCAGTACCTCAACAAACGGGCTACAGACCACGCGCGATCATCCCTTCCTCTTCTTTGTCCTATCCTCTTCCCTCACACACACACACACTTACACTGACATGCACTGCACTACCACATATTCCGGGAGATCGGTTGGGAACTTAGAGCTTCTCCCGGCTGGGGCGGTGCCCCGCTGGCGGGAGAGTCCTGGTTAGGGGAAAACCCCGCTAGCCGACGATAGGTCGGCGTCGGATCTCGCCATCCAGTGGGAGAAGATCACCGCCATCTCCCGGGGAAAAACATGCATTACACTTACGGGACTGATGACCAAAGCAGGTGACGCGCCCGGAACCCGAAAAAATCAAAATCTCAATCAATAAAACTAAACTAATGTCCCCTACCCCGATGTAACACTGTATCACGCTGCCTTAACCCCCTCCCCATCTTCTTAGCATTACGTAATTTGGACGACCCCTAACCAAATATGTCGTCACCACCGTTGCCACATCTGTCCCCCCATGCCTCTGTCAGCTTCTCTAGCCTCCATGTTCCAACTCCCTGAGCCTCGTTAATACGGTGCGAATTATTTATATGCACTAAAACCATGAAATTGTGCTAAAAATTAGGAAAATATTCACCTAAAACGAAAGATTTGCACAGAATAAAGTAGAAATTTAGTTTTAAATAAAACCAACAATTATATCAGAAATTCAAAAATAATAAGCAGAATGGCAAAGCAAAACGTGAAAAAATTCTGAATATTTATTAACAATTTTTATATTAGCTGGTTCAATTTTTAACATGAAGTTGACTATATTTTTAATTGCAGACGTAGATGTGAAGTTTTAAGTTTGTTTTAATGTAAAGTATACGTAATATTGAAAATTATATAAAGACCACTTTTATGTTTATTAATTATGTAATATAATTAATTATTTTGAATCAATATTTTATTTTAAAATAGCTTCAAAATAATATGATTACTACTTGGCACAACGCAACCTCAATGTGGAAATGAAGGCAATTTTTGTGTAAGTTTACAATTTTTTTAAAACTACTTCCACTTTAAGATTAAAGTTGAAATTTTTACTAGAATTTGGTATCACAGCAATCTAGCATGTATGCCATTTTCAGTTATATCTGGTTCCCTAACTGAGATGTTTCAGTTGAAAATTTTGAAAAAATCTAAAATTCCAATTTTTAAGAGGATGTAATTTTGAAGTGGCACGTTATTTACCAATAATATCTTACAAAAAGTAACTATACTCTAATGTGTAAATGCACAGAAAAAATGAGGTTGTGATTCTATTCCCTCTTTGAGAAATTACTTTCTGAAAATTAAATTTCGTTCATTCGCGTACCATAGATTTGGTTGCAAATATTTTCCAAATAAAAACAGAAGGTAGGTAAAACAAAATTTGATTTGTAGGCAAGAGTATATTGAATCCAATGATTTTTGTTCTAGAATGTCAGAACAATCCAGAGGTGAGTAATTTAGAAAAGAGTTCATGTGTACAAACGCGAAAAATGGCGCACGGCGAAAAACAAAATTGCCGCCATTTGTAAACCAGATTCAATAAATAAAGAGTTTTTGAACAGCCAAAACGACAGAAATTTATGTACAAAATAGGTTTTTTTTTCGAGATGGTCGAGCGACAAATTTGTTAAATTCTGGTCCACTTAAAATGGATTGACACAGGGTGATTACTTGTGCAGACACGTTAGGAAAATGACAGTCTGATGATAAGAACATTGCTACTCAACACAAAAGATGCAAACTCGAAAGCGATATATACCTTTTCCGCAAGAACATTTTTAAAAACATATTAAACATATTTAAATTAGAGAAAATATTCACTTACAGTATAAATATGCTCAATCGTCTCAAATATGCTGAAATAAGCTCAATACATGTTTGTGTATTAATTCCAGACAACAATAAATGAATCTGTGTTCCTTATTCATACCACTATATACAACGGACACAGCATACAAATGTGCAAAATATGCAGCCTACTCGTTACTTTGATTGTGTGGTCATCTCTTTATCCCGTTGACTTTTCCTCCGCATTGGGTCCATCATCCTGGTCATCATTCGTTAATCGCCTTGCGGCGGACAGTGCAGTATTTGGTGCCAAAACCTGGCCATAAGTCGAAAAACAAAATTTGAACCTAGAAAACATTAAGCATATCCAACATAAAGTGAAAGGTTTTTTGCACTAGGCCTAACGGCTGTTACCATCGTTCTGCTTCCAGCCGTTCTACGTTCTAGCGTAGCTTGTTCAGAGCGCGTCTCTCGGAGTGGTTTCAAAAACGGTTTGTACGGTTTTTGTGTTTTGCTAACTGCTACATTCATAATGGATATTGAAGCAACAATGTTGTACTATTATTATATGATAATTTGTTTCTTGGATATTCATAATTACTCATGTTATTGAATATTTCATATTTAGACATGTCAGTTAATTTCAAGTATTTTTTCCAAACATTAGTATTTTAGTTCAACTGCCAGACGGTGACGAGCCAAAACGTTTGTACCAGTTGACAGACACTTTTAGTGGCTATCTGTAACATGAGTCAGATAATCCACATAAATCCATTAACATTTGTTATAATTTTTCATTGTAAGGACGGTGGCACAAGGTTGATTAAGAGATTCCGCAAAGAGATATTTTCTTTTACAGAATTGGAAGAAAATATCAAGAAGCTGACTACAAAAGAACTATTTAACGTAATTACAGATTGTTCTAAATATTTTGGTGAAAAGATTGATCATATGCAAAATTGATTATAGATTTTTGTAAGTGTTCGTCAGTCAGTCAAAGTCAGTGTTTTGAAGCACGAATTTCGTCACTTTAAAAGCGAATTTAAACAAAAGTAGAGAGCATCAAAGTACATCGAAGATGGATTTCTAATAAAAGAGGAAAGAGGGCTAAATGAAACTGTAATATTAACAATTTGGTCAAAACGTAAGCAGGGGCGGCTGTCGAAGGATTTGGGGGAACGCAACGACCGCAAGCATCGAGGCATTAAATAACAAATAACGAAATGATGTACACTGCAACAATGAACCTCAGGCTGCTGATAAAAACGATGCAGTAGCAGCGTAGAAATAAATAAATCTCTCAACAGAGTATCGGTGCGCAAAGCTGTAACCGTCCCAAGCAAGAACAGAAACAACTATCTACGGTTGAAGAGCTATTCGAATTTGTGGAAGCTAATTTAACACGAGTGCACTATCATAGAATTAGTTCTGTGAGCAAAAATGCGTACCCGTGATGTTCATTGTTGCAAGTGAAAGTCCAATGTTGCCACAAGCCAAATTCTTCTATGGTAACTGAGACATGGGCTGAAATAAATAGGCAGGGTTTGTTAGATCGCACAAAATTAAGATTCTGAAACTAGCTGAAAATTATTTTAACAATTTTCCATCAGAAAATTCAGAATATTCAATGAAGTTCCAGTTCAATAAAGAAAGGTATCAAACCTGGAATCATATTCCGACGTCTCTATTCGCGTTTAAAAATAAAACGCCTAAGCCCGCAAACATAATTCACCCAACTTCTGATGGAAGTGACAATTGTGTGTTTAAATATCGTTGTAGAGAAGAAATATTCCTACCTTCGTTTTCTAAAAGACGTGCCTAAAGCAAGACTTCTTAATCCGTCTCGTCCGTCTTAGTTTTGACGTCAAGTGTTAAGCTGGCTTTACACTTGCAAGAAAATGGCGAGCAATATTATTTCACAAGAAAAGTTGCCAATGTAAACATTGCGGCAATAAATATTTCTAATGTTGGCAATATTTCTTCTCTAGATATTCCGGTCGTAATGTAAACTCGTGTGTTTCCGTCCTCGGAAAGTTATTGCCGGCTGTTGCTGGGACTAGAATTGGATTGAAGTCTGAGCAAGGTATTGCTGGAAGAAGCCAATGATGGCCACGGTCAGATGCGCTGAAGTACGGTTTAGTACATAGACGTATTATTTTGAATTGTTATATGCGTTTTTTCGTAAAATGGGTGTGTTAAAAAGGTTCAATAAAATAAATGATGTAATAAATATTACAAATCCTCTATGGTTGATTATCGAATGGTTCAAATTTTGGTTTAGCTATAGATGCTCCCTAATTATTAATATTGTTACTTTAAAATTATCAAGATTCCTAATCTGAGATTTTAAGATTAATCTATACTACATCAACAGTAGGTAAAGGACATTTTAGAACTTTTTACCGAATTAATAATTACGCTTTTTATAAATAGAAAATTACTTAGAACCCACGTGAATCGTAGTCCACGAACAAATATTGGGGATCCTGAATCGAATTTACACAAGCCCCTTTTCCTTTCGACTTAAAATACAGTCACATGTCTTCACAAAACGTTGTCGTTTCTTTGTCTCTTCATTGAGCACAATATAATAACTGCGACCACGACTCGCATCTTCTCCCTTCTACTAACCATGTCGAAGTGAGATATAACCTCACTTAAGTTGACGCGCCATTTTCCTCTTGGCATCACCAAGCACGGCAAGAAAAGTTCTAATGTAAAACGATCGGCAATATCTTGTCGGAAAGATCTTCCTCCCAACTTTCTGGCAACATATTGCCCCCTCTTGTTCTTGCTAGTGTAAAGATGACCGCAAGAAACAGCTACAAATTACTGAAAGATGTTGCGGAAACCTATTGCTAGTGTAAAGCCAGCATTATTTCGAATTGTTATATGCGTTTTTCATAAAATGGGTGTGTGAAAAAGGTTTAATAAAATAAAAGAAGAACTAAATATTACAAACCCTCTATGGTTGATTATCAAATGGTTCAAATTTTGATGTAGCTACAGATGCTCCCTAATTATTAATTTTGTTACGTTAAAAATTATCAAGATATCTAATCTCAATCAATTTGAAAATTAATCTATAATACATGAACAGTAGATAAATGATATTTTAAAACTTTTTACCGCATTAATGATTGCACATTTTATAAAAAGAAAAATTTATCATCTATAATGTATTTACATTCCATGGGAAATCAGTTTCCATCGATTTTAGTGACAAAATAATTTTCCCCAACTTGTTCAGTGAAATACTTCTCTGTGCGGCGTCCCTGTCTGTCCCCCCCCCCGAGCCACCACAGCCACCCGCAGGTGACCTCTTCTCGCGTGGCGCTCGATGCCGCTCGCCCCCGCTTCCCCCTCCACTCCGCCCTCCCGCCCCTTCCCCTCGCGGATGCAGGGAGCATCGGAAGGGACGGCCGCTGTCTCTGCACCCACTCTGACCGGTAGGTCCTGGGGCTGGTGACACTACGGGGGTGAACCAACTACATAGCTAGATCGGATTCATCCGATCTCTGGAGATTCTAGCGATCGGCTGCTGATCGGTAGTTTTCTTATGCTTTCTCCGATCAGTGCCAGGTATATGCCGGAGCAACCCTGACAAACGGACCACGAACCGCGTGCGATCTTCCTTCCCAATCCTTGTTCCATCCTCTTGTGTTAGAAACTCACATTTCGTTCATGTCGGGAGTCAAGTCTGGATCTTAGAGCTTGTCCCGGGTGGGGCGG
Organism: Teleogryllus occipitalis; assembly: GCA_011170035.1. Taxonomy (NCBI): domain Eukaryota; kingdom Metazoa; phylum Arthropoda; class Insecta; order Orthoptera; family Gryllidae; genus Teleogryllus; species Teleogryllus occipitalis. Next base: position 157,259 of record BLKR01002071.1, on the reverse strand, counting down.
TGCCCCGCCGGGGGAGATATCTGGAGAAGGAAATCCTCCGCACGCCGGCGTGTAGGTCAACGCGGCGGGGGGCCGTCCGCGGACAGTGTGAGTGTGTAGAGTTGGACAGCGGGTTGAGCGAAAACGGCGGCTGCGGAAGGTTCGGAGAGGCGGGGAGTGGGGAGGTCGCGACCACGGGCACCGTTCCAACGCCGTGTGCCCGCCGCCCCCGCTCCCCCCCGCTGGGCGCCACGGCGCAGCGCATACATCGGCGGCTTTAACGCCGCTGTCTCGGCTGCGCTCCAGTTCCCTCGGGGGTCGAGAAACTTCCCTGCAAGGGTCGTTTGAAGCGGCACGTCGCACTTCGCGGGAGCCGCAGAGCAAACCACGCCAAGACTCTGTCGAATGGTACCGGTCGAAACAAATGGCTCAGCGCAGCAACACTGTTGCCACTGCAATGGGAGGGCCTAAGATTCGAGTCTCGACGCCACCGGATTTTCGACACTAACTAAACACCTTGGTCGAATTAAGCCTCTGTCTGAAAAAGAATTATATAGGCTGGCTGCTCTATGGATCGATATGTTTCTTTATTCTGATTAATATTATACGAATTCCGGAGCAGTACTTTAACAAAGAAACATTAGTATTAGTTATAAAATATATAAAACTTCCTTTCAATTACATTGCATCTTCTTGAAGCGTCTGCCCTTCATCCACCTCATTGGTTCTACGGATAGCGGAATAGCAGGGGTGTGCGATTACACAAGGCCGCGTACGAGACTTAGTTTCACGTGCGCCAGCGGTAGTTTGCAAGTGAAATATGCGACCTTTAAGAGAGCGTTTCTTTCATGTACCAAACGATATCAAAATAAGGCACGCAGGTAGCACGGTTTTAATGAAAGCGACTCGATTCATGGGTATACGGGATGTTTAATGCGCAATGTAAAATGAATAAATACATATATCGACACAGACTAGGAATCGAACCTGCTACTCCCATGTTTTGGAACAACTTTTTGACACTGAGCCGTCCATTTGCTGTTCCATTACTCTTCATATAACACGTTTTATATTAACAAAACTAGAAAGTAACATTACGTTTATAGAAATTAATGTAAACTCAGTTTCATGGGTAGGAATCACGGAAGTCTTTTAGATCTATAGTAATACTATTTACAAATCGATGGACGTTGAAATATTTTATACGCCCACCAATCAAATAAATTTAATCTTAATGGCTCCGTATAGAGAACAGTTTTGATAACCATAATTAGAAAGCGCAGTCGATAGGCAGGAATGTCCATCGCCATCAACCTACGTGGTACAATACTTGTTGCAGGTTGTTTACAATTATACAGTCCAAATGATAAATAATACATTAAATCACTGTTAAAATTAATGTTATTTCCTTTTCGAAGCTCATTATTGTCTCTTATCATGTAGAAACAGTTATGCAGCAGAAATGATTTTACTTAGGATTTAAACGTTTCTATCGAATTTAATCCTTTAAAATCATATGGCAAAGCGTTGGAAAATAATGTAGATGCATTGTTCGTGAATTTTTGGAATGAATTGTGGATACTGTCACCTAATGAATATGATTACTACGTCGAGTGTTATAGTTAGAGACTTCGGCGTTTTCTGAAAATATATTTCTGCCCTTAAGCAAGTCATTTTTGACAAATACCACTGATTCGTAAATCAACAGACAGGGTAATGGTACAATTCCTAGATTAACAAAGAGAGGCTTACAAGAATCACGTGGGTGGGATTTGGTTATTATTTGTACTATTCCATTTTGTAATCTAAAAGTCTGGGAGCTATAAGATGTATTACCCCAGAATATTAGCCCATATCTCAGACGGAAATGAACATTCGCGAAATATGCGTAACGAGCATTATGAAAGCTTACTGAATTTGAAAGAATTCTAAATGCGTAGCATAATGAATACAGCAAAGTACACTTATAGAATTGTTCAGGTCGCATTTTCAATTAACTTTTTGTATTTAAAAAAAATTGCAAAGAGTTCACATTGCAAAACTTAGGTTTGTTATAATTTTTAGTATTGAAAATTGAGCAATAGACAAAAATGTTTTAAATATCTGGTAGAACTTCCTTTCTCTCTTTAGAGTTTGAAGGTGTCTATGACGTCTCACCAATTTTCTGCGGTGTCTCACGATTTTTGACGGTTTGTCAAAAAGAGAACGTGATATGACGTTACAATGGATCCTGAGTATCCTGTTTCACAATATTTTATACCTTATAAACAAAGGCTGCTAAAATGCTGCAAGAAAGAGCAGGGTTCAATTTTATTCAACTCCGGTTTTTGAATTTGACTCGGACCACATACAAATTGTAATAACCTCCCATTAGGTTCTCTCACCTCATTCCCCAACGCCCAAATCCAACATTCAAAATTAACTGGTACAAGTTTCAGAACACTATAATTAGTGCTATTCTCCCAAATAAAATATTAAATACTCCAATTCAAATAGAAAATGCCGTTACGTACCTAAACAAACTAACACATTCCTCCCTACAAACTTCACGAATTAATCCACAAATACAATCTAAAAGTAATGACATCATATTGCTACGTGCCATAAAAATAAAAAACAAAAGAAGAAGACTGGGTCAACTTAAGAACCCTAGAAATCAAGTCCGAACTCAATACAATTACCAACAGAGTCAAAAGACTAATTAAGAAGCACAATGCCCAACATTTCCACTCTAAAATTGAATCGCTGAACACCAAAAATAACTCACTATGGCTCTTTACCGATAAAATATTAAATAAAAAAACAATAATCCCCCATTAAATAAAATAATGGGACAAGCATACACTTCAATACAAAAAGCGGAAGAACTAGCCACGTATTTCGTCTCAACATTGTCAGCATCAAATCAGCCAGAAGATATAGATAGAAATTTATTCTACAATTAGGAAAATGATGCCCGGTGGTATAATGCAGAAATACGAAAGTAGTTACAATTACTAATGCAATTATAAAATAAAATAATAATGTATAAAAATCATTGTAAAGAATATAAAAACAAATTGTCTTTGTCATTTCCTAGATATGCAGATGGCATTTACATTCCTATACTACAAATTAAAATACATGTATACTAACATAAAGATAAATAAACTTGCATAGTATACAAATATACGTACATACGTACGTACAAACATGCATGCGTAGATACATAAACAGACCAAGGAAACCTCGCATACACACCAATCTGCAACTATTCATTCACATTCAGACAGACATGGATAAACATTTTTACCTAACACCACAGTGTAATAATATATAACACTTAAAATAATTATTAAATTTCTAATACGTAAAACATTCGTTACTATAAAAAAAAAATTCCACTTGTCAGAATAGCCTACAGAAAGACATTTTCGACTCGCAAAACAAACAGAAAGAAATGAAATCACTTCACTTCACTGCACCGCTTATCACTTTATCTAAATATTAACTGTTCAATTCCTTTTACTGTATACTACGCATAATCGCACCTTTCACTTCACTTCACTATACGTTTTCACTGTATTGACTAATTTTCTATATTTTTTTTCTAAACCCTTGCGCTGAGCAAGGAAAGGGCTCAAAAACTGCCGTAAGGCAAATCGTTTCCTTTTCCTTCGCGCGCAAAATCGTGCCCTTTTCCTTCGGCGTTCTAATGATTCCCAATGCGCAGGTGTGTTCCTCCGAAATGTGTATTTTGCCGCTCTGTTTTGTATCATCTCTAAGCTCTTTTAAGTCCTATTCTGTACGGATACCAACAACTATTAAGTATCTCCGGACATTTATACTCATCATTTCAAAAAAAAGTCATACAATACAATCAATATTCTTAGACATATCACAAGCATTTGATAGAATCTGGCACCAAGCATTAACATACAAAATAAAAAAAAGCGGCACGCGATATTACTTAACGGAAGTCATAAAAAATTCTTAGAAAACAGAACATTCTCAGTAGCAGTAAATAATCACCATTCAAACCCCAAAACGATAAACGCAGGCTTACCCCAGGGATCCCCCTTCGCACCCACTCTTTTGTACATATATGTATCAGACATTCCGAAGCTAAACCCCATTCAAATAGCCCAGTTTGCTGACGAGACAGCAATTAACTCATCCGGAACCTCACTCACAGCAATAAAAAATATAACGTAAATATATAAAAATCTAATTGAAAGCTGGGCAGCAAAGTCAAAAATAAAATTAACCCAATTAAAACTGCAGCTAAAATATTCACACTAAAACCATATACTTCTCTATTAACATTAAACTATGAAACGATAAACTGGTACCCGTCAAACAAGCCAATAGAATACTTATGTCTAAGCATTGTTACAAAACTAAACTGGAAACATTACAATGACAATAAAGTAATACAGGCTATAAAAAACCTGTTACAATTAAAAACATTAATCAACAGAAACAGCCATTACCATATATCACCGCACTCGCAATATATAAAACAATAGTTTGACCCCTCCTACTGTATGCATGCCCAATATGGCTAATACAGCAAGGACCAATCATAATAAAATACAAATTATCCAAAATCAGTTCCTAAGGACAATTACCAACGCACCATGGTTCATATCTAATGCACAGCTCCATACAGAATTCAATCTCCAACCTATAATCCAGCACATTCTATACCTATACACCCAATTCTACTCCAACCTAATGCAGATACCAAATTTAATCGGATTCAACCTAGCCATAAACCCCATCTATTCCACAAGAATAAAAAATAAGTACCCTTTCCACATATTCCTAAAGCAATTTCCCGAAATGGACACTGACTGGAGGTGACCATTAGGTTTCTTCAACTGCAATGCTAGCTGTAAGATTAATTTTAGATTTTGTTAGTAAGTCAACAAACATGTAGAGTGATTGTAACTGAGCTATGTAAATATCAAGTAAAACAATAAATTAATGAGAAAGAGCAGGGGAAGATGTAAGCCAATATTATCTAATTTGTGGCTAAATGTTATCCTCAAGAAAATGACTGATTATTTGCATGTTCCTAAAAGTCATTGTTTAAAATATCAGTATCTAACAGTTAAAAGTAGGGGCAAACGATGAACGTGGTAAGTCGTCTGGCTAAATATCGTTCAAGAGGAAAAGTCCATTAATCCACATAAAGGTGTCATTAGCTGAAAAAGAGTTAAAACGTGCATACATTAGTTTTGCTTAGGGTTTTTGCATTCTAAAAACGTACTTCATAAGTTTTTTCAGGAGAAAAATTTTATACATTTGTAAATATTTAATAAGTTGAATATCCCTGCATGCGAGTAACGATTGTCCAATGTTTCTGTTCGCAGTTTTGCTGCTGAGCCTGGTGCACCTGTCGCAGCAGGGCTGCCAAAGTAAGTGCCCAATCGGCTCCTCTACCATCAAATGAACTTCTTTACCCACCATCTCCATGCCCTTACCACTACAGGCTCGACAGAGTCTGTTCGGCGCGGACCCCTCCATCTGCCAGCCACCTTGACATCCGTACGTCGTGCCGAGATCTCATAACGTTCCCCTTCCGACGTTATTCGCTAAATTCTCAGAACGTTCCTGAATGGCTCGCCAAAGCAGCTGGAGGCGGAAGGTGGTCCACTAGTCCCTCGTAAGTGGGAAACGCAGGGGTCTCCAGTGAGATAAAGCAGATAGGGTGGGGGCATTTTTATTCATATCACACAATCATTTCCGAGAACTTGTCCGTACGTTGACGGCTTAATGTATCTCCCAGACTGACGACCTTGAGTAGTCGGGTTGTGCCTTAAAGAGTATGCAATTTGCATTACGCGGTTGACAAGTGTGTTGCTTCGGTAGAACTGTCATCACAAGGGGGCGGATTTTGATGACCTAAAACATCGCCAAAAATTACCAATAAAATGCTACTCAAATGCTTTAAAAATTCCCTAAAACCAAAGAAAAAGCACGCAAAAAATCTTATGAAAACCAGCTCGGACGAACAACTCAAGCTGTTGGTTGACTGACGTAATCTAGGCTTCTTCCATTCGTTCGAGTGAACTCAGCTAGCAAACTTTTGGTTTGGACTGTTCTTTGAAAGGAAATCTATGTCTTTTGTTATCCCGAAATCGGCCGAACCAGAAATGACTCTTATATATGTCACATGAATTAAATACTCACAACGGCTGTCAAAACAACTTCTGAGCCAACAAATCGAATAGTCTAAGGTGTAACTCTGTGAGTTATAACTGTAACTAAGTGACGTAACATTTAGAACAAAATCCATCATGTAAATATTATTTGAAGCAAGTACCATTAAAATCGACGAAATCAGTAAAAAGTGCATTAAAAATGATGGGAAAAGGTAAAAAATGACTTATTAGTCGAAATTGGCAAAAATTCAAACTAATGACCTATAACCACTTTCTCAGCAATACCTACAGGGATAAAACTTCGTCCTAATCATTGAAGGATAAGTGGATCACCTACGTCATTAATCGTTTGCTATAACTGATTTAGTTAAGGGGAACGAAAGTTATTATTTAATTGTAATACCTAAAGGGATGTTTATGAGACGCAAGTTTTGAGCGATAACCCGATATCGTACGAGTAAAATCTCAGTATTATAGAGGAACATTGAGCTAATAAATGAATTCATTTTAAAGTTTTTTCGTGTTATTGATTTATGTATTCACGAATATATTCGTGCACATAATTTCACGATTATAAAATTGTTATTATGGGATGTCGATTGAAGCGCATCATGTTCATGGAAACGGAAACGACGCGAAAAGTTGAAAACGAAAATTTTATTAAACGAACCGCGAAGCAAAATCTTATTCCTGAACTATCGTCCATTTCTGCATGTAGCGTCTCTTGTTTTCCCGCGAGAGCGTTTGCGTTCCTTTGGCCCACATCACACAACACATTTTGAAGAGCGCTCCCACAGGGATCCTAAAACGACTCCAGCTCCCTTCCGCAGCAGCCACGGCAACTTCCCCACTTGGCCGCTGCGCCAGCAGCGCTCGCCCCGCCCGCCCGCCCCGCCCCACCCCGCACTCTGGCGGGGAAGACAAATTTAAAAAGCAAATTTGTGTAATTCACGAGATACACGAGCGGGAGCGCCGCCGGTGGCTCCGCAACGAAGCTTTTGCCTGTCGGGAGATACAATAAGAGCAAAGAGAAAAGAAAAATCTTGGTCGTCCCGCGCGAGTCCTCTTTACTCTTGAGCGCACCTCTTTTGTTCGATGCTCCTCTCGTGAAGTGCATCGGCCTTTGCACTCGGAGCGTGGCGAGCGCGCCCCGCCGGCTGAGAACCTCTTCGGGGGCGGGGCGGCGTCTCTTTGAGCGCGCACCCCCGCCCCCGTCCCCGCCCCCGCCGGGTGCCGTTCCTTTCCTTTCTCATAGCGACCGGCGCTCCGTGCTGTACAATGGCGACTTCCTTGTCCCTCTCTGTGAGGTCTGCATAGCTGAAAAGATTCACATGTAGCTGAGCGTTGCGGAACTCGAAACGAGGTTTTTTCGATACTCACTCGGATATGTTTTCGAATGCTTGCAGCGCACCAACATGGGAACAGTTGTGAGTGTAGTCTATAATATTTGAGTCATTGTATATAACTAAATTATTATCTAATTAATATCTCCGATTTTATGTAGAGACGTTATATTTCGGGAATATCGCAAAGTTGCCAAAAATATTTAACATTATGCTAATGCTGGATTTTGTCCTAAACAATAAATTAGCCAAATTTAATCTCGCAGTAAGATAATGGTTGTGTTTTGAAAATTCACCCAAATTCAAATTTCTGAATATAATTCTTTAAAAATAATTATTGCTTATAAAGTAAAGAATGGAATGAAACCTCTCTTGTTAAAAAAAACTGTGCGAAAAATAACAAAATCACACATCAGAATAGGAAGGAGATTTGGCCGCAGATGGTTTATTAACGATGCATATTTACTGTTTTGGTAAGATACTGTAACTGAAAACTGCCAGAATAGTTCTTAGAATTTGGTGGTTAAATTAAGCATTAAATTCGGTTTTGTGAATATCTAAATTTACGAGTGATATTACTTTTGAAATACCGTACCTTATTTTAAATCTTATGTTACCTAAAGCTTCAGAGCTATATATGCAGACCTCCGCGATCGAATCCACAAGGTGCTTGACTTGATACTTCCCATTTCCGCCCTTGGCCAACCTCACCTTTATCCATGCCTCCCCCCAACCCACCCCAGCGCGTCCTGCCTCGGCCACCGCCCGTGGCACATTTCACCGCTTTCGACTGTGAATGAGCTTCCGATTTCGAGTTCTCATCTTGCATTTGGCTGTTAGCACGCGTTTTACTAGCGCTGTAGTCGTATTTTTGCGATTTGTACATATTATATAATTCGTACGTAACTACATATCCATAGTGCACGAGTTTCGTTCTTTCTTATATTTTAATTGTCATTAGCGGTTTTTGATTAATACACTAGTTGTAGCGTAAGTAGCATCATGTAGGTTTAAGGTGTAGATGTGTTGTATTTTTTATTTGGAAAATAAACATGGTGTTGACGAGGAATGCATTGTTCTTTTTTACTCTCGCTTGCATCTTTTCTTACTTCCTATCCATTTCCACGTCAATTTTCGCTCTGGGGCTGCGGCACCTTTCTCCTCTGCGGGGCCGCCGCCCCTGCCCCGCCCCGCCCCGCCCCGCCCCGCCCAGCCCCGCCCCCGCACGTGCCCTGCCTCGCCGCGCCACCGCCCACGCTCCGTCCCGCTCCCGTCCCGCCTGCGCGTCACGCTACTTAACAGTCGCATACCAATGAGAGGGTGTCAGTACAGGAACCCAGATTCGTTTATTTCTCTAAGCTTTTTATTTTCTTGCCTAATACGTACTCCAGTTGCAAAGAAAAATTATTGTAATTGTGCAGCGGAAAGTGTCGATTTTTCACCAAAAAACTTGTATTGAACCCCCTGATAGCAACAATTCTTGTTTCTATATGTAGTAAATTACTTTCTTTATCACGTTGTGTACGTAGAATCCACGTTTCGTGGCTACTTCATGCTCAAAAATTAGATTATGGCAACTGTCGTCTGTCAGTTCGTCTGTGGTTAACAGTTGTTCCTAAACCATTCATACGAATTTCTCCAAAACTGATGTTCCCCAATACATATGGCCAAACTCGAGACTTGGCGAATTAGAAACGTATGTTTTCATTTTTGGGGGTACTTTACATAGAACCTTAACATTTTCAAACTTTTCTCGAGTGGCTCCAGATTTTTTGGTGCGGAGGGAGCACAGGACGCTTAAAGTATGACGCATGTCTCCGTTTTGTTGGCCTATTTGCATTTTCGAAAATTGCAGAAGATACAAATGATGCAAGAAAGTACGCGCTATTCAAGTACTACTAGCGTTGGGTAAGAAGTTACTGTTATATCTTTAGGATATTTCTAGTTACAACTTATCATTACCCTAGGCCATAGTTGCATCTTTTAACACCTTATCGGATGTTTACAAAAAAACAAACAAACGCCGCCTTGTGTATTCGCTTCGTGGAATATACGGTGTTCAGTAACAGACAGATCTGCCCATAAACACAACGCTCCCTTACTTAAGTGTTTATTGATGTAGAGTTATGTATTCACGAGCCACGTTGTGAATGTTGAACTAATTCTTCAAAATAAAGGACGTTTCCATATGAATCTCCGAGGAAAGGACCGCATGCACAGAAAATCGTGAAATGCATGTTGGAAATACGTGTGCCTAAGCCACGCCTCAAAAACTGAAACTTTTTATCATTTACTTGTAGAAAATGCCTGCAATATATTGTTAAATACATGTAGTATTCGGTTTTGTGAAATACGAACGTATTCATTTTTTTCTTCAATTCAAGAGTTGATATGGAAGAGAATGTAAGTGACAAAATATCCCATAATGCGATTTTGCATAAAACGCGATTTGTGTTCCATTGCCAACAGCTTAAGATAGGACTTATGTGTCTGAGTCCCCGGTTTTAGTTCGCAATTTGTACATCACAAGATAGACGCAGTAGTAACTCCATCGCAGTTGGCAATGAAAAGGGTGCAATTACTTCTCCGCCATATGTGACGTCAAGCTATATATGCATGTGGCATGAAGGTATTGCAGGCCATGGAGGCAATGAAGTTGCTTCATGTCTTCTTAAGGTATTGTCTACTCAGATCAAACCTAAACGAGAAATTTGGTGTGACAACTGCGTTACACCAAACAAGAACAGTACGGTTTTGATTGTTTTAATGTATCTTGTCCTTAAGGGTTGCTATGATTTCACGGACCCAAAATTGCATGTCTCCCGACATTCCTGTCCGATGCAATTTTCTAGATTGTCTCATGAAGCTGAGACGTGTTTAAATACAAGTGCCTTGCAAATAAGCAGCACATCTTTCATCAAAGTTGCACTCGTAGATTTGCCACTGATGAAGACAATAACGGCCGTTAAAGACATCGAAGAATAGAAAATTTATGTAGTTTTCAAAAAGGGAAATTCATTCCATTCAAGAATATGTAAATTTTCAAAGTGACACAAAATATATTTAGCAAAGGGAAAGAAAAGGATTTATTGAATACACTGCAGTTTATGAACACTAAATATCCCGATTTTACAAGAAAATTTGTACATCTCCTTAAAATTGTTGGAAGGTTATAAACACATACCCTGAGTGCATAATACATGTAAATAAACCCTTTTTGTAATCTAAAATAAGTTTTTTTCCTTCTGCTGAAAAATTTACTTTCTGACACTTTCATCCCTTTCCATGTCAACTCTTCAAGTATTTTGCAATTTATTCAGGGGCCCGCCATAGGTCCCGCATTGGTGCCGTCCGAGGACTGCACTAGCAAATGGTATGCGACTGTTAACGCGCCCTGCCAGGCTGATGGTATTGACGTGTGTGTACGTGACCCTTAACAATAAGCTACTCACTGCGTGGATTGGGCCTACAATGTTATCACTCTTGAGAGTTTATTCTTTGCTTATTTTTCCTTTAGTAGAGACTACAAATTGCATTACTCCTTGGTCGAAATTTTCTTTAAAATAAATTATTAACAACATGTGGTAGCATACAATAACATAATTGAAGGAGAGTATAATTCACGTCTTTACTCAGTATTACTTCAAAACGCTGCGTAAAAAAACAGAAATGTGATTTAACAGCTCATATATGCTTCTAATAACATCCAAAAAGTCAGGTTTTCATTATAACATATCTTTTTGTGTATTTCAAAATTAATAAATATATAACTGTGATCCAACTATTCTTGTGGAAAACGAAATAATATACATACAACACTGTTTTGTTTTGAATTGGCTTCTATGTTTTATAATGACATAATTTAATTTTAAACCTACAGACTTTATAAATGAATTATTTGTCAATGGTCAAACATTATGACTCAGAGGTAGTTCGGTAATTTTAAAATAGTAAACAATGTTCACTGTGAGAGAATATCTATACGTATTACAACATTCAAACATTTCTGGCCGTAGTTCATGGAGCAGAATTTTACTTGCAAAGTACGTCAAATTTGGCATAAAAGTTTGAGTGACTAGCTACTGCTGCGAATATTTGATCTCCTTTAAGAGAAATTCGAAACTTATATATCAAATATATACTTAACATTGACATCATTATTACTATTTGGGTGATGCCGTATTTTTAGATTGGATTCAAGGGACTTACGAGTATTTAATTCATTCTGCTCAGTACTTACAAGTGTTTCACATTCTTATATTTATTTCAAATGATAGTTTTTTGAGTAAATTTGTAAACTTCTTAAATACAGATGATACGGACGGTATCCAGCGTATCATTCAATAATTGCTGCAATTAATAGATCAAATGCTGCAGCTACTCGACATACACGTGTAGGGGTAGATGATACGTGACTCTCGAAATTGGAATTCCGAAAGACTGACACACAAAGATGCGCTGGGTGGCTTAGATATCGCGTTATTCTACCCGCACTTTTTATGATTTTTTAAGAGTTTGCTCAATTAATTTCTGGCATGAGTAGAAGGTTCATTTGTGGAATAATAAGAATATAGGTAGAATGTAACCCAAACTAAGTTGCATTGGTAGTTGCATCTTAATTCGCATCCAATCAAGTAGTTTTTATTCATTTTAAATTACAGTATGCTGGAGCATTGTCATTTGTCGATAAACTAAAGAATCTAAACATATCTTTTTGCAAAATAGCTACAAAAGTTACGTGTTACGTGTCACATTGTCATGTACAACCAATGAAACAGATTTAATGCTAAAAATCTCTCTAATGTCCTATTAACTTTTGCACGACAATAAGCTTTACATAATTCAAGGGAGAAAAGAATCAGCACCTTGTTTTTTTTCTATTTTGAAATTTACATTTTTTTAAATCCTCGAATTACAAATTTAATCTGCACCTATTTTAATTAAATTTTACTGATATCTTTGAAGAAGTCACGGAATTTCTTAAAGTCAAATTATTAAAACATTAAGAAAATTTATATTAAGAAATATGAAAGAACAAATTTATGAGTCTTCATCATACGGTTCAGAAATTTTTGAGATTGTTCCAAACGTATTTAGAGGAAATATCTCACTGATCAAATAAGAAAAATAGTTACCGAAGTAATTATTTGAAACATTTGTCAAAACAACAGCCAAATATTCATTTGGTCATTAAATGTAAGGATAGTCATAAAATGTTATTAAACGAAGAGGAAAACTCAATTCACATAGGGACTTCATGGAATATGCATGATGCACGTCCTAGATTTATCAAGAAAATTATAGTGATTGAAGCACAATAATAAAAAAGGGAGAAGACAGATCGAATATGGATAAAACCCGCTAAGGAGTTTACAAAAACTGACCAAAAGTGTACGAGAACACTTCTTGCAGTACAAACTTTAGGTAAGTGTATGCCAATACTATAGTATTGTAGCTTTTGATTAGAATCTGAAGTGATAGTTTAGTAGTATTCTTAGGGAATGGAATAGAAGATTTAGCAAGTTTCTATTTTATTATTCGAGCTACTGTCTGCTATGCTCCCTTCAACATTAGATTTTAATGCTTCTAACTTGCACGAGCAAACTTAGACAAATTGATTGACCCATATTCATTTTGTATTGACAATTCACATGGGTGAACCCATGGAATTGTTTTTGTTGAAAGACAAGTATGAAAGAAAGACGAAAGAATGAAGATGTATGTCTGAACACCCTCTTGAGGGATCTTTTGAAATTATTTATACTTCTTGAAATTTTTCAAATCGGAAATACACGAAACTTTTAAAGCAAACTTCTAGCAAACAAGTACTGTTTTGGCATAATTAAATCGAAAAAGTGTTTACTTATTTCGAGCTTATGTACTCATAACTTAAAAGGAAACGTTACAGATTTATTTTTTAGAGTACGCCTTAAATTTTCTGATGAATGAGTTGAACATAAATTTTAGTTGACATAAATTCTGTGGTGGCAGCGGAGATTTTGTGGTACTCCATGATCATAGTTTAGTTTAGTTTAGTTGACATGATCATAGTCAGAATTTTTCAGGCACGCTATTAACCAGCCTCAAGAACATGGACTTACTCATGTATTTTCCAGACTACGAAAATCTCAGCGAGAATTGGAACATTTCTAATCTATTTTCTTAATGTTGCCTCGTTTCTCTTTGGAAAAATATGTCATGTCCTCAATAATACAAATATCTATGTTTGTATTTTTTTCTTATACTATACGTTTAAATGATACTCAATGGGAGTTGAGACTTTTTAATTTAAAAATAAATTAACTATGAATGTATCTATTCTTGGCAGCTAAGAGGCACCTATCTTGAGTCTTCACTTACCTTTCCCCAAAAGACGTATTTCAACTTTAAATAACATTGTGCTGAGGTTGTGGAGTAACGTTCAGCTAAAGCTATGAAGTACAGCAAACATTTCATTTTATTACCTTCATGAAGGAAAGGTGAGGGCATTCCCCTCCCCCTCATCTCCTTGTCAGCGCTTAGGGTTCTACGTAGAGAACCATTTATCGCGCAACCCAGAGCAGGCAATCCAAATGGTACGAGGGAGAAGTTATCGCAGCTAGTCACTCGTAGGTGGCGCTGGAAACGGCGCGAGATATGCGCTCTTTGGCCTAGCAGCGCCTGTCGAAAAGCCACTCTGGAAATGGGGGTGGATTTAACCATCGCTCTCAGCTAGGGTGAGGTTTAGGGCCAACTTTAACTCCCCAGAACAACAGATGTGAGCCGGGTCTTCTAACTCTGTAACACAAAACTCGCACGGGTTCATTCAGCGAAGAATTTTGTGGAGATGTACAGAATAAACTGTTCAGGTGTCTCAGAATAAATGCTACAATTACAGCATGTGAAGAAGTAGAAAACGATAATTTTTTGATAATTAAGGTAGCTGTCTACCTGAGAATGATGAAAAACCGTGAAATTTCGTGTTCTTCAATTTCTATTGGATCGTATGCTCTGTTTTATTCTATTTTAAATGCTTTAGACCGTTCCCTGCTACGTTTCTTAGTATTATTTTTTTTCGAAGCAAGTGTAAACTTTCAAGACTTTAGTGAGTGAACTTCAGATGCATTTTCCCGAATTGGGAATTGCCAGCATTCATGAATGAAACTTCATAAATCATAAACTATTAAAGATAATAATATAATTCTTTTTGCAGCATGTAACCCATGATTTCGTCTAGCGAATAAACTAGAATAGTTAATCTGTCAGTAAAAGTTTCAATTTTATGAACTGAAACGTTCAGTATAAGTTTATAAACAATTATTTTTTCTCAAATAATCAAATCCTGGCTCTTTGGGTTTCACAGTATCTCTACCGTTCTGGGTCATTCACTAGAATATTTAATTGTGATAAATTAAAAACTTAATTATCCAAGTATATCATTTTCTTGTAGAGTTATGATGTTTGTGAAGTGAAAACTGCCATTTTTGCCAATTATTTGTAAACATAGATAAAATTTAATGATTTGATTTCTAAAAGCATAAATAAATCAAATGTACACGGGAAAGCCAAATAGACCTAAAATTCTAAAATTTTTTTCTCAGGTAGACAGTAACTTTAACATGTAGAGGAAAATTCCGTAAAACGGAGTTGTGGTATTTGTCCCTGACTCTTAGGCAACTGAGGCAATAAGCACATACGTTTGGCAGGTGCACGGAATCGCCTTGACTGCGTCAGAACGTGACCTTCCGACCACCTGTGCATACGTCGTTTCCTCACAATCAGGAACAAATTTCACATGTGTAACTTCGTTGCATGAAATTTTTTACTATACATTTATTGACAAAAAGTCATTTTCGACCCCTCTTTATCCCCAAAACGTTTGTAATCGTTATTCTCAGACATGTTTTATGAAATGTTTCTTAGATTATTACGTCCGTGTGTATTGGTTATATTACAGGAAAATATTTTACCCAACTAAAAAGCCTTTGATTTTCTAGAAACTATAAAAACAACAAATATCAATTACATTTTCGTAAACTACAATGTATTTCAAAAAGGTGTTCATGAAATTTTGGAGATTTGTGACATTTTACTTCACGAGGTGTCCGCATAAAATGATTAGTAGAATATTTTTAAATTAGGAAAAAGGAAGGAAAGACATCAGCAGCTGTGATATCGCAGATTTTCCAGTTCCTGCTAATGAATTAACATGTAATGAATGTCTCAGAATAGACGTTATGAACTTCTGATGGATGTAGATGTGTTGAAAATGATCTCTTTTTGCCAATTAATTGATTAGTAATTCCAGTCGCTTCAAATGATAAGATCATTAGTCACGTAAGAGCAGTTTATGTGTTTTATCGATGGAGATGGGAGTTATTTCCCTCCGCTAAATGGCAAAATCCGGCACCAACTAACGTCGGCTTGTGGGGATTTTCCTCAACCAGGTATCTCCCACCAGTGTGGCATCGCCCCAGCCGGGTCAAGCTCTGGTCTCTCCACAAGTATGGTAGTGTAGTACACATAAGTGTAGGTAAGGGGTAATGAAAAAACAAAGAAGAAAAGACCGCTCACGGTCCATGAACGGTTTGTAATGGTTCCGATCCGGCGTTCGCTTGGTGTTGATCGAAAAAATCAAGGAAAACTTCCGATCAAAGTAGCCGCCTGCTAGAATTGTTCTCCGAACAGTGGTTGAATTCGACCTAGATAGCCAGTGTCGAAATCTTACCACCTGTAGGACTCGAACCCCAGAACCTCCCGATCAGAGGCCCTGCAGTGACATCAGATGATGTCCTGAGCCACCTTTACCGGTACTTTTTACTTATTAACATATTGTAGAAAATTCCAAATAACGGAGTTACATACGCGACATTTCTTCCTGATTTTGATACAATCCTTACGAACAGATATTCCATAGGTCACGTTCTGGTGCAAAGATATTAGATTTACTTATCGAACATCTTTACCTAACATTCAGCAGCAAATATAACATGATGAAACTTCGTTATTCTCATTGCATGGTGAACAACAAAAGCTTATCAGTTTCTTCCAATTTGTAACATTCATTCTGAACCACTTGTATACATGTACGGGCATTTCATTGTGTATCCAAAGACGCATTTCCGCAGAACTTCTGGTCAAGTTTGTTCATGATTTCTTACAAAGAAGGCACCGCCGAATAAGTGTTTGTAAATTAGCCCACCACTCTGGAAGTTTTGCGTCGCAGTTTTGTGGAATATGTTCCCAATATAAAGGAGGTAGAACATCACAGTGAGTCGTATTACGTTAAGAAAAGAATAGAGTGCACTTTTAGCATCTATTGTAATACACACAAACAAAAGATTGTACTCAGAACTTCATTAAATTTCACAGAAGTTTACCGTTAACAGAAACTTACATAATCGTGCATTAATATTATTTTACAGCAAACGTTTCCTTCAATTTATTTTATTGTTGAATAATACGTCGATCAGTAAAACATTGCACTGAACATATATTTATGGTTGATTTATACTTACTATGCTTAAATCTAATACAAGGATAAGGAAGCCAAATAGGCACCTCTATTAATTGAGAATTTCGCGGATTTTTTTCAGAAATAAAGGGGAATTTGTTTTGAAGGCGGGCTAGTTGTATAGGATTTCGGCCGAAGTTTAGTGCATTTAATGTGACGACTTGTGGTATGGAGAAATAGTAGTCAGAGAAGGTAACTGATACGTTTGGATATGGGTTCTGTGGATGTTTCTTCGTGGAGTTGATCGTTGAAAAATGTCGGTTTTAGAAAATTTGTTATTTGTTAATGTTAGTTTCTGCTGCATTATTCCACATTCCTCCAAAAATTTTATAATTTAATTTAATTATTATTAAAGTTGCGTTATCTGATTGCACGGAATTTCTTTTGTTTATTGATTTAAGTTGTATTTTAATTTCTGCTTGATTGACCTTGCTTATGTTTTTTCCAGTTAAGTTTTGTGTCTATGTTGAGTCCAAGATGTTTAATTGTGCTGTTCTGTCGGTTCTCATTGTTTATTTATTAACAATACATTATTGTTTCGTTGTTTAATGTTTGGGGAGTGGGAGAATTGTAAAGTCTGAGGGAAAATATTTTCGAGACGGTTTTGATGGATAAAGATGCATTTTTCGTTTAGTGGCCCAGCTGTCGATTAGATTTAGGTATGGTTGCATTGTATTTTGTATTTCATTTAGATTAAGTCCTCAGGAAAACAGCGTCGTGTCGTCCGAAAATTGGGCAATTGGAAAATTTGGAAAAAAATTGGAAAATGTTTTGAATTTAGCTACATAATAGAAAATAAAGACTATGGTAGATAATGTTGATCCTAGGGGGAAGCCTTCATTTGTCTGCAATTTGTGAAGTGGTTATTGTCATTACCTGAGAAGGTTCTGTTGGACAGAAAACTGAGGATGTAATGAGGGTTCCGGTTTTTTTATTTTGTATAGTAGCGCCTGATGACATGTTGTGTCGAATCGTGTGTTACCACGATAAAGATACCTTCTGTTTGAATTTTTTTTGGAATGAAGGCTTTGTCGGCAGTAAACTTATAGAACGATAACTGTTTGGAGTTGTTGCCATTTTGTTAGGTTTGGGAAAGAGAGTAATTGTTGCGTGTTTCCATTGTTGGGGAAGTAGATATTTCTGAAACATGAGCTATCTATACTATTAAAAGTGAATTCAAGTGTAACCGACATTAATACCACAAAATGTAGCGTATGAATAGATATGAAATTTTTACGGTCTTCTTCAGGATTGTCGCAGTGTCCTAGCAAAGTTTGGTAAAGATTAATGCAACCCAAATGCGGAAAATAAATAATTTAAATAATAGGATTGTAGATGCACCGCAACCATTTTTTACCTCTCGCTTAGAGCACGTGGTTCCTAATATATTCCGCCAGAGTTCAGTAGTGCTGCAGCAAAACTGGTATCTAATTTATTCACTAGAGGCCAGTAGCGGTGCATAAAATAACAAAAATTTCATCTAATAGCAATGTGATTTAATTTAAATTAAAGAAAATTATGGTAATTTATTAAAATTTGAACCAATTACGTTAAAAAAATTGAATATGAAGATAGCCTGGGCAACGCCGGAGATTTTGCTAGTATTTTATATTGGCAAAGTACGCTATTATGGGTGAAGGTAAATTTTTTGAAATGTTACTAGTGAAAACCCGTCAAAATTTGACAGTGAGATCTGAGATAAATGTAAAATACTGTGACCAGACTAATGTTCACAATACGTTGCATTGTTTTGATCTTCAGGGTATAACGAAGATGTTCTGTGATGTGAGTTCCCAAAATTTTGAACACGTATGGCCCATGGGCAGGTGGCAATGCAATATCGGTGCCAAATTGCACAAAAGAAAGAGCACTATTATACTGACGGATATTATTTCTAAAGTTTTTTGATGTGTCATCATGTCCTATATACAATTTTTATTTCTTCTGGCATATCGCCTGAAGGTAAACTTATTTTCCCATTTAAGCAACACAGAGTAAATCGTTTGCAGAATTTCTCTCACATGCGAAGTGCAAAGCAGAACAAAACTGACATTTCATAGGCAACGACCCAGAAGAAAACGAAATGACCTCACTATCACGACACTTACGCTGACTTTCTTTTTCCCTGCGTCCAGTTAATGTACGTTTGCGTCTTTTGGGACGCGTGGGCAACGATTCGGAATTCGACATAACCTGTGAATAACTTCACTACTTCAGTACAACCGAGCAAAACACACTGTCCGAATGTTCTCTACAAAATTCACCACAAAAGCAAATACATGCAAACTGTCAACGCCACAATGCAATAATTACACTGAAACAAAACCTTGATGAATTGTAAACAAATCTCAACAATCAAAACAAAACATCAAACAGCGCCACCATGAAGCATCTATCGACTCATATATATCGATTTTGAAACAGCCACCCTTTGGAAGAAAACAATTGACTATTGATAAGCGTACTATTAAAGAAATATTTAATTAATTAATTTACACACTAAATGTTGGTGAATCAACACAAACAATATCTGATAACACATCTAGGGATCACATTCTTTCATTTAAAGGAAAAAATACTACAATCGGTTCAGTAGAAGCTCTAAACGAAGCCATGGCAAAATACCTTATTTTTTTAAATATATAGATTTATGTTACTATGTTATCCAGATCACGTTATCATCTCCAGCTTTTTACATGGTAATTTTTTATTATATTTTATTTCTCTAGGGGATGAATATTGTATTTTGGGGTGTGGATAGTAGCAAGGTTCAATTAGGTTTCTGTTAATTGTGTTATGTCTGGGGTGAGATTTGGTCGTGTTTGTATTAAACATTGACCCAAAGAAGTCGGTTAGCTCTTCCTCATTCTGTATTGAAGTGTATGGTTTGCTCTTTGACGTGTTTAGTTCAGGTGTAATTGTCTTTCAATTAAGTACTTTTTTTGTAAACTGCCACAGCATATTATTTTTAGTGATCAGTGACTGTACTAGAGTATGATATTGTTGATTTTTGTGTGTTTTGATTAATCTTTTGCCTGTGTGTCTTGAGATTTAATTCTTTTCTTAGTTTGGGAGATTTTAAAAGGACTTGTAGCCTTCTGGTTTTGTTTTTAACCTTCATAAGTTTAAGAATTTCGGCTTGTGGGACTGATTTTTAGTTCTTTTAGGGAACAGTTGGGTGTTTAATTGAGTCGCTTGCACGCTAGAGTGGATTAATCTGATGAGATGAGTGAGGACGTGTGTAATTTTGGTGAATCTATTGAGTGTTTTGAAAGGGGGTATGTTTTCACCTATGATTTTTGGAATTGGTTCCAATGTACTCTGCCTTGGGTGTTGGGTGTTGGGTCGTGATGCGGTACAACCTGCTGCTTAGTTATTGGAAGAGGAATGTGGTCTTGTGTAATTCGAATTTTGCGTTAGAAAAAAAGGAGTCGGTAATGTCGAGATCGAGAATGTCTGGATTTTTGTGCCGATCATATGCATAATACGTAGGTTCAGTTGGGGTCATTAGTTTGAGTTTTATCTGGTTAGTGATTTGTGAAAGTATGAGTCCATTTTGATTGCTGTGACGGCAGGCTCAGTATTTTTAGCGTTGATGTTTGAAGGTTGAATGAGATTTCTAAAATTGATATCTTTATTTTCGAATTAATGGGGTTATAAATACAGTTATATTCCCTATGCTGTTATTTAATTTGGTTCGGATTGCTAGGGTTTCAGTTACGGAGGAGTCAATTTTATTGGGTATGAGATTTTGACCACATGGCTAGAGTTCTCCGCCGCTTCAACTTTCAGATGTCTGCTCCGTATTTTGTATAATTGAAGATGTAAGTTAAAATCTTTTTTTTATTTAGGAGAGTTTCAGTAATGCCTGCAATTTTGTAAGAATGGAGAAATTGAGTTAACTCTGTTTTTACTTTCTCACATTGCTTACGCAATATAGAAATAGTATTGTAAGGTTTCGGGAGAAAAAACGACGATTTTTCAACAGAAAAAATCAATTTACCCGGCCCTAACAACGAAAAAGTAGATAAATATTTTCCTACCTGTAGTAAATTACTTCGTCTAACACGTGTAGTTACAATTTACGTTTGATGGGTTCTTGATCCCAAAAAATCGATTGTCGGCCAAACATCTGTCTGTCCGTCTGTAAATAACGCTAGCGACTAACCCGCAAGCAGGATTTTCACTAACATTGATATTCCCCGACCAATCAGACTGATATCGGGGTCTCATGAATTTGAGACTGATATTTTTGTGGCACTTTATACATGAAGACTCAATAACATTTTCAAAATTATATCAGAAGTGGCTTAAAAGTTTTTTTAAAAGTTTTTTCTCCGATGGAGTAAAAATTTAATAAAAATGGTGAAAGTCGCATTCTCATACCACTCCTTCAATTTCCGAAAATTGCAAAAGTTCAATTGTTTGGCATCTTCCTACAACTAAATTATGAATTAATTTTTTTCCCTAATGAACTGTGTTCTTCAGAAACACATCTTCGAATAAGGTCATGTTCCATTTTTCGAAAATGTGAATAGTTTTGTGTGTACTTTTGTGTGATTCATGGATAATTTTTAAATTTTAAACAATAATTTCCTGAAAAACAACTCCAATTTTTTCTTTAATTTTTTCCACCTATGAACCAAAGAACAGTAAAGAAAGTGGTACTGATAAGATTTTCTGTGCACTCTCTGTATTTTCGAGAAATAAAAAAAACCTAAATTGTAAATTCAAATTATCTGCGCTTCTTTTGACGCTCTGTCAGTTTGAGGTTTGATTGTGGGAGTTTGAGATGTGAGTGAAATGATTGAGTTAGTTCGGGGTGTATTTTGGAAGTCTGAAAGGAATTGAGAGGAGGGTGGGGTTGTAGGAGCGTTGTGATTTATAGTTATGATATTCCTAGCTGGTTGCTTTTTAGCGCTAATTTCCTTTCAATAGGTGGAAGAAAGGTGTCTAATGTCTGTTTCATATTTTCCACTGTAGTTGACGGACACTGGTTCTTCGCTTTGGGGGGGGGGGCATGTTACTGTGTAATGATTACCTGCGCAAAATGCGCAGTGAATTTTGTGATTATAGACATTGTTAGTGTCACCGTAACCTACGCACCTTTGGCACTATTGGATCTCTAGGTTTCTTTCTTTTTTGATAAAGATTCTATGATTACAAATTGTGTTTATTATTATTGATCCAATGTGTTCTGTGCCACTTAATTCTGCTGTTACTACTGGGATTGGTTTATTTTACTTTTTTCATCTCGTGACTTATTAATGAAGTGTTGTGATTTTATGTCTTCTTTTATAACGGTTTCAGAAATTGTTGAATGACGAATTTTAAGAACCTCAAAGTAGTTATTATTAGCAGGATCCTTATAAGTGTGAAAATGTTTGGGGACGAATGAAGTATTTTACAAGATGCCTAAGTTTGCTGCAGGACCTTAGTTTATTTTAATTTGATTGTTTATCATATCAGTAACGAAACTTTAGTTTAAAGTTTGTGATAAATAACGAAATTTTTGGTAATCATAGTATAAAGTTGTTGAAGTTCGGGATATCAGCTACGTAAATGGGTGAAATTCTATTAGCTGGGATTATTTGGTCGTTGTACTTTTCTTTGGAATATGAAAAGCAATTGCTAGCAGGGACTTCACTGAGTTCATCAAGTTCACCGAACTTGTTTTGTACAGGTACGTTATATACATAATCAGTGGAGGATTTTGAAATTTCACTCGTGCTTTCACTTGAACGATTGATTTTTTTGCCTTTGGTTTCACTTTGACAGTCACTGTCACTGCCACTGACTACCTTTTGTTTCGTTGACAGGGGCTTCCAAGTGACGAAGAACAAGTTGAGTTGAATGAAGACTAGGTTGACGATGGCCTCGCCATTTGATGAAGCTAACGTAGTTGACCTGGTTTGCGAAACACTGGTGCAATAGCAATCATCGCACTTGGCGTCGATTGTAGCGCATTGTGGGTTATGCAGATCGTTAGTGAGTAGGGTCTGCGCTGCCCGGGTTCTCGAGCTGGAATGTTTACAACAAACTGTTATAATTCTTGATGATATTTACATAACATTTCATAAGTCTTGAAAAACCGCTTTATATTTTCTGTTCAAGTTATAGAGTATTGCTAGAGACGAAATATCCAAATTTATTTCAAACAAAATATTTTAACATTATAGTTAAGAAGACTTTAATGCCAAGTCTCCAAATAAATAGGTACGACGGTGAATAACATAACAAATAATATTCAGTTGCAGTGAAAATAAATGCGTCAGTAATGATAAGTTAGACAACGACATCTCAAAGGTAGATGTCCTCTTAAGAAAAGGTAAATACTGGCGCTACCTTGAGACAGTCTGCAACGTCCTCTTCGCTGCGACCTTGCTCCTCGTGCATTAAGGGTTCCTGCAGCGACTGGGTTGCTCGATAAATGGCAAATTCTGTTGTAAGACCGAGGCATCACAAAAAATGTCTAGCTTCACGTACCAGCTATTTAATGCATTAACGTCAGCTTATAAATGAAGGCCAACATTGTTCAGAACGTATCATTATAGTGGTCAGAAAGCCGATAACCCTAATATGTGGGGAAGCAGAGAATCGAATCATGTAAGTAGGTTGCCTCGCCCATACCCTTACCTTAATCTTTCCCTTTTCCTCTGCCTTACCGTTATCGTTTCCATTGCCCTTCTCTTCCCTTGCTAGCACCCTTGACATCACCTTGTCCTTATCCTCATCCTAGGTTTCGTCCTTGCCCTTGCCCTCGCCTTTACCTTTACTCTCGCCCATATCCTTCCCTCGCCCTTGTCCTCTCACTCACTCTTACCTAAGCCCTCTCCATTGGCTTCGACATTTCCCTCAGCCTTACCTCGACATTGCCCTCGCTCTCGCACCTACCCTCTCCCTTTTCCTGTCCCTAGACACTGCCCTGATCCACACCTCGTTCTTTCCGTTGCCCGTCTCTCTCGCCCTTACCCTTGCAATTGCCATTACCCTTGCCCTCGCCCTCGGCTCTCTCTCTTACCATTGCCTTGTCTTTTCCCTTTCTCGCTTAGGCAGCCTGCCTTCGAAACATGCCCCCATCTGCTGTACCAGAGACCCTTCAACTCCCCTTGCTGACTCCTTCGAATCATGTTACGTAGTTAGGGTCAAATCCGCTACGAATGCAGCCTGCACTCCTTCTCAAAACCAGTGATGTGTAAAAAATATCACTGAATATCTTCAACTTAATCAGTTTGAGAGTTTAAAACAAATTAACTGCCCATTGTTTTAACAAATCTAATTTGATCACAAAGTTTGTGGCTAAACGATATTGGAACCGGAACACATAAGTACATCACTGTTATTGTGGAAAGCGGATTAAATGCTTGGAAACTATACTCCGGAAGATGGATTACTGTGCATTAATTGAGAATTTGTTATTTAAAACTTAACACATAGAAGTCAAGAGGCCTCCATAGTCCTCGTCATCTGCCAGAGACTAGAAAACGGCTAATAACATTATGCCAAATAACATTATCCATGAATAACATTTTCCCTTTCGGAAGGGACATTCGTGCTTCCCTTTACAGGATCTTTCCGGCGAGGACTCGAGAAAGAGTCGTAAGAACTATTCTCTTTCGTCGCGTGTGCCAGTTTTCTGGAACTTTTCTGAAACACAGTTTCAAAAAAAGATTCTCCGGAATTTGATTTCAACTAATTAAGCATTATACCTTTCTGAGTCATACTTAAGTATGAAATCTTATGAAATATTAAAAAATTATCTAAAAACAGCTAAAATTACAGAAAATGATTATTTTATTGTTTACTATCATACTATTTATTATTGTGATCATTGCGTAGTTTTTAAAAATAAATTCGTCTTATTCTTTGTAAAATATCGATTTACACTCTTCTTCCGATTTAACTTTTAAAATAATTTCTAACTGATCTGGCATTTTCTTATTTTGTCCAAGAAATTGTTTATCACCATATACGTAAGGGTGGGTTTCAAGTCCCGATGGTATTTTCTAGGATAAGGTGAAAGTGAATATCCAATCAACGATGATTCTTACAATTTCAATACGTTTTAATGAGTTTTATAAATGAATGAATGGAGTTAATGCAATGGAATTATTTATTTATATCGACATTTTGTGCATCATCGCTAAATAGATTTTGATAGCTTGTGACATATTTATCACATTTAGAGAACGACTCTCTCTATTATTCCATTTCATTGCTGTCTGTCTGTGAAAGCCAAAAGCTGATCTCGTGTTTTTGGAAATATTTCATTTTAGATCAACTTCAAAATCTAAAACTTGTTTTCTTTTCCTAAAAGAGTGCATCAATATTTTATAGAAATGCATCAAACGGTGTCTAAAACCTTTTCGTTGCCCCGGCGTACCAGCTTCAGTTTTAGAACACACCTAGTTGTTTTCTACTTCCTTCTATGGTTCTTTGGATAAACTTTCGGATGAACTAACATTGTACCTCCTATTTGTTTAATAAAAGGCAAATGTCTTTAGCTGTGTGTATGAGAGTTTCGGGTACAATGTTTAGTCCCAAGAACGTAATTGTTTCCACCGCTACTTTAAAATACTCCTGCCTTTTGTTCTTTACATTTTCTCTTTTTTCTTTATTTTTTCTTTTTCTTTTATTGTTCTTTTCTTCTTTATTTTATAGAATGATATTTATACAATTAAATTTAATTTTAGAGATTGAAAACAATATCCAAAAGTGACGAGAAATGTGCATGACTCTACCTTTATATTGTTTTACTCTAAGGTGTCCCAAACATGCCCTTCTGACGTTCTGAACACACGAATGAAGTCTCACAGATATGAAGAATTTAGTATTGCCATTAACGTTTATTGCCGAACGAAGAAAAAATATAGATGGAACCAATAGAAACGCAAAGATGTTTGCCGAAAACGCAATTGCTGCAGTATGTAGTGAATTGATCCACTCTCAAGTAATTATCAGGTTGAAAATATGGAGCGATACAGATATTGTGGAAATTTGTTAGCGAAAGAAATCCCCATTAAACCGTTTTTGTTTTAGACACAAGACATTAGTCCTTGGGTTTAATTTGTTTCTTCTTATATTTTATTGATGAGTAGAATAATTTACTGAGTGATACGAATTACTAATAATGATGATTAATGAAGTACTGACTTAAAAATCAAATTACAGATACTTTCGTCGTACAAACATACTAAACAGTACTTGATCATTGAAATGTGATACTCAATGAATTAGTACTTTATTCAGAATCTTTTTAATATATAGTAAGGTTTGTTTGGGGTATGCAATAGTGGGGTTGTAGTAAATATCCATTTTACACCAAAACAATATGTAAATGTTAACTAAATATGTTATATTTAATGTAAATGTGTAGCAGTTTTTTCATGTAAGTTGTATAAAATCGATTATGTATACGTTTACCTATAATTTTAGTTTCTTTTCAGAATGGATGCAAATAATTTCATCGCTTAGGAAATAAACAAAACTTATTTTGTCAATGGAAGTTTTTATTATTTCAATATATTTCTAGAAGTGTTTCTTTAGTAAAGAATACCAAAACAGAAATGTGTGTAACCCGCATCTTAACCTGAATATTCATAATAAAAATTAATTATAAATGTCCCGTTCTCAGAACACCAACAAAACCCACTTTGCAAGTTTAGATGGAGTTTCATGAGCATAGGTTATTTGAACAAAATTATATTATTGCAATTTTCTTTCTACCATTGAAACAACTCAATTTAAGTCTCGCACAAAACTGTTTTCAGACAGTTTTGAGATGAACGGTTGAACTTACATTTGCTAGGTGTTCGAATTTACTTTCATTTTAGAAATACACGAGATATGGATCTACTTATACAAGAAAGAAAATACACGTATACGAGAGAAGACTTTTGATGGTTACCTTCCAATTGCAAATATTCCGCAAAGTAGATTAGTGTTTCTCAAATCTTACTTACAGCTAATTATAAAATAAAAATTAATGAACTAATAATATTTAATAATTTAGCAGAAATTATCCCATACAAATTAATTAATAATTAATTATTAATTAATTATGAATGAAATTAATTAATAATTGACCTGTTTGCTCTGAAGCATTTCTTATGGACCTAAACTATGTTTATTTCCGAGAAATTCTTGTCGGTCATTTGAATCTAATTAGCTGCGCGTCTGTGGTCTGCTAAGCACTCTTTGACAAGCACTAAAATTATGTGAATAATCATCACTTAAAACAAACATTTCACGAGGAAAACCATCTTCCGTACATTACATCTTTCTACCTGACCAGGGTGCTAAACAATCTGTGATCATCAACCCTGTCTAGTTACCAAGAAGGATCTATCAATTCCTGTAAATCACCTTAGCTTTGCTGTGTGTCCAGCCCATTACACACGTTCACTTCACAGTCTGCGGACCATCTCAACCCTGGCTTGTAAACATCCAGGGTAATGCGATTCATGGAACGTGTAACAATTTGGACCTAACCAGTTCCATACACGGTTGAGTGCATATCTTGACGCCAACTTAACCCTCACTAGCAAAAGTAGACGGCGTGTAATCCGTTAGTCTTCTGGATCCCACCTCGAATCTGACGAGGGCAATACATCTCAGTGCCCGTTGTGCACCACCCAATCAAGCAATTGACACTCAGTACACCTTGAGCACCCAATGCCGTACACCGATCCTGATCAGAACAATCATTGCTCAGTGCCCTTTGAGTATCCTGACCGCTAATTCGCTCTGACCAGGGCAATACAGGGCCCAGTATCCCTTGTGAACCATGAACCTATCTGCACTCTAATCAGCTAATATTCGACTCAGTTTCCCTTGAGTATCCTGATCACATGTTAATCCACGCAGAGCAAATTGATGGGTGAATGTCCCTTGAGTACTTTGAACCCTTCCGGCCCTTGTCAGGCAAACCACGGCTCAGTGCCCTTTGAGTATCGAACCTGGCCAGATCAGTGCTCCTTGAGTTCCATTCATCCATCTGCACCGTAACAAGGCAAAACACGGCTCAGTGTGCCTTGAGTATCCCGACCTCATATTGAGCCTAACCACACGGCCCGGTGCCCATTGAGTCCGAAGAGCAGGGCCACACACGGAGTGGTTGCCCGCGCCCCCGCCCGCGCCCCGCCCGCGCTGCGACGCGCCCGCCGCTAACGCGCGGCCTCCTTTTGCCTCCCGTCTCCGCAGCCGAGAACATCCACTGCTACGAGTGCGACTCGCGCACGGACCCGCGCTGCCGGGACCCCTTCAACTACACGGCGCCGCCCAAGGACCAGCCGCAGCTGATGACGTGCAACGGCTGCTGCGTCAAGATGGTGCGCAACTCACGCACGAGTGAGTAGTAGTACGCCCGAGCGCCGCCACTGCCGCGCTGCCTGGGACGGCCCGCCCACGGGCGGTCGCGTGAGCGGGGCCCCCGCCCCGGGGGCGGCGGCGCGCGGGGCACGGGGCGCCGCGCTGGGCTGTGCTATGCAGGGGAGGGGGGCCATCGCCAAACCCAAATGGGATAGAGACCTCAAAGTGGCAGTTCAGTGCGTCCAGTTAGACGTTAGGGACAGTTTTCTTAAATGATTTACACTCTTCCAATATTTATTATAAAAATAATATTATAAGAAGTTATACAAATCACGACGAAAAACATGTGAATATCTATACGAATGAACTAAATCAATGGATGTTTACGGATCGGCCATTAGTAACGAAAAACATTCCTACCGCTTTTAATTAAACTTTCAATAGAGTACATTCCAAACAAAGAATTAAACATGCAAATTATACTTCCTAAAAAGCAAGATTGAATGTACGCTATTATTGCATTCTAGTTACATAAATACATTGATATGCGAACATTCTCTAGTCAGTGGAAAGACAACATTAGTTCGGAATAAACGACACAAGCACAAGTTAGCCAACGTTCCCGAAATAAATGCGAATCTTTTCTACTTGTTAATCACCAATAAAGCCCCCAATTTGGTTTGTCATCAATGAGTGTCAAAAAATCGCTCACACGATTGAACAGATTATACGTTACGTGGCTGGGTTTAGGTAGCATCATTGCGAAGATTACTGTGACACTTCACTCGTTATTTCGTTAGGCTCAGGAAAAGAGATCAATATTAATACAATCTGCATTAAAAAATTATGTCATTTTGTCTCATTGTCCATCAAATTTTCATCCTCTTTACGATATCCTGGCAGAATACTGATATAGTTAAAATATGGAAGATAATATTTTAATAGGTTAGTCTAACGAAACGAGCATACTTTAAATACATATTCTTTTATTTTGTTTATATATTTTTAATCACTCCTTTGACCTTAGGCGACAGCCTTAGGGTAAGCCAGTTGAACATCTTCAAAATTTATTCTAAACAACCTACATCCTACTTTGATAGTTTGTAAAACACTGAAATGCTATTTTCTCTCTTTATTTTTAGTCGCATCAACGATTAAGGTTATTAGCGACTACAATGATTTATATCAGGTGTTTACAGACAATTATGATTTCATCAGTCATTATTTTAACGTATCATAACATAGAATGACATCACACGTCATTTATCTTACATATCATACTCATACAGGATCACAACGTATCTTTCGGGAGTTGCATATTTATTACATTAAAAAAGTATCATAACATATAGATCATAACGTAGTATAGCATCACACATTATTTATCTTACATAATATAATCATATAGTATCATCAGGATTAGGAACATAACATATCAATCATCGAGAGTCATGAGCGGGCTTACCATGATATTATATGAAATGCTTCTTGCAATCGTAAAAATTATATTTATGAAAAAAAGACAAGTGTTGAGAATAATTTTCGTGACTTTTTTATAATCTTAGTCTTTAACTATATCGTAATAATCCTTCCTTTCCAGTTTTAATGGCACTAAACTTCGCTGTTGAATCGTACAAAATTCATTTATTTTAAACATTTCTGGAAAGAAATTCGATTACGCTATCATTTTGGGATTTAACAGTTCCTGAAATAACCTTTCTAGGACACTGCGGTCCATTGAGTATTTTAAGTCGGGACATTGGGAAACTGGCAGCAAGATCTGCTGAGAAACATTTCTCGTTGACGCCGGCGCGGCCTCTGCCGCTGCAACGCTTGGAGCCTATGCGCGTGAGATAACACCATAAACTCTCAGGCGCCGACCAGGCTGCCTTACTTTTCGTAAAAGACGGAGCTCCTAGAATTAAAAATCAGGCACTGTCAACAGTTCCAAGCATCCCGCAGTTTCCTGAATGACCTTTGACTTGAATAGCGGGTTGCATAACTTTCCCCTTTTGACATCGTTTTTTTTTTTTCGTGGAGTATCTCCTTAACGAGAATTCGTGAAATATACAAACGGAAAAAAGGACGAATAAAAATAATTGCCTCAAACACCATATTCTGATGATTCACATGCTTAGGAAACTATTTCAGAGACGCGCTGACTGTTTCATTTGTATCCTTCGACGCGTGGTGTAGGCTCATTCTCAATATTTAGATTGAAAAATCTGGCAATTAGCAGTTGTATAATTATTCCAAGGGATAGGGGTCTCTGCGTGCACAGCTCGGCATTGTGCCCCCGCCCCCGCACCGCCCCTGCGACGCCCTTTGTGTCGCCCCGGGCGATCGCTCCGCTCCGCTCCGCCCCGCCCCGCCCCGCCCCTCCCATCTCCGCCAATGGCCTCCCGCACACGCCTCCAGCGGAAATCACCCGCTACTACTTACGGCGTCACATTTCCTTAGACATCAGTGCTCGACGAAATTTTGCTTGAAATTGTTCATCGTTTAATCACCAATATACACTTGACGTTTCTCACACAGTTGTTTGGGATGTTTAAGACGTGGTAAGTGTTTTCAAACAAATATAACTTTTATTTTTCTATTTTCAATATTTTTATTAAGGAATGGAAGGATATTGTCAAGTCGGAACGCTAACATTTGCACAATCTACGACTGTACACATTCCAGTATCTAGAAAAGCGTAGCAAAAGACAAATAATAGGTATACGGATTTTTCACAATTTTTGATGTTCATATTACAAACATTTGAAAATAGCTATGTTTCGGAAAATTAATATTTATATTATTCTGGACCATCTGATTAGCTTTGTGACACAACCTATAACTAAGTTCAAGAGTTAGCGTTCTTCAAAGAAATGTTTTATTTACAAAACGCTCGTTCTGCGCTTGATATATTTTACTTCTCATTTGTTTACAATATAAACACATCACGCTACATTCTTTTTTGCACCAATACTGTTGAACAATTTATCAAGTTCACATCTTTGTTACCTTCTCTAGAAATCTGTTTATGACTAGAATCCTTTTCCAGAGCACACTTCACAGGGCTCGTCGAACAAGAGTTGGTAAGAAACAACGGCAATGCCATTTTCTATTACATCCTAAGATACTAGTTTCTTTTAACCGACGTCTTATTACCGACTTACAATTCCCTTTGTAATTACATTCAATTTATTTTATTCATTTTAACCTTCCAAACAATGCATTATATTTTTTAAAAAGATTTTCTGTCTGATAACGCTTACTTTAACATAACTTAATACAATGCATTTTTTAGATTTTCGTGTTCAGTATTCAATATATTAATACATTACATCATTTAAATGTATTGGTAATTTAGACTTCCATGTGTATAAAGACTATCATAAAAAGCGATCCAAAAGTCAGGAAAAATAAGCTCTTCGTTTTAGTTCTTGATAGAAATGCCTTACGTATGTTGGTAACTGCAGGAGAAACCACAAGCCACCTGGCTGAGCAGCGCATCTGTACCATCTCACCCCCTTCGCACAGAGCAGCCTCCGTCGCTCCCCGTTGCGCCTCTTGAGAACCCAATTTGGACCAGGCAATTCACGCAAGATAACGAAAGAGAATTACTGTGTGTATTTATCGAAATGATTATTATTCCTTTCCATGAAAGGAATTGTATTCAAAGTAACATTCTGACAAACATTCCACGCAAGACAGATTGCATTCCCAATCTGGTGACGGAAGTCATTATTGGTGGATCGCTAAAATTCACATTGACTCTCGTTTCCCAATTCAAATCATCCAAGGCTAAATTACAAAACCCCGTTTAAGGTTGCCAATTAAATTAAAATATTGTGTTAGTTTTTTCCTCTATTCTCTTTCGTTAACTTGGAATCATTAGTCTTCACGCAGAGTAATGAGGTGGTCTGGAGCATTTCGACACAAGCGAACAGTCGTAACAGTTCGTAGCTCCGATTAAATTATGTTGAAAGTACTTATGTTTCGTACTGCATTTATTCACGTGCTTTTATTATTCTAAATATTTTGCTCTAACCATAATAAAAGAATGTGTTTCTTAAAATAATTAGGTAATATTTTAAGAAATTGATATTAGATAAGAAAGATATATCAGATAACATTTACATAAAGATATTCCGTTCGTATTATTAATAAAAATTCATCAATTAACGCAAACTCACAGAAGTACACTTTTATCTTTTCAAAATCTAAATATTTTTTACTTAAGATAAAAAGCCGCTATTTCGAAATGTTTGAATTACTTCACTTGCCTTACGGTTACGGAAAGAATTCACTAAGCTATCTTCACCAAATATGAGATAGTAATATTCATTAACAATCGTATATAATATCATTGCGGTATCCTAAAAGACCAATGAGGAGGGGAGAGTCCACGGATGACCCCAGATTAAAATGCGAAATAATTGGGGGAAATACATGAAAGAAATATGTGTAAGGAAACATATCTATGTGGCTTTGGTTGTATAACGGTTAGTGTATAGTGCTGTTCTACCCAAGTTTGCGGGTTCAAACCCGATCGAAGACATGCGCGAAAAAATCCTACGTAAGCCTTCCTTCAGAAGGGAAGTAAAATTGGCTGTTCCATGTAGTAGATTTATTGTATGTAAAAGATCAAGCCTTCAAAATAAAAGTTTAAAAAATTTCCAAAATGCCTAAAATTCAAAATCGTCTGTTTCGTCGCCCGAGTGATACATTCTTCCTTCCTTAGCTAGGTGGTGAAAGGAGCTTGGCGTAATTTGCTTCGTCAGACGGAAGAGCGGGCCTGATGGCAGGAGTCTTGCCACGTAAAATAAGGCACTAACTATGTGTTTAAGAAAAAATAATAGATTATTTGCTCTTAAACACACAGTTAATGCCTTATTTTACGTGGCAAATTTTAATTTAGCGATATATTACGTGCATTTTCTGCCAACACTGCCTCTGCCACAAACTATTTCCAGACCTTGTGGTCTGGCAAGAGCATATATATTTTGAACACTTGCAATCCTTTTCTGTACTTGCATTTCTTCTCATGAGCATACAGACAGCAATACCCTTACTGCTAGATGCACAAGTTCAACATTCACTACGTTGCTCTTAATCCACTACTTTTCTCAACATCATCAACATATCAAAGTAAGGTTGCACCGTGTTAATGCTATCTCTAGGAAGCTTCGTCTTTCAACGAAAGAAAGAAAGATTCGTATAATATAAGTTCTAAGCGATGAATTGATTAGTCTTTACTTAAAAAAAGATAGAGCAAAAAATTCGGTGAAATCCGTCGCTTTCCCCTCCCCATTCGTATGCGACCGTTAGAATTTGAAATAAAGGCAATACGTTACGTTGGTACTACAGGTTTGGTGATTTCCACTTTTTTCTTCAAATAACATGTATATGCACTACATTTGATTCAACACGTACAATACTAAATTAATATTTCTGCATTGGACTTATTAGCTAATAGAGAGGTTACAAATTAATTCTTAAGGTTTGCGAAAACATATCGATAAGACATTAAAATAGCTTTGTCGGTTGTAAAATGTTTACAATGAAATAAAGCGTTACAAAATATGGATTTGAAAAAGAGCGTGAATAATAAATGGCGAAAAGATCGGGAATCGGGCCGATTCCCGGCGCACGTGGGCAAATGCAGTACGACGCCGCAGCGTCGGCCGCGCGGCGCGGCCGGCGGCCGGACGCAGCGCGCCATGCGGCCGCGCGCGGAACCAGCGCCTTACGCGCGCGCGTTTCTGTCGCCGCCGTCGCCGCCGCCGTCGCCGCCGCCGCCGCCGCCGCCGCCGCCGTTGCCGCCGCCGCCGCCGCCGCCATCGCCGCCGCCATCGCCGCTGCGGGGCCGCCGCCACCATCATCGTGGTCGCCGCATGCCGGCGCGTCGTCGCCACTGTGCCGCCCCGCCTGCCGCCGCCGCTCGCGCCCGCCGCCGCGTCACCGCCCGCGCGCGCCCCGCCCCCCTCGCGCGCGCGCGCGGCTGCCGGCAGGCGATGAGACGGTGCGGCGTACTTGCACGTCGCAGCTGGACGTGACGATGCCCGTTCATGACGTGTGTATGATGGAAGGCAGCGGCAAAGGCCACATGTGCTTCTGCGAGGAGGATATGTGCAACGCCGCGCCCCCCGGACCGCCCCCGCCCCCGCCGCCCGCGCTGCTCCTGCCGCTCGCGCTACTGCTCGCCCGTTGCTCGCCCCGCTGCTCGCCCCGCCGCCCGCTCGCGTCGCCCGCTTGCCGCTCAGCTAAGCCCCGCCCCCGTCCCCGCTCCTACCCCTCCCGCCCAACCCCGCCCGCTCTCTCGCTCTTGGAATTTTCGCGCACTCATTTTGTCCACTTCTCTTCCTCGCGACGCCCGTCACGTAAAACGCACTCGTGTGTACTCGCCCTTGAACAGAACATTCCGCTGCATTGCTTTCCCTTCTCTTTTCCTCTTTCCCCATTGAGTCGCACTGGGCGAGCGAATGAATTCTGATGCGTCTTTCACCCTCGGACTCACTTGTTCAACAAATGGGTATCTACCCATACTGTGCGATAATGGCTGAGTTCTGTCACAGGCTGATAGGAAATAATAACAAAAGGTTGTACGTTGACTTGTCAAGTCTTGAAAGATTTGATGATCAGTTAAACGTGGCAATCGATGCTTAAAATCTGAGAAAAAATCCAAAAAGAAATTTCGCACACAGACGCACCAGAGGGAAACGCCCCCACCCCCCTTGTGGGCGACTCTCTGCAATTGCTCTCTCGTCTGCTGCTCCTCCCTCGCGAGCATCGTGATCGTCTGCCTCCCCCCGCCCCCCCCGCCCCCCGCCCTCTCCCACCGACAGTGGAAGCGCGTCGCACCCACGCGACGCGCCGAGAAGACCGGAGCGCCCGCTTCGCCCGCGCCTCGCCCGCGCCACGCCCTCCACGCGAAGCGGCAGCTCCAACGCACCGAGGGGACACGGCCAAGAGCGCGCCCGACCAGTGGCCGTAATGGACTCGAAGCAGTCGCTGACGATCCGTTCCGTGCGTTTATCTGACTGCGCTGACAACGCCATCTTGTTTCTGCTAGCTTCGAGGTACGAAATGGTCTATGCGTGAGAATCAAGTTTCGGAGGGAAACTTCAGCCTCTAAAAGATGTACACAGTTATAAGTCAGACATTCTGTGCAAATTGGCAATTGTAAAATTAATTCTACAGTATAAGTTATTAAATTTAAAAATATAAAATAAGAGAAATAATATTACATTTGGATACTTTATGTAAAAATGTTTCATAGTGGCTGTTAAAAGTGCCGTTTTCGAACTTTTTCCAACACAACACCAGATCCTTCTACGAAGACTATAGAAATTGACCGTAAAATATTTCATCCTATGCAGCCGCGTTCAACTTTAACCCTCCCCTATCCCTCCCAGACTAAGAAAAACATGACTTTGGACCCGCGTCAGAGTCCTGCTCTCTGCTACGTCAATCACTTTCGGCGACACCTTTTGCCCGACAGCTTCGCGTTTCCTTGCAAACTTTCTTCGCGCTGTCGCTCTCGGGAATCTCCTTCGTCGATTCCCAGCGCCGTCCCTTCTCGCCGACCCGCATGACAGACGACCCCGCTCCAAACCATCTTTCTACGTATTGAACTCTTTTACTTTACTGACTTCTCACGCCTTGCGTAAAGCGAGTGCACGTGATTGCATCGCAACTTCTCTCTTTTCATTCGTTTTTATAATTCTATTTAAGTAAATTTTCGCTCTATCTCGCACTCTCTCCCTTTATCTTATCTTCTCGTTTTATTGCTACTCGTAGTTTACTTCAGATGGACTGCCGAGCTTTACCGATCTGCCTGACAAGTCCGCGTTTGCATGGTGCCGATTGTTCCGGGTTCCTTGGTGATGCATCCGCAGCTGAACATTTTTCGCGTTTTCTTCCGATGACTGACGAGCCTTCCCGAAGCGGGCCATATATTCGATCTATCTTGCATCATGGTGCAGATGGTGGGGTGCGAAAACCACCCTGTCTTCTTCACTGTATTTTTTACTATTGAAACACCATATTGTTCCACCGTTCACTGCAAGCTTGTTGCGTATTCATTGGCGGAGCTTCAGCGCGTTTTATACTGTATCTCTCTCTTTTTCTCTCTCTATTTCTCTTTATCTTTGTGCACATTTCTCACGGTAGAGTTTTTCTCGTGAGATTCCTGACGTCGCTGGTGCACAGGGCTTTTGCTTGTTAGCCGTGGAGTATGTGCTCCAGCGACGGCTTGCAACTCGTTTTATAGGGAAGTGGTTCGTTCTGTATCCCAAATAGCAAGTGGGATCGAATCTGCGATCGGTATCAAATCCTCTGAGGGGAATGCCCGGAAAGGTCACGGAATTCGTCTGCCTTACAATGTTCATGACGCAGTATTTTACGTCAAGACGCTCAAACATGCACACAATTTTGTTTCTCGTTCGATCATGTTCCCACCTAGAATCGTAAACGCGCCTGGTGCGCTGTTTCTTGTTATTTCGAATTTGTTCGACGCATATCGATTGTTATTGTAGGCGCTAGTCGAAATGTTTCGCTCAGGGGACGAACAGTGTTAAAACGTCGGATGTTTTATAATATTAAATATTCTTATGATACTATCCTAGCGAGTAGTAACGACTTAGCTCGTGATAAACAAGTGCCGTTCTGTTATTTATTATGTCGCGGGCGTCAGTTTGCGATTTTTTTGTTATACTAAGACGTCTTTTCCTCACGGTTGTAATATCATTCAATTAAGCTAGCGGTTTTTCAACCTCTTCGTAAGCTTATCGCGGTGAGGTTGTCGATCTTGACTTCTTAAAAATTTGATAATTTATAGACACGTTTATCATTAGAAATGGTATACGTAGCCTTTGCAAATATATACATATATTTTCGAGAAGTAGAAAATCGTAAATATATAAATATTGTATCAGTCTTCGTGGAGTAATGTAATATTGTTCCTTTGAAATCTTTTCGAGAGTAATCTACCATTATTTTACACATATTTGTGTGAAATTATTTACTCATATATTGTATATTTATATACTTCTTTCTGTTTGAAAGTTGCATGTATTATTTCTTGCCTGAGCAGAAGACTGTGGAGGCCACTCAAATAAAATGCATAATATAATACTGCTGGGGAGATATTTCCAATATAATTTGTTGGTACATTATCTTAATACGGTTAAAAAGAAAGGAGCTTATATTTCTTAACATGGGTTTGCTGCCAATGAGATGTTTACAGTAATATATGTAGATCCACAGCGAGTCCTAACTTTCACAGATGCAAATGCGAATATTCCGTACGAAATCGAGAAATTTAAAAGAGTTTGATTTCAAAATCAATAAAATATCACGTATAACTTTTATTATATTAATATTTTTATCAGAAACTGAACATAACATCTTTTCAATTTATTATGTGTTCTCAAGGGACGTGATCCATTCAAATTTGTACGCAACCTGAGTAAGCATCCAAGTGCTTCAGAGTCTTACTTTCAATTGTTTAAAATCTGAGAGATTGTGTTTGATCTCTTTTTTTCATTTAAGCTTTCTCGCTGGACCTTTGGCTCGTTTGCGGGGCGCCGCGTTCTAGGTCTGCCAAACCTGGCGCTGCGTCCTGCCGAAGGCTGCCTCTGCAAGGGTTAGACAGCTGTGGGCGCGCGTGCGTGGCCTCCCGGATCTCTGTCGCGGGCGATTGTCGCCCGGCCGACCCCGGCGCCCCGCCCGCCCCGCCCCGCCCCGTCCCGCCCCGACCCGCTCCGCCCGCACCGCCTTGCCACGCCACTGGTGTGGGAGGGGCTAGGAAAGCGACATCGATGTCGAAGGTTTCAAAACATCCATGCATTTAACATCAATTTATTGGAACCGATGGCTTTTGAACATCGATGTTTTGTACCCCATGCTTTAACGCTACCAGTAGTTTATTTTTGAAAGAAGAATAAACAATAATATCAAATAACTTTAATAATTTCAGATATTTATAAATTGAACATTTCTTAGATCGAAGTGATCAAGGGAAAAATTAGTTAATCAAGTTTTTGTCAATAAATACTGTACTATTTTTGGGTAACCAAGTTGATATTCAAAGTTTTGTTGACTTTTCTGATCATTTTGTGGCTTCATCGAGTCAGTTAAATCTCAAATATAAATCAATAACACGTTATCGACAATTTAAGTCCTCCCTCACACGAATATTGTTGTTCGAGATTACTAACTCGGATTCAAAAGCATCGATGTTTAAAGTCACGGACGGTTTTGTGTCATGAACGTTTGGTTGTCGATGTCGCATCCTGAGTGCCAGAGCGGGCGCGGGCGCGGGCGAGGGCGGGGGGCGGGGCGCGGGCGCGCGCGGCGCCGGGTCGCGCATGCGCTTCGCCTGCCTGTCCGCCCCCGGCTGCTCTCAGGCGGCAGCAGCCGCGCCACCCCGCCCGCCGCCCCCGGCCTGG
This sequence comes from Teleogryllus occipitalis, assembly GCA_011170035.1. Lineage (NCBI taxonomy): Eukaryota > Metazoa > Arthropoda > Insecta > Orthoptera > Gryllidae > Teleogryllus > Teleogryllus occipitalis. The sequence continues at coordinate 118,543 of BLKR01002071.1, read as the reverse complement.
CCTGGCCACGCGGCGCCGGGGGCGGTGGAGCCCGGCGCCCACCCCCAGCCCCCACCCCCGGCAGGGTGCACCCGCGCTCGCAGCGCCCAACGAACTCATGACCGCTCGAAAGTTTAAAAAAACACAAGTAAATTGCTGTTATAAACGCAACTAGTACGCAAAAAATCGTTGAACTGCATGAATCCTATATTTAAGAAACGCCAGCAATAATACTCTCTCTTCAAGTAATTGGTAGTGCAGTGCATGCTTCAGTAAACGAACTTTTTGCGCGTGTTGCGTTTAATAATGTTCGTGTAATATTTAAAGAAAAAGTAAATGTTAATGAACTTGGACGGTTATGGTTCTTACATATCAGTTATTTATATTGCGAGAAATGCTAAATAGAGGATTCTGCATGAGCACACTTGTGCAATAGTCCGTTTCTCGCATTACTTCAGTGCACTAGAACTGAAGAACCTACGCTCCTCTCCTTCTGACTGTATTACACTGAACTGCGCGCGTATCGTTTGTAGAAACGTACAGTGCTCAAACTATTTACTCTTTGACTTGAGTAGCAACTGCCGCTGGTGCACCCTGTCAATTGCCGCCGCTCGCTCGGTTCGCCATCCCCCCACGTGCCCCACACGGCTCCACTGGGGAAAACGTGATCAACCTCCTTTGCTATTAGCCAGTGTTTTATTCTGATTCTGCTCAAACTCACTCTTTACCAATGATGTACGTGAGATTATCCCAGTGACAGCATATTCATATGAAAATAACATGGGGCGAAAGAAAGTGTGGCTGAACGACAGAATGTGAAGAGTACTTATAGAAAACCAATTTTGTAGTGTAATGCACTCAAATGTAGGTTACTCTGAATTTTTATACGTTGAAAATACTGCAATTGTGATTGTAGAAAATAAATGTACTTAAATAGACCATCTCGTCATATGTCTCATGTTGTATTACTTGGAATTATCTTGTGATGTGAATTTAGGTTCTTTATATTCTAACGAACCAAATGACGGCATGCTCTGGAAACACGGCTGTATATTGGTTGAATTCATTTATCACTTTTAATAACCTTTTGTCATTATAAATTGTAATTGCTCTTGTTTTTTCTAACATTCAAAGGTCATCCATTTATTGAAGTTCAAAAATAGAAGTAATTCCATCATTCGAAGATTTGTAAAAGGGATGAAAATACATTAAAAAGATTCGTTCTTTGAAATGAACTCAAAATGAAATGTAATCTTACTCACAAAAACGAAATAACTAAAAATAAACAACATACCGTGACCAAGAATTCGAGATTATGGTAAACCGTTTTCATTATCTCTCCCTCTCTCTCTCTCTGTCTCTCACGAGAAGAAATATCTTAAATCATTCTCTCGGTTATAATCACATGATCAAACACTTAGTTGACTTCTTGTTGTTAAGTTGAAGCTTTGCCAGACTTCAACTTAACAACAAATAATCACATCGCTTTCCATATATATGGTTCTAATTTGCTGTTCACAAAGCTATAACTAATAAGGAAACTTAATCACTTTTTTCCTTTCTTAAATATACAGATTCTCAGATGCCACGCATCTCGTCCTCTTGGCAGCGGGTTTAAATCCGCAATTTAAAGCGTGGCATTCACGATTTTCTGAAATATCATTTCCGATTGTGTTAGCTCCAGCACTTCAACTTTTAAAAAATATTTTTTATGAAGTCTATATTTATGTAATGATTTTTTTAAAAAGATTAATGCATTAAACCCAAATAATTTCAATTTTGAAAATTTTTATTACAGGTAAAAAATATGTAAATCAAATTTTATTTAAAGAGAAAACAAATACCTAGTTAACGAAATTTTAGTAAATTCTTCCCCACACCCTCGCGGAGCCTTTCCTTATTATTTATGTAAAATCATTGTTTTCAATAAAAACACGAATTCTGATAATTCTGATACTATTGATTGCCATCCTATCAAATCAATAGGTTGGAAAATGAAATAAAAACCTAATCACTGAAAAATGATATTATCATTGAATCGAACATATAGTACTTGTCTTAATAAAAAAATCATGAACATTCGTTATAATAGACAATAATGCGAATCACAAACTAAGACGCGCTGTTTATATTCGAATGACCAAATATTGCCCACGAAAGGAGGGTTCCCTCAGAAACTATTACCTTACAACGGCAGATACGATTAACTAACTAGAAAGAATGTAGCTTGCATGCACAACTTGAAAAGAATGATCATATTTTCCCAGAACAATATTTTCAAATATGTATCCCCCAAGTCGCATTTATGGACGTTCTCCCAGGATCGATCCCAAGCAGAAAGCAGTAACTGGTTCGTTGGTTCGCGTGGGGAGTTGCCCCAAGGAGCGCATCCCGTCGCCAGCCACGCGTTCTTCGCCCCAGCCCCAGCACGAGGCCGCGTCCGAGCCGAGCGCGCGGGGCGCGTGGGGCAGTGTGGCCTCAAGGCCGATCTACTTTTCACGACACGCGTCATCTGGGTCAGCCAGCCAAGAGGCTCTGTGTACCGTCTTACCATCGTGTCATTTCTCTATGTTCAGCAAGTATCGTACAAGTCTTTTTGACGACTTAGTGACATAGGCCTTCCCGGAGGAAGCTAGTCTGGCTCCGCAAACACGTTGACACGTTCGCGCAGTGAGAAGGACGCAGAAAGGAGCGTTTTTAAAGCCGTTTATGAAACGCTATCGGATGGTGCCTCATTTTGGCGAATAATAAACAGATTTTAGCTTCCTCTTTTTCTAATAAACTTTATCTATAGAAACATATTTCTAGAATATGATGTAATTTTCACAATAATAAAACGAAAATACTGAGATGTTACAGACGTAGTAGTTTTATTGTAAATACAATTCCATTTCCACTCATTACCTACTAATATACATTTACTCATAATTTGTGAATACTGTAGTAAACGTCAAAGATAATTTGACATTGTTTTTTACATTGGACTTTTTTATCTTCATCCTCAATCCTACCTTTCTATCTATTCCTACGTAACTATTTTTGTCATGGAGCATAGTAAGGAAAGCAAAACAATGATGTTTGCGACTGTTCAATGTGTGGTAATGTGCCATTACGTTGATAATTTTCTTCGGAATGCAATATCACTTGAAAAAGATTAATCTTAAACAGGCAGTGCAGAAAATAAAAAAACAACACTTATGGCCAAAGAAATATTATATAATTGTGTGCAGTTGTACCAAATAAGAAATAAGATAAATCGATAATCCTTCTGTGTCTCATTTTCGTTTCACACATCTGAGAGTGACGGTTTATTCCCATGATAATATTATTTTTTCAATTTAAAGTCCCAATGAACTGCTGTAATGTACTGTGACTTCAAGAATCTTCCAAAATGTAAATGTTTACATTTGTACAATTTAACTCTTGTGTCTACTATTGACTATTTCACTCATGAAACTGAGACCAATTGTGTTTAAGAATGCATACGATGTTAACAAATCGGAGCAGTGATTCACAGAACTATCAGTTTTCCTTATCAACTTTTCTTAACACCTCCTCCTCAGTGCCCAATCATTATGTGCGATTCATCCATCTTAGGAGGCGGTATGTCTGTTTATTTACATCTAGGCGCGTGTTTATTTACATCTGTTATCCCCGTGTTTATTTACATCTAGGCGCGCTTTTCTATTATATTATTCAGTGTACGAAATGGCGAAAATATTTGGTGATACATCCGAACGAGAAATAAATGAAATTATTCAGCATGCTACTCCAGAGAATACAGAGAAAAATAGAAAATACTTTTGGAGACAATTTCAAAATTTTTGTAAGAAGCAAAGAAGATACAACACAAGTAAGAAATACACATCTCCAAACGCAACTCAATCATTAACAAAATCATTAAATAATGAAAATATCAATGTTTCTACGACATTCAATTTTGATGGTTGTGTATTATCCGTGCACGTTTTCTTGAGCCCTCCCTTCGCTACTTGCGAGAGGAGTAGAGAGTTTGGTTATTTTGACAAAAAGAATATTATATCAAATTTGTAGGATTTTTTAAATATAAAAGAGTTTCTCTTACATGGGAGCAAACATTTCTGAATATCAGAGTTTGTTTACAACGCTCATTATCATTTATTATCAATTCAGCTAATGTTGGCAAAGGAGTGGGGATAGGTATTCCAGGGTTTAAGAAAATGTGCGCATATAATATTCAATAATTATTCATTAATAATTATTCATTAATAATTGTTCATTAATATTATATATTAAGTTTAAAGTTTAAGTTAAAGTTCGTTATGTTCAAAGTTTAAGTTTAATAAGTTTAAGTTAAAGTTTATGTGATAAGTATTTTATCAAATAAACCCATAAGTTTCGTGTATTCGTTATGTGCATTCTCTATTTGTTCATATTTGTACTGTATTAATCCTTACTTCTGGAAAACTCCTTGATTTCAGACGAATTTGTCTAAGTAAACAAAGAATGCAGTATCAACGTAGTAATTGAAACCATTAAAAGTATGCAAACAGAAAATTAACTTACGTAACGAACATTAATGAACAAGCCAAATTAAAATTTCATTCGAGAAATAGTCATACTAAATATTACTCGTGCTCTGGAAATTCTCAGATAAATCCTCTCCTCGCTTCGCGAGTCGGGGATTTATCGATAATTTCCAAAGCATTCGTGGTATCACTTATGGTAATTTTACCTTGCGCGGTTGTATAAGCCCCAGTTCATCAAAGAAGATTTTATAATATGTGGGGAATATAAATTTTCCTTTTAATGACTTTCAGTATTCAAGATTTTGCAGCAATATCGATGTAAATGAAATCATTTTGCAACCAAAGAGCGCTCTCTCCGGCGTCTAGTGCTCTCCCAAGCCTTGCGCTTGTCATGCTCTTGTCTATATTACTTACTCTTTACTCCTCTACTATGCTTCAAACCAGTCTTCTTCCTTGGGTGGAGGGTCTGGGCGTCGTCCCAGGGGAATACCAATTTTCGATCTTCGTCTGACACGTGCTACAACTTAATATTATGAATTTCACGTGTTATGGAAAGTACACAGTTCAGTCAATTCTTCATGGTATTTAATGTATTATTCATATTTGGCAAAAAATTATTTTCATTAATTAAGTTTGCCGATTTAAAATGTGCATTTGAAGAGAGTTGTTTGTTTCTAATAAAGTTGGCTGATCTGGAAGAAATCCCCTTTCTCTTCCTATTCTTTTGTACCGTATGTTCAATTCTCTTCGTGCCCATGATGAAAAGACATGGGTGAGCTGGTAGGGTGCACCAATTTTAACTTTCTCGCTACCGCTTACGCAGTAGAGAGAAAGTTAAGTAATGCTGTGCGAAAAAACGACCAATTGTCGGCAAAAAACCTTAAATTGCCGCACCTCATTACAAAATGTGAATAAATCCAGTTTCTAAATTTAGAAACATAATCCTCTATCACATGGTGTAGCCAGAATCCATGTTTTGTGGGTCCTGCATTACGAAAAATCGATTAACAGCAAAACGTCCATCCGTCTGTAAGCACCAGCGCCTATACGTAGGATTTTTTTCAAAATGGATATTCCCCCGTTGGTCTGATTCGAGAGGAAGCTTTGCGATTTTGAAAAACATTCTTTAAAATTTCAATGTACTTTACATGAAGCCCCTGCAAAGTTATCAAAATTTTCTCAAAACTGGAACCAATTATTTTTTAATTTTTTGAAACAATAAAGTAAAATACACTTACAAAGATGGCATTGGTTCGTTTTTTAGTGCAGAAATTTCAAAAGCTTCGAATGTTTTCGGCTTATTCGTACTGTTACAAAATTGAAGAGAGCGATTTTTCCTCCAAGTAAAATGTTTTCTCCATAGTTAGTCCTTTCATGATGGGCAGATACATTTTTCTGAAAATTATAATAGTTTTCGTGCAATATGTGCAATATTCATAAATAAAAAAGATTTTCTGAGAAGCGGCTCCAAATTTTTTCTTTAAACTTTTGGTAGGGATAGTGTTTCATGCAACGTACTCCGTAAGGTGACATACACGGCACATTGAACTACAATTTGGTTTTCCAAAAATTAAAAAAATATAATTTTTTGACTCGTCTCTCACGTCGTTATTATTTAAATTAGCGACTATTTGTTCATATTATTGAATTTATGAGCACATATCCTTTAAATTATGTCTCGTACTGTTTCTCGAAAACTCGAACGTTTTCTGTGAAAATGAGCCCAAATTTCTGCATCTTCAGAAACGCCCAATCGTTATTATTTCAAAAACGTCTCCAAATATTTTCTTTACATTGTTTTGTAGTAATAGTGCTAATTGAAGAATTTAAGACTACATAAAAAAGATTTTCCTGTATTCTTTTGTTTTTTCAAAAATTACAAAATGTAATTTTTTTAAAATACCTCTCACGTCTTTAATATGCACATTTCCCGCAATTTGTGTACATTATGGCCTTAGAGAGTGGAAAGGCTTCAAATGACATTCAATAAAAAAAATTCGAAAATTCAAAAGTTTTCCGTGAAAAAGAACTTTAAATTTCGCGTTTACAGTAATGCTTAAACACCATTTTCTTAAAAATGGCTCCAAATTATTTATTTCCTTTTAGGACGGGGTTTTTCTCTTCTTTGATATTCTTTAAATAATAAATCGGTTCTACTGTTAAGAAATCGAAAAATTGAGAAAATTTCAAATAAATGTAGTTTGGGCGGCGATAGATGACAGTTGGCAAGAGGATGGGACAAGACAGTAAAGCCAGTCCATACCAAGCAAATTAGAAACTTTACCACGTGAAAGTCGGTGCCATTCTGTAGAACTACAAGTTACTTTCTCGTATATGTAGTACGTATATACGGATATATGTGTTTAGGGAGAGCTAGCTCAGACCGAATAAATTAGAAAACAAATTAATACGAGAGAGTCTGTTCCATTCTGCAGCTCCACTCGTTGCTCATTCTGCACAGCATCAGATACGCCACCAATCACGTGATCATAATACGAGCACTTCGTTTGAAGAGCCAGGCCAGACGCTAGCAGCCATGCAGTATAAGTGAAAAGTGGTGAAAAACATTTTGAAAGTGGCATAAAATTACAATTTTCAACGGTGACAAACCAGAAAAGAACACGATGAAGGCGTAGGTGAAATAAAACATGTAATATTGTTTTTAAATGCTTCATATATCTGTTTCAATGAATTGTAAGAATGTGGCGATAATTTTGGTTTCTGCGCAATAACTCAGTCATGTCTTATCATCATCTTCTCGTCGAGTTATTTTGAGAGCTTCGTTGTGAGTTAACAAGTGTGTGGTAAATATTTTGTTTAAGTGTCGTTGTTTTTGTTGTTGCTGTTGCTGCTGGTAAAGAAAGTCAGAATCTCTCAGAATTTTCCGCACGAGTGTTCATTATTTATTTTCCTGCCATTAGACAATGAATAGTGCAAAATTTAATACAAACTCCTTTCGGTTCACGCCCTATTGAGAAAAAAACTAGAAATTAAGTCGCGGAAGGTCTACTCCAAGTCTTCATATTTTTTTTTTCAAATGTAAAGTCCGTAAAAATAGAATTAATTGAAAATTCAAAAATTATTTTTGCAATAAATACTAGTGGTTATGTGAGTGTGAATCGAAAACATCTCTGTTTTGCTTTCCTTCTATAATGTTTGGAAGTGAAGATACATAGACAAAGACTGGGTTAGTATTATTAGGAACTACCAATATAGCAGAACTATTAGACAATGCATACAGGAGAAATATTACAATTCATAATGGACAAATGAAAGAAAATAGATGCGTATTGAGCATAATAATTAATTTTCTTCGTATATGTGGTGCTTTTGAATTTGTTTTAAGAGAGCACGATGAATCTAAAGAATCCACAAATCCTGGAGTTTTAGAGGATCAATTGATTTCAGTTCAGAACTACTCGTTGCTTTAACTAAACATCAGAAAAGTGCAACAGTATTTATAAGGATTTCTAAAACGATTCATAATAAGCACAAGTTGTTAGAAGACTGCTTTAATAAATACCGATTAGTGTCTAAATTAACGTATTTCATATTTTGAAGTAATAATTATTGTATATCTCTATAAGAAGTGAAGTACTATTATGAACTTCACATTAGGAGTGAATACATTCTGAAAAATTAAGATATTTGATTATTGCAATATAGTATACCATTGTAGGGATATTTTCGAAATAAAATAATTTTATTTCGTTGTCATCACCACTAGTAGGGGCAATAACAGAAACTAAGGTCGTGAAATGAACAGTGTAAAACGAGTCCAAACATTCGTACTTGTTGCAAAGTGCTGGAGTGCGATCACCATCTTTTCGAGACCTAGCTCTTTTTTTGTACAATATTTCCTGCAGTTGTCTCATTGCAGAACTCATATAAATACTCGTGTGCCCACTGCAAATAAATAATAAAAGCAAGAACAATGCGCGCGAGAGGAGAACATACCTGACAGGGACATTACTCATAAAATTATGTAATGTTTGAATATATACTTATTTAACTTAGTGTTAATTTGTACGAATTGCTCACGTTGTTTTACGGTATATATTAGGTTCTGAATTTTGAAAATTACATTTCCGTCATTTGAAGGAGCTGCAACCCCCAGTTTGCTGGGGCACCACCAGCCACTACCATTTATAAGAAAGCATTGATCCAAAATCTGCATGAGTGGTACTGCTGGATATTATATGCTCGATCATCCTATTGGAGATGAAACAAATTCCAGCTCAAAATCTTTATAATTTTAAAGTTTTTGCTCGAAAGTGCATTTATGCATACGATGTAGTTCCGATTTTCATTAAAACTTTTTGAAATTTTGAAAATTGCATAAGTTCGAATATTTCTCGAGCATGTCTCATTTCTTCCATATATTTTAGCTAGATATTTCTTGCTCAATGCAATTTATCCCTCAATTTAAATATTTAAATGATTGCACTTTTTTTGGAAAAATATGAATAGTTATTGAATAATAACACCATTAGGTGGAAAATGTCGGTATATCGCCCAGTGTCTGTAGTTTACTTTTATATTCGATCGCAGCACAAGGTGAAGTTAAAGAGTGAATGAGAACTGTTAGTTGATTTAGATTTCCTTAGTGTTTTTTTCCTTTAGTGCATGTATGAACTTCAGATGCCTACTTGTTAGAAGAGTTATGGAACATTGTAAGTATATAAAAGTATGTATAATAGTTTATTTGTTTATTTTATTCAATAGATCCAGACCAATGTAGATATCGTACTTTTTATCAATGTTTTTGTCTCAATTTAATACTACAACATTCCTATTGTAGATACCTGATAGCGAACAAGAAGATGATTCCTGCTTCCTTATGTAGTATATTACTTCCACTAACACACTGTAGTCGAAATCCAGGTTCCACAATGTGGGTCCATGATACAGAAAAAAAGAGTTTACGGCAAAACGTCTGTAGGTCTGTCTGTCCGTCCGTCTGTCCGCCTCTCCATCTGTCTATCCATTTGTCTGCGAACAATGCTAGCGACTAAACCGTTATTAGGGTTTTCACCAAATCTGATATTTTCCAATTGATCTGTCTGATGTTGCGGCCCCTTGTATTTGAAACAAATGTTTTATTTTTTGGGGGGTACTTTACACGAAGTCTCAAAGACATTTTCAATTTTTTTCTCAAAAAAGGCACTAAACGTTTTGATTAAGCTGTGTTCTCAGATATCGGAGACATTGCTTAAAAACCGCGAAGGGGTCAGTTTCTTTGATATACCTGAATTTTCGAAAATTGCAAAAGTTCAAAATTGTTTCGACGTCTTCCTGCAGCTACGGTATTGACGAGAGATTTTCCTTCTGAATAAATTGTCTTCAAAATTATGTTCTTAACTTAGATCCTATACTTTTTATCAAAATTTGAGTAGTTTTTGCGTAGTTTTGAATGAAATATGGACAATATTTAAAAAATGTAGAAACAAGATTTTCTCAAAAATTTGTCACCTTTTTTTCAAATTTTGTTTGCCAATGCAGTGAATAACATTATATAAGCGCTATTTTACTATATTATTTGGATCTTTCAAAACTTACAAAAATGTATTTGTCTTTCTATACCATTGAAGTTGTCATAATTACATTTCGGGCGTTTATTGTACTACATTTTTGTATTTGCAAGTACCAGTGATTCAAATTATTTTTATGAACTTTCTCGAAAACCCTAGACTTCTCTGTGAAAATGAGCTTAAAATTGCGCATTTTCCGAAATGCATAAATGACATTTTCTCAATAAAAGCTTCAAAATTTTTCTTAAAACTATTTGTACGAATAGTGCTAAATACACTGAATTACTTGACATACATGCCATTTTGATAAATTCTTTTGTATTATCAAAAACTACGCAAAGTTTTTTTAAAACATCTCTCACGTCGTTAATGTTTATATTGCGGACATTATGTATACATTTGTAAACAGAAAAGCTTCAAATGATTTCGTATAAAATTTGTTTTAAAAACTCAAAACTTCTCTACAAAATTGTGCTCAAAATTGCGCATTTCCGGAAATGATCAACCGACTTTACCTCAAGGACAACTCCAAAGTTTTCGACGACAATTTATATGCAGGAATATATTTTACACATCTGTAATATTCTAAAAAACATCTTTCATTTCTACTATTAGGCGACCACAAAATGGAGATATTGTGAAAAATGTCATTTTCGCGCCGATTGGTAGCAGCTGTCATGAGGTGGAGCAATAGCCTAGAATAAAGAGATTAGAAAGCTATTTATGCTTGAAGAGAGCAATGTTCGCTCAATAATATGTATATAATAGGTCTTAATTTCATTAAAACCTTTAGAATTTGAAAATAGTAAACGTTCAAATTCTTTTCGAAATTGTGTTACATTCCGTCAATATTGAAACTAGAAATTTCTTGACTAATGCAATGTATTTCTAACTATTAGAAATTTAAATAACGTCCACATTTTTTAAATAAAACGTTTTCGTGCAATTTTGAGTGACAATGCTTAAGAATATCCGTAAGATTAAGAATTCAAAAATATTTTTACGCTCTCAGTTTAGCATGGCAATTTATTAATTAAACGTTATTTTCGTTCCATTGCGTTTCTTTATTTAACGGTTCTTAAACTTTACATTTCTCTATTTAATGATAAAATGCATTTATTGGTTTTAAACCAAAAAAATGTTAGTAGCTTAATGGGAGAAGCACAAGTTTCTCGTATTAAATGTTACAATTTTTATTTCTTTTTTTGACAATGAACGTATGGGAAATCTCATAACACGAAGTTACACGCGTGTCATTTACCAATTTTTCATCTGCCCCTGCCTGCCAATTTTTTGTACATAAATATTAGTTTTCTTAAAGGGTACAAAAAATGGCCTGTTCCACACCAGAAGACCGAGGCACCTCTAGTGACCCATTTGCCCCAAATGATGGCTGGGGGGGGGGGCTCCCATCATGAATGACGGACAGACACACGCTGGTTATCCTATTATTGTACGAGGTGCTCGGAATTAGATAATGTTAAGTCACCTCAAGTGACTTTTATAGATGACCTTATAATTGAAAGTTAAAATAGTTCTGTTTGTATCGGCCGAGTTGGCTTAAGGTATCAACAGTTATCAATGCAGTGCCTCTGATCAGGAAGTCGTAGGTGTTGAGTTCCGACATTGGAAGGATTTTCAATACTAACTATTTAGCTAGGACGAATCCAGCCGATGCTTCGAGGAGAATTCTAACGACCGGCTGCTCCGATCGATAGTTTTCAGTGGTTTCTCCAATCAACACCACACGAATACCGGAGCTGTACCCTAAGAAATGGGTCAAGGACCTTGCGCGACTTTTTCTTCCTCTTCCTTGTCTTTTCCTCACTCCTTACTTACACACACATGCACCACACTGCCACACCATCAGTCAATTCTGTATATCACATTTTCCCGATCGCACGTCATACGCAGTTTAACTGTTTTTTTTTTTCGTAAAATAAATAAATAAGATACTGCTTTGCTTCAGTGTATTACAATACTTCGCCAGAGGCTTGCCTATCTTTATAAAAAATGAAAAAGATATCACTTTTGGTTGTTGGCACTTGTGGCTTGCCATTGTCTAATCTCAAGCACCTCATGTAGTGTGTCATCATGTAACCGTGCAAATGTGTCATCATGTAACCGTGTCGAATAATACGAGAAAGTATTTGCTGGTGTAGCAACTCTATTTTAATTAAACAATTTTCGTGAATAAACTTATCAATTTTATTTTCATTTAAATATCTGAAATTTTGTAAATTACACATTTGAATCTCTCCCTGAGAGATTTTTAAGAGAAATTTGAATACAAATCTAAAATTTTTTATCATAATAGTTACAAACAATATGAGAAATATGTGCTGTTATAGCACCACTAGTTTTGTTTTCTTTTTTCGTTTAACGAAGTCATTCCTCGAAGTAAAGTTACCTTCCTTTGCTCCGAGTTTTCTGTTTTCGCCTTTTTTATTTCTCGTTTCCTTGTGTAGAATGCCACGCCATAACACTACTCTTTGTTTCCGTCTCGCTCAATACTGTATGAGACATTGTTTCTGAGTTCGTTGTCGTGTTTTTACTGTGTTTCCGGTCTCACAATACATCGACAATTGTGGCTGATTATGTAGGTTATTGGCGGGATTATTCTATTCGTTGTCTTCCTTTTGGCTCCAAATGAGTTTCAATTCTGTTTGATAATTAGACTGTTTGTTGTGTCGATTTCTTGGATTTTTATCCTCGACTTCTTCAGATGTAGGGACGTGATCAGAAAATTCCCTAAATTTAGCTCCGAGACATTTGAAAGCTACGTGATATCCAGCTGGTTGGTTCAAAATTAATGTAAGTAGTGCATTTGTCGTTTTATGAGGCCACGCCCTTGATTATAAAACTCTCTGTTAATAAATTGAGTTTCTGAGAATTTTCAGAGAAGATGCTGACTTCTGAGAAAATTCGAAGAATAACTAATCTTGGAATCTTCTTGCCAAACCTACTGGATAACTCTCGAAGATATCATTCAGGAGGCCGAGATTGCCCAATTGGGCTGAAGTTCTTCTGACATTTATGAACAGAAAATATCAGGTAAGTGAAAGATATAATGTCCTTCATTTTTCACGACCACACATAATTAAATCATCAATAAATCATAGCAACAAACATTATTGACGTTTGCTAGCAAGGAAAATTTGCTTACGTTTAAAAGAAATCATTTGTCTTGGCAATCGATCAACATATTTTATTTGATAACAATGCTGACAATATAATCCTTACTCATCTCAGGTTTAGAAAAATGAAAACTCAAGAAAACATGCAGGGTAATATTATTTCCATAGCTAATGTTGGCTCTTCCCAAATTGTTTTTTAAATTATGATTAAAACAAAATAATCCACACACTCACAAAAATATAGAAATTAACATTTACGAACAGCGAGAGTATTGCTACGGCTGGTGTGGTGTATCTTGTTACTGAGCCACGTCCTTCACTTCAATCATGTAACGCACCACAGTCGGTTCGTGGCTGAAAATGAGGGCGTGCTGCAATTACAATTCGACCCACATTTTGAAATATTATATTAAATGATTTTGCCTACTTTTCGCGAAAATTAAATCCTTGCGACGTTCTTTTGTGCAAAAAAACGACATCAATCCCCCTTCACTTGAAAGTTTTGGCGGCTCCTTGGGGTGGGCAAGGTGAGCAATGCCTCACTACGAGGGGCATCCAATCATTGAAGAGACAAATTGGTTTGGGGAAATAAAAGTTGATTTTTACCAAAAAGGACTTTTCCTACTGTTTAATATAATCCACACCAACATTTTGCACTTTCCCCAACGTGTTACCAGCTTTTTTATACCGACTGCAAAGAACTCTTTATCTTGGTGTTTGAACCAAGTCCCCACAAATTTGTTGACATACCCGTTATCCTGGAACTTCTTCCCACGTAATGCATCCTTTAATGAACCAAACAAATGAAAATCAGATGGGGCTAAATTGGGGCTGCAACGGAATGAGCCAGTACCTCCCAACCCATTTTGTCGATGGTTTCATGGCTTTGTTGAGCAGTGTGAGGACGTGCGTTGTATTGCTAGAGAATTACAACTCTCCTCTGAAATCCACGATGTTTTTCGCTCATGGCAGGCTTCATATCCTTCAAAAACTTATCTGATAAGTATTGGCTGTTTATTGTACGCTGTTCGAGATAATCACAAATAAACGCACCTACAGCGTCCCTAAATACCGTCAACACAACTTTTCCTACTGATACGGCCGGAATTGGTTCTTCACTCACTGAGTTTCGACCACTTTTAAACAGACTTTTTAAAAATTCATACTACTTTCACCAAACACGTAAGGCATTTTAGGGTATTTATTAGCTATTTGTTCACCTTTAACAAGTAAAAATCGAATCATATAACATTGTTCGGTTGATCCGTAGTTTAGGGTGGCACGGTTCCTTTGGTTCCTTTTATGATTCATTATTTCTCGCGATTCCTATGTTTATAGTTGCGCGGTTCACTATAAAACTGAATTGTTTATGTTCAATGTTAAATGAGAAGAAGTCACCTGATAATTTATTGGCGTGGAATTGTGTGTATTTTCGCATTTCAAGTCTTCTTCAAATAGGTTTGTGTGTCTACTGAGATGAAAGGTATGAATTTTCTTAAAAGTGAGTGTTACCTTTAAAATAAATTCTCTTAAAAGTGAGAGAGGTATATAATACAGCGTGAGCGCCGAAGCGACAGCGGAGGCGCGAACCAGGTCTCGAGAGCGAGGGCCGGAAGGCCCTCGCGAACGTAGCACGTTGGATCCGTCGGGTAGCGACGTGCGATAGCACGTCGCGGACCACTTGGTGAAAAAAATGCGTTGGTTAAAGAATTGTGTAGGTTATAAAATTAAATTTGTAGCGTGAAAAATACGAATAATCAGTTCACTTAATGAGAGTACGTTGCTACGTGGATTTACACGTACAGGGGGCTTTAGAGCAGTGGGGTAGTTATTCTCCCGATCAACCTTTAATTTAAATAATTATATTTATTGCTGTAACATCATGAACTTAACTACACGCGACTACTACGTATAAACAAGGATTCAGTTCATGGAGTCGATTCTCTTCTAATGAACCAAATCAGTGAATCAAAGGAACCGTGCCACCCTATACTTCGGATTTACCCATTGTTCAACCAATATGGAATTTTTAAGTTGACTCACCGTCGTTCAACTTAATTTTGAGGTAATGAACACAACAGTTCAGATTCTCCAGATGTTCAGGGCTCATCCTAGTGATGCCAACTTTAAGTCCAAAAGTGACCAAACTTGTCCTATCAACTGTTTTTCTCCAGACCAATTTGTCTTTTTAATTAATTAATGACCTTCGTATGAGCCACATTTTAAATTACTCTTACAAATTGTATAAGTATTTTTTATCTGCAAAAATAAAATTAGCCATTCATTATGATGGAACGAGGCTTCCACGTTGCCGCTAAAATCACTTTACTTTTCGTAGTGGGTACTAGAGTGTTGTAACCTTCTTTCAACTAAAAAAGTAGTAACCTCAATAATTAGTGAGTCCATTCTCTGACTAAAATTATGCAAGAACTGCAATGGCTTCGGTTTATATGTGTTGTAGTTATGATTCAATGTAGACAGCATGCCAACATGAACATAATGTGTTTTATTTAAATAATTACCAGTTAACTAATTAATCCGAATGATCAGGTATTTTAAGCATGTAAAGAAAAACTACAGTTAAAATAAATAAAAAATGTCACAATAATATTTAAAATAAAGCAAATATAAATAACCTAACAATTGATATACTACATAATAAAAAAAAGTAATCATTGTTCATAGATAATGTTAGCATAAATACTGCTGAGTACTTCAAAATCGATTTTGTGGTTACATGCTCTAAAACTAAATTTTTCTATGTGTAACATCTCTTGGGTGATTGACTTTTTAAGAATTATTATTATTATTATTATTATTATTATTATTATTATTATTATTATTATTATTATTATTTAAAGTTGACTCGACATCAATGGTCTCTCATTAGTGGCCACAAAATACACTATTACTAGCTGACCCGGCGAACTCTGTTCCGCCTTAACAGCCGGTCCCATCTTTTCCTCGCGTCGCACTCACTCTGAGAAACTGTACTATCCTTGTTGCACTGCGTACGTGCAAAAACGGGCGTTCTCACACAGGAACGCTGTCGAACGGGATAAACAGTATCCTATGTCAGTCTCCTGGCTCTAAGCTTCCTGCTCACCAAATCGGTACAGCCGTTATTGAGTTATAAATAATGTAACTAACACGACTATATATAACGGCGAATGAAAGGCGGCTATCATTATCGCCTTCTGTTATCAGTACGGCGTTACAACAATGAGTTACAACAGGCAACAATGACCGCTAACATGCGACATCACGTGAAAACGTGCAAAAACGTGCGTTCTTACACAGGAACGCTGTCGAACGGGATAAACAGTATCCTATGTCCGTCTCCTGGCTCTAAGCTTCCTGCTCACCAATTTTTAGCCAAATCGGTACAGCCGTTCTTGAGTTATAAATAGTGTAACTAACACGACTTTCTTTTATATATATAGATGATGTAGTGTTATAAACAGATTTGACATGCAATTCAGATGTTTGTACAGATGTTTTTTACCGATTGAATATAGTTTCATATTAATGTCCTCAATTTATTTGTATGAGTTTATTTAAGTTTTGCGTAACTGGCAGATAGATGGAGAAGAATTTTGGAATTGATAGATATGACTTCATTTACTTGATATCTGATCTAATTCTTGTAATACCTACTTCTTCCCTATGGGAAATGTTTTTACTAATATTTAATTTATCTAGTGGATTAATTTATCTATGGAGACTACTATCTATGGAGGTTTACATTCTTTCCGCATCCAATTCCATGATGAGTTTCAGTACGTCTCCAACTGTACAAAACATGGACGCAATTGGTCCCAGGGTGATGGACGAGTGCTGTAAAGTTGGGTTCAAGTTGTCCATGCTAAAGTACGAATTTTTTCTGATTTATATATTTTGAAAGACATCTCCATAACAGATGCCAAATTTGAGCTGTAGTTTCTGTTGACCACACTTGGAATTATGTGTAATGCATTTGAAACGAGTGGCGCTAAAACAGCACGTACTTTCTCGCCCGTAATTACAAGCAAAATTAGGCGAAAAATGCTCAAATGATCGAAAATAGCACAGGACCTTATTTTAAAACCTATCTTTAAGAGAAAGATTTCATTAATGGAAAAAAAACTTTTTCTTAAAATTTTAGTTGTGTGAAGGCTCCGAAAACATTTGGAATTTTTGCAATTTTCAAAGAATCAGGATTTTCAACGAACATGAGATCAGCGCCGTTCTGTTGAACATCTTTCACACTATCCATCAACGAAGTTTAATCAAAAACGTTTCAGCTATTTTTTTGAAAATTTTGAAAATGTCCTTGAGGCTTCATGTAAAGCACCCCGAAAAATTAAATTATTAGTTTTCAATTCAAGGGGCCGCGATTTCAATCAGATCGATTAAGGAATATAGTTTTGAAGAAAATCGACTGAACGGACGGACGGACGGACGGACAGACGTTTTGCCGTCTTTCGATTTTTCTGTATTAACAACCCACAAAACATGGATTCTGGCTGCATCAGGTATTAGAGGATTTTTTTTTACATTTAGCGTGATTTATTCTCTTTTTCGTCTGTCTGAGACATCACAGTACAAACGCAATAAGGCAACATTATCAATGAGTTGCCTACGCCATTTTTGGTAAAATATTACAAAATTATTAGAAGGGATAAATGATACTAAAAATAACTGGCACTTAATTAACGTGGTGCGTTAAGCACTTTCTTGACTAACGCTCTTGGATACGTAACTATTGAGATTTGATTGTCAGTTGTTACTTGTTCACAGGCGTGCGCGTGATCGTGTGGAAATGCAGTCAATAGCACTACGGTCTATATGGGCTTTGACCTATCAGGAAAAGGAGTCATTACCCAAGGAAATAATTGCCAAAGTTGCCAAAGCAGAATTGTTCTACGTTCAAATCAAATATAAGGTATTGTTCCTTTATATTCTTCTCTTTTTTATTTGTAAATAAAAACGCAGAACGACCTGCTATTGTTTGATGGCGTATGTTATTTTATTGAACTAGTTTTGTAATCTGTCTGTATGATTTTCAAAATCAAACAGGGTTACAAAATCGAGATACTTTTGAATCAAATTTTACTCCCCAATTGAGAATTTAAAATCAGACTAATGTATTATTTCATTTTAATGGATCATTTATTTGCCCAAAAGAGAAAGAGGGAATTAATATAGCTAAATTTGTGACAATAACCGTCAAGTAACGTCTCCCAATGCCTGTTAAGGGCCAGGTATCCAGTGACGTACCGCCGCTCTGGAACAATTTGTACAATCCTTACTTTTAAATCTTGCGCCAATTTCTCTGGATGCCGTGCCCGCGAGCTCTAGTAAACTTGTTCCCTTGCTCGCAACCTTGATATGCCTGCTTTACGACTTCGCTCTGTCTACCGAAGTAAAAACATCCTGTCTTCTTCTAACGCAATCATTTTTAAAGCATTTGCATGTACAATATCAGATTGGCCACATTATTTCTAAACTTCTCTTCGCGATACATAAAAATATCTTCACACTTGCTTGCGATTTTCGTAATTTTCTCAACTCGGAGTATAAGTTTTTGCGAACAATGCTGATTTCATCTTGCTTTTTCCCAAAATACCATGCAGTCACGTACCACAAGATCCGTGTTCATTTATTTGGTGTATTATATATCCTGTTAAAAACACACGTTCTCTGACACTGCGTAATTCATATGACATTCAGTTAGATTAGCGACCCGTGAACACGTGTGACTCAATCGATTAAAATTCATGTACTGTTACGCTCAGGCATGACTCAGCACAAAGTGGCAAATCGGGAATTGTCCGTCTTGCGAGTTCTTCGCTAAAGTCGGAACAGGTTACAATGCTCCAACCTCCAGAAAAATTTGTATAGGCATGTTTTAAGGTCAATCAAACAAAATTGGAAGGTGAGCGTTCAAAATCGTCAAGTCGGATCCTAATGTACAATTGTCTCACCAACTATGAGTCATCCTTATAACTTCTAAACAGATTCCAATTTAGAAATAGTTTTCGCTCAGCAATGCGGAATCATGGACCAAGTAATATGCCTTTAATTTATTGTTTTAAATAATAGTCGTTTTTGAGAAATTTAATCACCTTTGATTTTTTTAAGTGGAACTGTATATTTCCCGTTGCTTTCCCTGATGGTGTATAATAATAATAATAATAATAATAATAATAATAATAATAATTATTATTATTATTATTATTATTATTATTATTATTATTATTATTATTATTATTATTATTATTATTATTATTATTATTATTATTATTATTATTATGATAGGATTACGATGAGAGTTGGGTGGTGAGGGAGATGATCGTTGCCTTTTGAAACCATTCGAGCATTCGCTTAATGTCCGAGAGAAACCATGAAAATCCCCCGTGAGGCTAGCCGGCCCGGTGATCGAACCTGGACTTCCTCACTGCGAAGATATTGCGTCACGCACTGAGCCACTTGGTTCGGTGGGCAATAATTACAGTGTTATAATTTCACGTAACCGTTACTAAGTGCGAGAAAGTACGTGCTGCTGTAGCATTACTAGTTCTTTAGTCTATCAAATTAACATGACCACATCACTAAATGGAACACTGCATATAAGATTTTTTGGGTCCATTGTGCAGGTTTTTTGTTTGATGATGGTAAACCATACTTCCAAGGTTATTATAGTTTTTGAAAGTGATTTTGACCTTGTCATTATTTGGCGTTTTGCTTAAAGATACAAAATTTCTTTAATGTACGGGATAGTCCTGTAATCTTTGTTATGTATGTTGGTTATTATTGTAATATATATTGTGATTACTGTTATCCATAGATTTACTGTTAAAGAATATGTTGCTAACTAATATATAAGGAAATGGATTTTTGAAAAGAATCACAGATCAGAGACCACATCGCCACTGAAGATGTCTGCCGTAGTTGCGGACGAAACGTCTGGAAATATGTTTTCCAATGGACCACGGCCCTTCAGCCCGGAAGAAATCGTTGACTACAACTTTGGCCGTGAAAGCCTACATTGTTTTAGTTGAAAAGAATGTTTTTATAATTTATATTTTTTTTTGTGAAATTTGGGAGTATTTAGATTGACGGCTCGGTATTTGAAGGCAAGTGCAGAATAAACTTTCTGCCTAAGATGGTGACAGGATTTATAGTTGAGATACATGTAAAACCTAATGGTTTTCTATACCAGACAATTTCCTTAGTACTATTTTTATTTCTTATTGTCAATGTGGCTAAAAAGTGTATTTTTGGTTAAAGAAAACTCGATGATGAAGTTTAGTTAATGGTGGTATCCACTGAATAAATTTACTATGGTGCCTCCTTAATTTTTGGATACGGCTAAGATTTGGCCAAATAAACGGGTCAAAACGCCAGCAAAGTAACGTAGTTGTTTTAATGCCTTAAACTCAGGAAACATACCACGTACTTATAATTCCAACAAGTCAAGATTCACTTAATATATTATAAATATCCATATAATTAATACAGTAAAATGGTTTAAAATTGTAAAATTAATACAGTGTAAAATTAATGTAAACCACTGTAAACCACTGTAAAATTAATGTAAAACACTGTAAAATTAATACAGTGTTTATCGGTGTAAAAAAAATTGCTATTCCCGCCATTGTAATCAGTTTTGCATTTTCGTAATTCTTAAAAATTTCCAAAAAATAATTAAAACAATAACACAACGTCCTGCGCAAAATATGAGTTGGGGAACCTGCGGCATATTTATATTATAACCCCATGTCTCCGAGCGCATGGCCAAATATAAACAAATTGAACAATGAAAGTTGTGAATGTAAAAAAAGTTTACTGAGTTACAGACTAACAACAAAGTGTAATAAGGTATTCACAAAAAAATAATTGTAACAAGAACTCAACGTTCTTCGCAAAATTTGAGTTGGCGAACCTGTAACTGCTGAAAGCGAATTTTGAAACCGCGTACGCATGCACCAATACATTTATCTGGGTGCAGCGTGCGGTTCGGTGCGGTTCAAAAGCGAATTTAGTTACAGAGAAGTGGCAGCGAATTTGGCTAACAGCGAAGGTTAGTATATTGTATCCGATTACATCGCACGCAGAGATAAGTTCTGTGTAATTATTATATTAGTGTCTTATATTTGATATTTTGAATTGGTAGGTACAAGTTTTTTTTACGAGCACATGGCTTAATTCTGCATCCATCTTGGTGCAGCAGAATAGCATAGTTTCATGTGCGTGCAGTGCGGTTTACCAGTGATTAAAGGTTAGGTTAGGTTATTAATAAATGTGTTCATATCCATTCTTGAAGGGAAGGACCAATTCAATGAAAGTGGTAAGTTATATTCACTCGCGAGCAAGAAAGGCTTTATTTATTTATTGTGGCAATTTTTTCTTTGTTGGTTTTTATAGTTTATTTTTAGTAATGGATTTTTGAACACGGATTGTAATTTTCAACAATAAATGTTATTGATATTTTGTCCTGTTATTGATCGTGTTGGTCAATATTATCATGAATGTTATTGATATTTTGAATTTATTTATTCTTAAATTATTGTATTTAGGAAGAATCAATTATATCAAACCCCATTATTCATACATTTTGATTTGTCACTGTCCTACAGAGAATGTGAGTTAAAGAAAATTGGAACATTCTGTTGTGATAAAACTCTTAAAATACAATGTTGAATTAGATGCAGTGGCTAAAAATTGTATACATAAAAAAAATGAACCGTCAGTGCATGAGCAAATATTCGGTTCGTGGGCATGAATCAGCAGATCCATGTTGTTAACTCTTCCGGTAAGGAATTATCGACGTCAGCAGCTGACTGGCAAGATATAGCAGGGGATCTATTACGGTTACAAGTTAGACCACCAAAGGATGTAAACAAAATTTCTATTCCAGCGTAAATTAAAAGAACAATAAAAATACTTTTTCAACACGCGGTGTCCGTAATACAGTTTCTCCTGCTTGTTTTCCATGAGCGAAACATCAAATACTTCTTATTAACAGTGAGCGAGAAACGAGCTATATAACAGCGAGCGCGATACATGTTTCGCACAAGGCGTGTTTGAAAATGGTGTATGCCACACGTGCTCGAGGGGAATCATGCACGTGTTACCTAACTTCCTATAAAAGAGGAAAGCCAGACTGCAGCTGCGTAGCACATTAAGGGAGGAACCGCCTCCGTGACTCTCCCACACGCAGTGGCACGGCATTCCTCTCATTAAACGATATTCTAAATTTGTTTCAGGAACAGGAACAGCTTTTACCATGAATGCTGAAAGAAGGGAGCAAAGGCAACTAACGAAAGGAATGCCAGCGATGGTAGTTGGAATCATTCTCCCGCCACTGATCCTCGCACTGGCCCGAGCGTGTCCTGGTCCCCCAGTGCTAGATAGAACAGGTTAACTTCCGATACGTATATACCTGTAGTTTATAAGCAAATATTTGAATGTTTAAATGTTTGAATGTGTGAGTGTCTGAGTGTTTACGTGCTTGAGCGATTACGTGCTTAAGGTACATTATACTCCAACCATGCACCAATTTTAAATATTGTTTAATAAATTTTTTCATATATTTATTGAATAAATATGTCTACAACGAAATCAAAAACATTAAGAAAACTTTTTTGAAAATGTATTTTGGGATATAACGAAATCTTCTTTACAGAAATAGGCCCTGGGCTGTGACATCACAACTTTAGAACTACTATCTCTATCACTTCAATTCTTTTTTCTCGTGATAACAGATTATTTGAACTTGTGACTGAACTAAATCAATACTTGTACCATTAGTATTTACATATTTCAACAATTTTTTCATAAAATAAAAAAAATTAAAAAATTAAATTTTTAAAATAAAATTTTCGTCATGAAATAATTAGTTCAAATATTTAGTTTTGGTTCATGCACTAGCTATATATTTCAGAATTATACTAAAAAAAAGAGTAAGAGAGTTATCTCATATAGAACCGGAGATATAATGTTTCAAGTTTTCAATGACATCCAAAACGTCAACTTTCGGGGAAATGGCTTTAATGCTTGTAATTCTGTAGAAAGCTCTAGGGTTATAGATTATCCCTTCTTTTTCTGTCTTTATCTTATCTTATTTTTTCTATCTCTTACATATCTTCTTCTATTATTGTTTTCTGTTTTTTGCTTTTTTACCTGGGGGAACAGCGCCCCCTTCCGAAAAATGGGGCGTGTTCCTCTAACGCAAGGCTTCATAAATATACAAATAAAAACAGAACGAAAGATCGTAGAATAAAATGGGTTTCACCATGATAAAGAAAATATATCAAAAGTTTTGATTCTGTTAATAACAAATAACGGATTTCCTGCGATTTTCCCTTATTTTGGGGGTATAATATACCTTAAGTGTTTTAAGTGTGTAAATGTTTATGTGTTAAATGTTTAAATATTACCTAACTGTTAAATTTTAACAGAAAGAGAATTGCACTTTATAGTCAACACTTTTGTTCTAGCATCGCATTTGTTGGAAGTTTGAGTATACTATATTGTTGAGATTGAATTAATGAGCCCTATGATGAGTCAATAGGTAATGGATTGGGATCAGGTATCTGGTATCCTTTGCACCCTGTACGATACATGTAGATAGACAAAATTTATTCACTTGAATGCATTGGCACGTCTAGTCACATATAAACACATATATACTCCAGGCCGTGTATTAGGCCGCACTAAATTCGCAATATGGCAGCTTGAAAGATTTCCTGTCTGAATAGCCAACTTATGAAACTATAACTCTGATCAAGTCTCTCGCTTGTGTTTTGTTTGTTGTCATTCACAATCCTCGCGCGGTCTCGAGTCTTGTCCACTGTTCAATAGTACATGTTTCGTTTTTCGGTAGAATTAAAAAGAGATGTTCATCTATAAAAGAATATTAACTCTGTGAATAATTATTAAGTTAATTAAGAATTATCAGTTATTGCAAGCTTAAGAAGTGTTAAAAAGTGTCAAGTGCAAATAAAAACTACAACCTCAAAAGTTATCTGCGGTCATAGTTCTATGTTATTAATGCTTTTGAGATGTGTGTCAAGAGTTCCTTCACGTTTTGAACTGGTAGTAATGAGTTTTATTGAAAGCAAATAAAAACCACAATTATTGAAGTTAATTAACGTGATATACATGGTAGTTTTTAAGTGATCTAATGAATTGTTCCTTACAGTCCAGTTATGTCAATATCAATGCAAATGCATCCATTTAATTTATCTGTTCAATTATTCATTAGCTTTTAAAAATAAGTTCCAAAAAAATAATGAAAATCATCATTAGTGTAAGTAAGTCTTCAATAACTTATCCATTGTTACCAGAGACAGTCTTTCTCTTTACCCATTTTTTCACCATTTCAATGGGGTGTGATTCATAAGATTGGGATAAATGGTAATAAATATGACTTTTTGATTTTTTTAAAGATGTTTATTTAAACAGGAATGTACACAATCAATATAAATGGCACATTAAATATATAGTTGCACAATAATATTGAATCTACTCTCTTATTGTGACTACATTACTATAAGCTTCTCCCTGAACATGCAGTTATTACACAGTAAACCCTCTCATTGCTTGTTAAATAATTCAAATCAAAAGTATATTATACTTCAGTTTCCATTACAAATTCATGCCAAATAATTCCCAATATGCAGCCAAGCCGTACAAGATTAATATATTGTTTATTTATTGCCAGTTAAATACACATTCTTGCTGTGAAAAAAATTCAAGGTAAGACAACGGTTATTTTCAGCATTAAAATTAGAGTATTGTGCCAAGGAAATTCAAAATGCATGTGGGATTTAGAGAGAGATGCGGTGCTACTTGCCCAAAACCAGTATTACAAGTAATGTCACAAATGCTACTAATCAAATAAGGTTACAAACAAGCTACAAAAACTGAAACAATGTTGACAAGGCTATTTACATATACATTTAGATATACAAGACAAGTACATGTGTGAAATCTAAGAATTATAGTATTGTAATTAGAGAGATGATTTTTATGTCCTAAAAATCTTGAAATATGCATCTATGACCTAAAAATTCTGAAATATGCAATTAAAATTAACAATATTTCATTTCATGTGATACTTGGAATGAAAAGATGTATTTTTGTGCAAACATAATATAACCTAGCTCACTTCTCAGGAGAAATAATTGAAGTAATTATGCACCTTCATTAAGGACATTGTTTGTCTTGTTTCATTTTTTCTGCTTGGTGTAAAAAATATATCAAGAAATATCCTACATTTGCACAAGTATTTTATTGTCTATAGAAAAGAAAAAACACAGTGTGACAAGCTTTTTCTAATCAATGACTGCTCCCAAATAGATTCTATGACAAGGAATGTTTTAGAGATAAGTCTCTCTTTTAACAAAATAAATATAGGAGCATAAAAATATACTCTTATTATCATATGAATATGCACCAACAGGAAATATTTGCCAAATTGCACTAACATATTGATCTACTTAGCATCCAATTCTAACCACATGTCAAGGAATTTCATTTAGCTATGCCCTGAAGCAATAGACAAAAATATGCAAAATCATAGATATGCACTCCCTATCAATAATAATAATAATAATAATAATAATAATAATAATAATAATAATAATTACTGCCTTTGGTGTGTTGGAGTTTGTATTTCTATAGTAATTCATCAGGAAACACTCTCTTTTAAAAATTATAATTTCATTCTCCCTCACATGGGCATACCTGTCTCCTTTTCCCTAAGTAAAACCCATGTTCTTCACTATTCACTTCAGGGAGATCTGAGAGCCTTCAAAATTTAACGTTTCATCTCCCACAATCTCTGTGTACAGGTTTCTTATAGAAATACCACAACCTACATAAAATATAATCCTTGGTACTTGTTAAATAATAATAATAATAAAACAACACAAAATGATCATTGTTAATATTAATAAAACTGTATACTAACAAACTAATTAAAAAGTCTAATTGATTACCTGAATTCAAACTACAATAAATTTTATTGGCAATTGCATCCTTAGTGAAATTGTCAATATCTGTGACTGGACGGGATCTTTTACGGGTCTTTTTGGGTGTTTGCAGAGCTTCTTGTTTTTTATATTTGTTGATAATACTATCAACTGACTTAACACACACCTGTAAACGCACAACATCTTGAAAAAAAGAAAATTGGATTTATTACGATTAATACATGAGTAATGGTAAAGATAATTAACAACTATACTCATCCCAATTTTAATTAAGAAAATTACACTTGTAAGTTTTAAAAGATAAGATGTAGAAAAGAAAAAAGAAAAATCAATCTTACCTGTAATAATTTTGCCACTCGCGTTATTAAACAAGAGTGGGTAACATGGACCTTTTCTTCCACTGCTTCCTTCCACTGTCCACAAAATAAATTGATAATTCCCTTTTGAAGAGAACTTTGAATACGTGTTATCTTCAAAGGTTCAAAATTAAGTATAGACCCAGATGTTGTTGGGCTATCCATTATTTTCCAGTTATAATTAAAATGAATTCAGAAAAAAATAATAATAATAAATATAATTAATCTAAAACAAGAAATACTAAAGGGACACTTAACAGCAACAACAACAAATAATGAACTATAATAACTATTTCAATTAACTTTATTATTATTACTAAAGAAAACAATTGGAAAATATTAAATAAAACTCAAAAACGCTTAGTACTACTAAATAAATATATTGAACGATAAAATGCAAAGAACGAAGAGCACCAAAACGCAAAATGCAAATCTTTCGCAACACTCGTAAACTAACACAACTTCACTTGTATGGCTTTGAATGTTGGCGGAATCTACGGAAGTAGTCATTGTTTCATTGTAAACTTAAATTTTAAAAAATATCCCTACCGCTTGAAGGTAATATATACTGGGTATTTGTGTGACGGTTGGCAACAACTTTTGCCAACATAAAACGAAACGAAACTACCCTAAATCGAGTATAAATGTATGTTCTCATCCGACAGTGACATTTTTCAAAAGTTGTCCCGTTAGTTCGGCTTTTTAGCTGGCCAGCAGTCTACACAACTCGTTCGAAGAGCTCTGTAGACTTTCAGGCTGGTAAAGTGTGCGCGAGCGAGAGGTATGCAACAGGGTTGAAGTGGTGCCCACGCTAGGCAGGGTAGAAGTCTTTACGCGCATACATTAGTCTGACGAAGCACGGCTCTATTGTCGTGAAACAACGAATAGTTAGCAAACAAACGTTTAGTGCCATGGGGACCAATAAAATTTTAACTTAATTGACAATACTGATATTTTTCACAGTTTGATTGGTAGCAAACTGCATATTTTGAAATATAACTTGCACGTTAGTGCCAAAATACAGTTGCCTATCGATAGAACTTTTGATTGCCAAAAGGCACACAAAATTTTATGTCATACACTAACACATGCTAAACCGACGGACCTTATTGTAACTGAATTTTATTTGGGCTGGGCGGAGGGGTGTAAGGGCGGGGAAGTACTTGGACCAATTTGCGCGTTGCACCACATGAGCGTTGGCGACAGAGCACTGGGACGGGCGCGGCCCACACCGCCCACGTGGGCTCAGCTGTGGCCTAAGACCCTTTGCATTAGGACGAATAAAACTTACGTACAAATTCGAAATCTGTGCTCAAGTTCCCTCTCAAAAAAACGAAAGTTGGACATAATATAAGATATGGAATATTTTTTTGCCTAGGAGCGATCACTTAACTTACGTAACTGAAAAATGCATTGAACCGAAATGGAAATTCATATCCATGAGCGAAACAATCTTATATGTAGTTGAATTGAGCTTCTATTTAAGCGCGTTTCCTACCTCTCCGACCGTGAGTGGTTGGTATGAATACATTATACAAATGAGTGTTGTTTATAAAGAAATAAAGGAAGATTTTTCCGTGGAAAAAGAAATATTTATTCGAACTAAACATGTTTCATTTCGGCCAGTAGGATTTTGAGATTGCTTGAAAAAACCTCATCAACGGAGATACAATCTCGATTTACACGATAGCTACAATATCCACCAATTTAGTGGCCAAAATGATCACAGAAATGATCTGCGATGTTTGAAACCTGTGACCTCTCCCTCCCTCTCTCTCTGAATAATGCAAAGCGAAACCACTCGGGAACCAATCCAGATTTCTAAAGACAAGCATCAACTGTATATGATTTTTATTTTTTTAAATGCAGCCCAACTGTTTTTTTAAATGCAGCCCAATTCACAACAATAAGTGTTTTAAGAGGAACGTTTAAGATTTTTTCGAGCCTGTTCCATGGTTCTAAGACACAAAACATTTTTTGTTATTTATTAAAAAAAAATATTTTTGTGTTTGTATTTGTGCCAGAGAAATTATCAAAAAAATATTTTTCTGATAGTATAAATTGTCTTCTTATTTATCATATTTTTCTCAGTCAGATAAAAGTGTTAAGTTGCCGAAAAAATAGTTTTTGGCTATAGATGGGTGTGGTTGGCGAGACGGGGGCTAAGAAACGTTTCAAAAATGTTATTTTTATGTTAGAATTATATTGTAACCACTCACATGTTGTTTGGTTTAAGGAAACTTTTTACTACGTTATCCGGGGGTACCATTTAACAAAAAATTATCGAATTCTACATACATTTATATGAACTGCAATTGGGTATGACCCGGTGGCATTTAAATAATAATAATAATAATAATAATAATAATAATAATAATAATAATAATAATAATAATAATAACGCCATGGTGGCACGCCATGGTGGCAGGATGCTGACAGGGCGGGCACCTGCCGTGTAACCCGAAGAACCAACAGCCTACCACCGAAGGAGAACCCAACACTCACCATCTCCAGCAGAACCAGCAATTGATGTTTCAATGGAAACTCAGCCACTGACCACTCTTGCTGGCAAGCTAAGGCAGAAAAAGAAATGGACTGAAGAAATGAATGAATACATCAAAATAATTAAACTGGAATCCGACTTAACAGCATATAGAGAAACATTGTACCAAATGGTTATTGGGAAATACCCAGAACTTTCCTCAAAGACAGTCCAAAATATTGTTGATCAAAAACGTTCTATACTAGTCAAAAAGCGACTCCGAGAATCGCAAATATACCAAATTAAGGAAAAAATAAAACAAGAGTTGGGACTGCATCAATTGGGAACGGAAGAAATTCAAAATCTAACAGATTTAACTTGTTCTAGTAATGGAAACGTTAGAATCAACCTCGGCGAAACCCCACCATTTGACAACAAAAATGAATTGGAGAACTTAGTAAAACAATACTGGGAGGAATCGTATGCCGAATTTTATGGATCTGATCCTTTCCAATGACCGAAAATGCCAAAACTTCAATTTAGGGCTAAAACAAATCTCATTTTGAGCGAAGTCGATAGAATTCTCCAGTATGAAACAAAGAATATGCACAATATAGTATTACTGCATAACTTTGTGTTCATTGGTGCTGTCACAGTACTTAAAACTAATGGCCAAAAGCTAATTTTAATGAGTGATAAAAAGCAAGTTGAGTCTATGCAGCCTCCTTGGGAACGGCGACTTCAACGCCAAATTGAAACACTGCGTAAGAGCATTGGTAGACTTTCTCAAACACTCAAAGACAACTGTAGTGACAAGATTAAAAGAGAAGTAGAGAAAATTATATTCAAATATAAAAATGAAGGAAACCATACAATCATCACGGTACTTGATCAACTAAAAAAATCTCTTTCTGTTAAAAGTAACAGGCTAAGAATATTCCGCGAAAGCAACCTTCGCAAGAAACAAAATAAACTCTTCCAAATAAATGAAAAACTGTTCTACCGCTCTATCCAGATGGATAATGCTCAAGGATTGAAACAAGGTGAAATGCCAGACGAGCAAGAAGTGAATAGATATTGGGGAGACATATGGACTCAAAGTAAGCACCACAATTCCAATGCTGAATGGATCCAAACTGTTAAAGATGAGTGCGAAGACAGACCCATGATGAATGACCATAGTATGGACATTGAAGATGTTAAAAGAGCTGTAAAGAAAAATTTGAATTGGAAGGGAACAGGGAGAGATAACATACATAATTTCTGATATAAGAACTTTCCTAGCATTCACGAAACAATGGCAGGGTTATTCACAAAAGCCCTGAATAATCAAGAAGCCCTACCATCATTTTTAACTTATGGATTAACTTATCTTACTCCAAAATCCAAAATCCCCAGCTCTGATCCCGGGAAATATAGGCCTATTACATGCTTACCAATTTTATACAAACTACTGACTTCCATAATAACAGATAAGATCTATACGCACCTTGAAGACAATAACATCCTGAAGAGCAAAAGGGCTGCAAGAGGGGGTCACAAGGCTGCAAGGAACAGCTCATTACAGATGCGGCAGTCTGTGGACATGTGAAGAAAACAGGAGGGACGTTATATACAGCATATATTGATTATCAAAAAGCCTTCGACAGCTTACCTCACTCTTGGCTAATTGATGTGCTTAATATGTATTACAAAATAGACCCATTGGTTGTATCGTTTCTGAAGGCACAGATGCAAAGGTGGACAACCAGATTGCACATCTGCACGCAAAATAATCATGCCAATGCAGGAGACATACATATTAAACAAGGAATCTTCCAAGGAGACTCTCTTAGCGCTCTGTGGTTCTGCCTTGCTATGAATCCCCTATCGACTTTGTTAAATAAAGCTCAAATGGGCTACAAAATCAACAGCAAAATCGATCATGTACGCTTATCCCACCCGCTGTACATGGACGACTTAAAATTATTCAGCACCACAAGAGAAAAGCTTAATCATTTACTTGACACTACTGCAAAATTTAGCAATGATATTGGAATGAATTTTGGCGTTAAGAAATGTAAATGGACTGCGGAAAGGAAAGTGGCAACATCAGATGGATTACACCCTTGGAGGAGGAAATGCTAAACACGAACGAATTCATGCCATGAATCCTGAGGAATATTACAAATATCTTGGATATTTACAAAGATCTAATATTGACCAAAATATTGCAAAATCTAACATTACCCAGGAATTTAATACTCGTTTGAGTAAAATTCTGAAAACTAAACTCAGTGCTGGCAGGAAAATTAAGGCTATAAATACCTATGTAATTCCAGTGCTGACTTACAGCTTTGGTATTGTCAGATGGACACAAACCGAACTAGATGCACTTAATACAAACTGCAGAGTACTTTGCACCAGATTTAGATGTCACTACCCTAAAAGCGCAGTAGAGAGATTCCACCTACCTAGGTCTTTGGGAGGAAAAGGTGTCGTAGATATTGTGAATCTCCATCACCAGCAACTGGAGAGACTACGTCAGTACTTCCACGAAAAAGCTAATGGAAGCAAGATACATCGGATTGTAACATACATTGACCGGAAAATTACACCATTGAATTTGTTTGATGAAAAAATGAATCTACAAAAGCAATTACCGACCAATGAAATGAAAATCAGCAACTGGAAAGAGAAGCAACTTCATGGACGCTACCCATACCAGATAGAAGGAGAACTGATGGACCGTAAGTCGTGAATTAAATGGCTGTGCTTGGGAGAACTTTTTGTTGAAACAGAGGGTTTCATGGTAGCTATTCAGGACCAAGTAGTATCAACTAAAAACTACCGTAAATTTATCCTGAAAGACACTAACGTTCATGATGACAAATGTCGGCTATGTGGAGAACATAGAGAAAATATAGACCACATTATCAGTGGATGCAGCTCTTTAGAATACTCAGAATATACAAAACGACATGACAACGTTTGTAAAGTGGTTTATCAGCAACTATGCCACAATAATAACCTTTTTGTCGGGTAACCGAACACAATACTATAAGTACACACCCGAATCAGTAATTGACACAAATAATCACAAAATGTACTGGAACTGGTCCATAATAACAGATAGGTATGTATCATCTAATAAACCGGACATTGTATGGCATGACAAGAAAAACAAAAAGGTGTATCTGAATGATGTCGCGGTCCCGCTAGCTCACAACATCCCAAAGAAAAGAAGTGAAAACATTCTAAAATATCAACCTCTGGCAAATGAGATAAAGGAAATGTGGAGCGACGTGGAAATGGTGACGATTGTACTAATAATTCTAGGCGCCACTGGTGAAACTCCTAAGTTCTTACATGAATCCCTGGCTGAACTGCAACTGAAGAAGGGGTTATACATGTAGATGTAGAAGATTGTCATATTGGACACATGTAACATCGTGAGGAAGTTTCTGAACATTGATGGTTGATCCAGTTCTGATTATGACAGTTGGAACGTGTATCCTTTGTTCATGGTAACCGAGATGCACGTGTGAAAACAAGTTAAATTGTGATAGTGATTATGATGATAATAATAATAATAATAATAATAATAATAATAATAATAATAATAATAATAATGAAGTACAGTACAAGCCGAGGATGCAATAATCATACTATCACTAATATTAAGTATTATAACAATTATTTCAACTCTGTCATGATATCCAATAATTATATGTTGATGATGCTAAAATTTATTACAAGCTACATAAATATTAGCTAAATTAGATTTTTTAGATTCATTGATCGCGTTCACTACACTTCACTTCACTGCACTACACTACACTACACTGTTTTGTTTTGAATTACACTGTCCAGCACTTCACAGCACTTCACAGCACTTCACCGCACTTCACAGCACTTTCGCGCGGGGAAGAAATTAGACAAAGGTCATATTTATTAATTTAGAATTAATTAAGATTTAACTAAAATCAAACTAAAAATACAAAAAATTAAAGTCCTCAGTTCGCCGCATTTTAGAAGATTATGAGAAGGGAAGACCCCGCTCCTAGAACTCATGTGTTGGCCAACCTCTCCGCGTGTGATATACGAGGAAAGACAAAGAAAATACCGGGATATTAGGGACAAGAGGCACTCCGTTAGATGAAAGTACTGCATTCGTTCACTTGGACCAAAGCATTCACTGACATGATATCATCATATATTAATTTCTCTTTTTAACTTTTACAATATTGTGATTATGAAACTTTTTCATTCACAGAAAAAACATCAAAAACAACAAAAAACTCTAACACAACACAACAACGTTAAAACATTGACTTTAATCTTTATTTATGGTTAAAAGAATGTTATGTTCTAGAAGGGTGGATGCAAGGTGAAATAACATGGGTGAGTTCCTCTGGTGCCCCGATTTTTGCTCGTTCTGCGCACTACCAGTTTGCGACACGAACCACGTGACCACATCACGGGCACTTCGTTTGAAAAGCCAGACCAGACGCTGGACGCCATGTTGCATGGAGAGCGAGAAATGTTAAGAAACCTTTTAAAAGTGGTACAAAGTGAAAATTTTTAACGGAAGCCAACCAAAAACAACATGATGAAGGTGTTAAAGATGCAATATTTTAAAAAAAAACTGCTCCATAAATCATTTACAATATCTTGTAAGGAGATGATAATTTGGGTGCATTTAAAATTGCCGCCAATATTGTGACGCAAACTGGTGTCTGAAGCTCATTGGCTGAAGAGACCCCGTGATGTCGCGTGCGCAGGGAACCCGTGGGTGACGTACGACGCCAAGGACGGCGCGCGCTACCTGCACGCGCGCACGAAGGAGTCGTGGTGGACGGCGCAGCGCCTGTGCGCCGAGCGCGGCGCCATCTTGCTGCCGCCGCCCAAAACCACCGCGCTCGCCTCCAGCCGCTCCGCCTTCCAGTCCATGGTGAAGGAGCTCAGCGGCACCATGCCGCCCCATGTCAGCCCCGCCCTCTGGGTGGACCTCCACCGCGACGCCAACGGCACCTGGCTCGACTCGCAAGGTCACATACGGCTAAAGGAGCTTCATCAGTGCACGTATTCTTCAGTTCTGTGGGGTGTCTCAGAACAAACTTCTATACTTGGGTTTTTCTAACGTGGCGGCTGAGGGTAGTATATCCAAGATGAAATTCGGCACGACTTTTTGAGTCATTCTCAGTCCTGCTGCTAGAGTCGCTTGATCTGCAGCACTTCTTGATACGGTCGCGATCATGCGACATCTTGCGTCAGGACTGAGTATGACTATAAAAGTCGTGCCGTATTCCACCTTGGAGATACTACTCTCAGCCGCCACGTAAGAAAAACCCAAGTATAGGACAGGCTGTTCCAACTCGGCCTCTCGCGGGCGGAGGAGCTCCCAGGAGGTTGTGGAGAGGGAACCGCTCTTATCACTTTCGCTTTGCTTTTCGTGGAAGCTATATAAGTAGTGAAATGGCAGCCAGAGGAAGCCACAACCCCTTTCCTGCCTCACCGGATACCATGTCATCGCCGATGCAGTTGGAGATAATAGATTCACAGATCTTCTTCGTACATCTAAACGATATATATATTTTAACACTCTTAATTTGTCACGGTGAT
This sequence comes from Teleogryllus occipitalis, assembly GCA_011170035.1. Taxonomy (NCBI): domain Eukaryota; kingdom Metazoa; phylum Arthropoda; class Insecta; order Orthoptera; family Gryllidae; genus Teleogryllus; species Teleogryllus occipitalis. Next base: position 83,963 of record BLKR01002071.1, on the reverse strand, counting down.
ATCAGAATACACATTAGGAAATCTTCCCCAAGCTTCAAAAAAGGAAGCTATGCTATGTTTGGGACAACATGTGAGCTGATGTTCTCTGCAATAAAAAAAATAAAAAACAAATGAACTCAACTTCAGGTCAAGACGTTAAAGAGAGTTTTATGTATAGCAACAGTCCAAAGACTGACACCAGGTATTGCTTCACTTGATAAGAAAAATTAATTTTATAAAATATTGTTGTTGAATTAAATCGAATTTTACGTTTCCTGTTAAACTCGAAGGTTTCTTTCTTATTGTGAGTATGAGCCTCGGTGTGACCTCCACTCCCCAAACTAACCGCTCTCTGCTTCGCCTATCAGCGACGAATTGTCGCCAAAGTTGACAGCAGTGTGTGCTCGCTGGTCACCGCCAGTGCCCGCGGTGGCTCGCGGGCGCCCGCTTGCCCGTCCGCGCGCAGCTGGGTTGGAACAGCCTGTTCGAGGATACGTAGAGGGGTCGAATATAATAACTTTTTTCCAATGATCATGTAGTGAGAAATTTCATATAATGGAGATACATATGTGACATTTCCCCCTGATTTTTAGGCTCCTTCTGGAAATATTTTCCGGACGTCACGTTCTGATGCAGTCAAGGATGCACCTGCCGAACATCTATGGGGTTGCCTAACAATCAAGGGTGAATGTCCCGTGTATACCTTACTTACTTCCTATTAATTATTTATATATATTGTAACACACCCACCTACCTACTTTACCTACTTTACCACACGTGGTGGGTCGTGATAGCATGAATGCTCGTGAAGCGAGCTTACAATTCTCAAGAAGCAGGATCTTTCGGGTATGAGAAAGGTCTGAACCCTTGACACAATGAATCCAATAAAATAATAATAATATGAACATATATTCAATGATAAAATTTACAGTCACGCAATTTCACAATAGGTTATTGCACTTTAAGTAGCTGGTCACTGAAAAAATGAAACAAGACAAACAAAAAAAACATATAGGCGTCACCTCGATTGCCTGAACACACTTTCATCAACTACAATTTAGGCTTTAATTACTCCTTTCTGAGTTTTTCCCCTACTAAATTATTTACTCTTTTGGCCTCTAGTTTTCCGTGCACGGCTTCTTTTCAAATGAATTTGATACTTGTTTTAAAGAAACCCTTTCACAGTTGCTAGCCTTGGGCTTCGAACTCACTATAATACTGAACACACAAAAATATACGTGGCATTCACGTTACTTAATTCAAACCCTTTTACATGTCACAAAAGCAATTACTTGAAACATAATACAACAAAGTGATCTTTCTGTATAATATTAACTGTACAACATATAAAATTTCTGAATCATTTACGTAAAATTGTACAAAGTAGACTTCTTTAAATGAATCTACTGACACGTGCGGTAAATGGCCTGGAAACTGCCCCTCACACAGTTCGAAATACTTCTCCCTCCTATTTTAGACGTTTCACCCACTTTTAACACTGCCTTTACCTCACCAGCTCTGCGTCGCTCGCCTGTAGGTAACCTTGGGGATTTTCTGCCGCTCGCCCCGCGTTGCCGCCTCGTCTCGCGTGCTGTGTTGCGACGAAAGCAGTCCCTTCCGCTCGAACGCCGCCAAGCCACCAATTTCCACACCTTTCTCTCGTTCCGAAACCGTACTATCCTCGCTCTAGACCAAGTCCTTCTCGCCTACGCTTCTTTCTTCCTGGGGTCGTCCGTCTTCCACCGCTTCGTACACGTTCGTTCGCGCTTCCAGCCTCGAAATTATTAATGTTGCAAGAGTTATGCTCACATGCTCGGTCGACCTACCACACTTTAGGCATGTGTGATCTCAGCGTGCAATGTGAGATGCTGGATTAAATTACTGTCCTGCGCGAATTTTACAACTTTTGAAGTTATTCCGATGTCAAAACAGTTACTTGGCTTGCTCTCCGAATTATTGTGACCGCGACGAATGATTTTGCACTCAATCTCCTTATTACTTCACTTTTCTAAGATACGCTTTTCCGAGCTAGCTTTTAACTATCAAGTTAAAGTAAACTCCTATACTATCTATTTGTACTCGCCGTTACAGTTGTAGCAAAAGAGCTTCTTCTGGTCGCCGCCGCAGTCGTCGTAGAAGAGAGTTTCTTCTGGTCGCCGCCGCAGTCGTCGTAAAAGAGAGTTTCTTCTGGTCGCCGCCGCAGTTGCCGAAAAAGAGAGTTCCTCCGAGGCGCGCCGCGATACTTATGATACTCGCGCCTGGGGAAATTGTTGGAGGGGTGCATATTCTCCTCCTTTCGTAACCTCTTGGAAGAAACATTACGCACTAGTTCGGGCGTCGCAGTTTGAAAAGCTGCGGGCAGATGGCGCGTTTACCGGCCATCGCTCCGCCGCGTACCCTAGTCCTCTCTGTTAGTGAGCTTCTTTACATGGCTGAAGGTGGCGTTATGGGGTTGTCTAACCCCGTGACGTCACTATATATATATATATATATATTATATATATATATATATATATATATATATATATATATATATATATATATATATATATATATATCAATTAATATAATTCATTGGCAAACTGGTGATCATTTTGATCCTCTAGAAGAGTCTAACATTTATTTAACTTACCAATTATTTAAGCTGACGAAGCACTTTCTGTATATTTAATATCGAGAAAGTATTGTGAGAATAGAACAAGTATTTTAATACTGTAGAAGTTTATTTGTTTTCACAGAAAAAAAATTTTTTAGGTCAAACAACACGAAAAAGTGGTTTGTTTGTTTTTCCCAAAGTGGGTGTGTCTCTCTCCGGCGAGCTGTGGCCAACACTAGCAACTAATCCAATCACAAGATGTTCCTCAAAGCAAAGCTTCCCAATTCCGATATTTCCCGCTTTATGCCCCTGAGAATTTGAAAATAATCTTAATTTTGGGGGTACTTTTCAAAAATCTTCGATATATTTAAATTTTGTTCACACAATGGCTCCGTTGTTTAAAAATATTTGCTCAGATAGCGCAAATACGCTTATAAAAATAGTCCAATTTTGAATAAGACCTGTGAAATTTCGATAATTGCACAAATTAAAAGTTTTTTTTGGACCTCTCCTACATTACTAAAGAAAAAGGGTTTTTCTTAATGAAATATGTTCTTCCACATTGGATCTTTAAATTCAATCGCGCATAATTTTAGAAAATATGAGTAGTTTTCCATAATTTTGAGTAACTGTGTCAGTTGCTCTTATTAAATTTCATAAAAATACAGACAAGAACCGTTTGTTTTCATAGAAAAATAGGTAAACAGGTTTTCCCCAAAACGACTCCAAAAGGTACCGCCGGATAAGATGGTAAAAAGTTCCCCTAAACCAAATGACGTATAAGTAATTACATTATAAATCAAACATAAAAAAAATATTTTTGAATGGTCTCTTAGGCCCCGTCCCACCACCCCTCCACAGCCAAAAGCATGCTTTTTAATTTTATTTTTTCGGCAACTTAACCCTATTTTATGACTGAAAACATATGATAAATAAGAAAACAATTTATAATATCAGAAAAATATTTTTTTAATATTTTCTCAGACCCAAATTCAAACGCAAAAGTTTTTTTTGAAAATAAATAACAAAAAATTATTTTTATTGTGTCTTAGAACCATGAAACAGGTTAGAAAAAAATCTCAAACGTTCCTCTTAAAACACAAATTGTGATTTTTTTCAGATATTTTCGACAGCTGAACTGCAGTTAAAAATTAAAAACCATTTTCCCGCCTTAAATCGCCTCTACTTTAAATATACTTTGAAAATGACTGCCACAGTTCTGTGTATTTATTTTAGTGTTTGTTACACATTTGTATACATTGTTGTAGCATCCAGTAATATTTTGATTTTGAAATTTAGTTACAAATTATCATATTTTTAAATCTTCGTAATCCTTTGCTTCAATCTAATAATATCTAGGCTATATAATAAGTATACCATACGCTAAGCAAGTCTTTATAAATGAGGTTTCTAAAGAAAAGAATTTTACGGAGGCGTGATGAATTGTATGAAAAAAACGCATCTAAAGATTCATGCGAAATGTAACCCGCAACATCCGGGCAGCAGTGTTAAAATTTATATAGTTATATAACTCCAAAACGAAGCGTTCTAGAAACTTAAAACCTCGAGTCTCATGGAAACGTTCCTCACGCCGTAATCTAGAGTAAAGTTTCGTTCTCAAGAGTAAAAAGTTTTTCAAATATTTTTGTCATTATCAAGGACAGCGAAAACCAAACTGTCTAGGGAGATTGTATAATTATTTCATATGTTATTTTTAAGGAAGTGTTGTGAATTGTTCCAAGAACATCAGTCTATAGTATAATCTATAATATAGTAAGACTAGCAAAGTAGCACATTAGTAAGCACTGAAAATAAACTCTGGTTTGCAAGCTGAAACAAGCTTTTCAGACTAGTCTTGAACCGATTCGCAGGTGACGAGGTGGACGACAAGGTTTGGGCGCTTCTGCCGGTGAACATCAGCCGCAAGGAGGAGCGGTGCGGCTTCCTCTTCGTGTTCCCCGAGGACCGCCTGAGTCCGCAGCCCAGCATCACGCTGTACGGGCTGCTGGACGGCAGCTGCGTCGACCGGCGCGAGTTCCTGTGCCATACCAACCAGACCGCCTAGTGGACGCATTCGGTCACTTTCTTGAGTTACACTTGCGTTTTTCTAACGTAGAAGCTGGAGGTATTATGAGGTATTATCTTCAAGATGGAATATGGCACGACTTTTTGCGACTTTCTCGGTCCTGCCGCAAGATGTTCCATGATCGCGACTTTGTCATGCAAAGCTACATATCACGCGACTCTAGCGGCACGACCGCGAAAGACGCGAAACGCCGTGCCATATTCCATCATGAAGATAATAGCCCCAGCTGCTGCGATACAAAAGTTATACATAGTATAGTTCATCGTTTGCCTGAAAATAGCTGATGGACACAATGCGAGTGCAAATGCGATGTTGTTTGGACTCCGACGTGGGAAGTTCGGTGTCGACTGGAGTGAATGAAGAGTGGACGTCTCGATCACTCGGACACATTGACCCTTTCAGTTGCCTCGAATAATCCCCAAGTTTTAGATTGCCAGTACAGTTATTATCAGGATTTTTAAATGTTTCTAAGAATATTTAATACTGGATTAACTTTACTGTGTTCTCCTATGGGCTTTTCATTCGTTGGAAAAAATGTTATTTTAATTGTACCAATGGTTTTAAGTGATTTTTTAAAAAAGAGGTGCACTGCAAATATTTGCGCTTCAATGCAGTTTTGAGAACTGTTCATACTGTTCAGCATCATTTAGTTTTATATTAGCATTTTCTTTAAAAATATATCATTTTCGTTAGAATAGTTACAGTCTTCTTAATAAAATGTAAAGCTAATGGCTAAACAGGTTTACAATAGTTCGTTAAATATTTCAGTTTAGATAATTAATATAAATGAACTACATTAGATTTTTCAAAAGTGCTCATTCCCTAAATGCATTTTTATCAAAAGTATTATTTACTTGTATGCATCAATAATAATAGTTCTTTCTGTTTTGTTTGCATAATTTATTAAGAAATTGTAATAATCTCGGCTGAACTAATATTTAGAGGTCATAATTAATCCTGAAGCTAAGTTCTAATAACACTGAAGTACATAATACGTGAAATCAAAATAAAGAGGAAAATAGACTAGAAACGTAAATTTAAAAATTTAATATTAAAATATTTTTTACAAATTTAGAAACCAATGTAAAATGTTATTAAAAGTATTGGTAATCCCCTATGCCGTAAGGGTTAAAAGCACTGCTTAATTGGATTATGCATTAATCCACCCTGGTTATAATTGTAATTAATTAATTAGGCCTATTTCTATCTTTTTTAACTTTACTTTTCTTCTAAGAAAACAATGATTTTAATAAATTACTTTGGGTGATCAATAAATGAGAAACTAAAATAACATAACAGTCAAGATCCATTTAGAGTGCGTATGTATTTGGTCTTTGTGTCAGCCACCGACAACAAGGACATGATATCGGAAGATACTCTAAGAAGTGCTCTTATAAGTTGGGAACAAAACGCGTTGTAATACAGTAGCAATATGTGTATGTGCACATCAAATATATTTAAAAAATACATAAACCAAAATATAAAATATGAACAATACATCTATCTATCTATATAAATATATAATTTCTCACATCACATCTTTTACCAATTTGTTATAGCCATCTTACTATTTTTCCAGTCTACATTTGTCTTTTTTATATCCTTCCACTTGACTTATCCTCCAACGTCCCTCTTGATACATCTCCCATTCTCCTCTTCCCTTCCCCGTCTTCTTCTACGTCACTCCTATCATTTCCCTTCCTACCCACCTCTCCTTTACCTATCTCTCTCTTGTCACCTCAGCCATCTCATCCAATCTTCTCTTTTTTCCTATTCCTCTCTTCCTTATAAATCCATCCAATCTGTATCATCTACAAACCAGCTAACCTCCCCTTCTATCTATTTTCTGTCTTGTTTTCAGTTTACTTGCTTTAATACACCCTGTACCCCTTTTCCTTCTCCATTCATCACTTTATATCCACATCTCATTTCCCATCTTCTCTCATTATCTAACAAATATTTTCCCTAACGCCCCCCTTATCCATCCTGTCTCTACTACTTACTTCATTACTCAATAACTTGTTTCTAGGATTCCATCTCTCCTTCACGTTCTATATTACTTTCCTCCCATTCTATCCAAAGCTCCTACTTCGCATTTTATTTCTCGATCTGAATCTCGCCATTCTAATTCTATTTTCCTCCACACTCCTCGTTTCTCAGTCTCCCCGTCGCCCTATACAGTCTGTTACATCTGAAACCTTCAGTGAACTCGTAATCGTTCTAATAGGCTTATCCACCTCTATAACTTTCTCACAACCCCACCTTTCCACACAATTCCTATCCCTTCACATAAATATCTTCTTTCTCTGGAACATTGCACTCTCCTCCCACTCTGACCAATTTCTAGCCTCATTCTTCCGTATCTCTTCTCACCACTACATCACTATACAACCTCTTCCTTCTCTAACACCGTTTAATATTTAAAATTAATATTTAAATAAATCTCTCTCCCTCTTTTTTTTCATTTCCTTCTTTCAAATTTGCTTTCACAATATGATTTAAAGTATTTCCCTCTACTCCCAAATATTATCTTAATTTCTAGTTTTGTACTGTTTTCTATCCATCTCCAAATTTCCGCGCCCCATAACAATTATCCTAAGTTTACTAAAACATCAAATAGCCTTATGTCCCTCTCATCTTTACTGGACCTCCCTCTCGTAGTTTATAGGAATCTCCTTATTACTCTCCCCTCAAACAGTTTTTAAATAACCTCTTTTCCAGATTACTCACTCTATTGCCTGACCTCTGGCTTACTCGTTTTTCTCCCTAAGATTTTTTTGTCTTCACTCTTCTCTCTCCTCCATAATGTCTTCTATCTCTTGTCTTCCACTTTTACCTCTCTTCTATCTAATCTGCCTGCTCTAAAATAATGATTCATAGTATCAGCCTCCTCCTTAATTTTTGCCGTATAATTGTTTTCCTTCTCTATCCTTGTCAAGTTTTCCTTCTCTCCCCCACTTTGATTTGTAAAGATTCTTAATGCCCTATCTCCATCTTTTTTCCAACTTTTTTTCACCTTTTTATCACATACCCCTGGATACACTTTTCTTACACCAATTATTCTGGTCGACAGTGATTTTGTTAAATGGCTAACTCTAGCATTTCTTATGTACTTAGCTTCGCTTAAGCCGAATACAACCACAAAAACTGCTCATCGGTCTCAGTTTACGTGTAATCGAACATATACTAAAACTACATATATTTCGCAGATAGTCACGTGTCGTTTATGCTGAATCGCTAGTTGCTTGCAGGTTTATTACAAGAAGGCGGTCGATAACAAGGTATGGTATTGTATATTCCAGTCATGACAAAATAAATGCCAGACCAGTACCAGGTTTCTCGTACTTAGAGAACAAATTCCTGAGAATCAGTGAGGCGAAAATAGAGATGGTTTATTTGTAGGATCACAAATGAAGGAGCTTATGAGGGATCATGACCTTCAGGCAAGGTTGAATAGTGTTAGAAAGGTTGCATGGATGTTGCTTCAAAAGTTCGAAATTGAATTCCTTGGTAACAGAAAGGCTGAGACATATGAACTAGACTCGTAACTCCTTCACAATTATAATGCTCTTGGATGTAACATTCCTTAATTTACATTTTCTGTGTTTACATTTAGACTTGTTTCCTGAAAATCCCGGTGCTGTGAGCGACAAACACGATTAGTGATTCCACCAAGACATTGCACCCATGGAAAAATGTTGTAAGGGAAAATGTGATCAAAATGCTTGCAGAATATTAATGGGCACTAAAAAATGTATACTCAAACAAAATAAGTAAACAATCCTTCAAAATTACGTTTTAATTGAGATTATTATATGTAAGTAAATTAAAGAAAACCAATCACTGAACAAGGGTGTGTACTTTTTAATAGACTATAACAAAAAATCCTTGCCCCATACAAAAATCCTTGCTCATTACAAATTAATGTTCCTCAAATTAGAAATCAGTGCACAATTTTCCATAAGAAACTTTTTATTTATTTATTTATTTTACGTCAAAAAAACAGTTAAAAACTGCGTATGACGTGCTATGGGGAAAAGTGAATTGTGTGCACATTTTCAAAATTCTGTGATCCCTACACTAAGTCATATACTACTTAAATTTTGAATTTTTGAAAGGGAGAAAAAAAACTCCTATGTAATAAAATCTATTTTCAAGGATAAACAAGCAATAAATTTTGAATTTTGAAAGGGAGAAAAAAACAAAAAAACTCCCATGTAAAAAAATCTATTTTCAAGGGTAAATAAGCAATAAATTTTGAATTTTGAAAGGGAGAAAAAAACAAACAAAAAAAACTCCCATGTAATAAAATCTATTTTCAAGGATAAATAAGCAATAAATTTTGGCTCTTATTACTTCCTGCCGCGACAACATGGAAACGATAATTTGAATAATTGTATTTCCCACTGAATTCTAGAAGACGTGCACAGAAAATGAAGTTACATTTATGTCCAGAAGCAAAACAAGGGGCCATCTCAGCATTTGCTCAATGGATCAGGGAAACTGGACGAAAAACCTGATCGAGATGGGGGTCATTGACCCGGAAGCTGTAGTACAATAGTTGTTACAGGTTGTTTATACTCATTTATACAGTCCAATGTCATTACATTCCAATTACAATACTGTCATTACATTCCAATTCACAGGCAAAAAGTTAAATTTTTTCGACCATTCTTATTTTCCTATAACTGAGCACTTCAAATACTCACCGCACCTCACCACCCACCTTCTCTTTCAAACTATTAATTTCTTACACGTTACTTTTCTAACATCGCTTTTTACTCAACATATTATTTCTACTGATCTTAAAAGCTGTGCGTTATCAGTGAACCCATTTACTTTCCAAATATCCTTCCAACTTCTCTTACACTTTTGTATTATTCCTCACGGTCTCCTCTTACACAAAACTTAAATACCGTACACACTTCACTTCCTCACCTCGTCTCTCCAAGTTAAAATCTAGCACTTAGATTGTTTGTGATTTTATCTTCTTTCTTCATGGAGCCCTACAAAAATGTTCATACAACTCTGCTGGGAGATACGTCATTATTCGTACTATCTTATCATCCACTTTTTGGTTGAATGTGCTGAGCCACAATGCCAATCTTTGAATCTTGCATATGTTATCCATTACTATTTTGTTCTTGTCAAACTGGAATATATAGTACTTTTGTAACAAAAGACACTTGCCGTTCATTGTCCTTTTCAAAAATCCTTTTTACTGATACCTTATTTCTTGTCATTGCCTTCAATAGGGAGCTCGATATACACTACTTAATTTACCTAGATCGAGAGGATTATGGTTACGACGGGAATATGAAAACTATCGAGGGAATTATGAGAGAGAAGTTTAAATGGGTATTATGGGAGAGAAATATGAAAAAACAAACCGAGACACGTTTATGTCCCACTTCCTTTGCACGGCAACACTCAGAAGTGCTCTCATGGTCTCAAACCTGGCCTCAAGACTGAAGATATTTGTGTAATCTATGTCTGAGCGCTTGCTGAACCCCTTCGCAACCAAACTAGCCTTATAGCGCACTATTTCATTACACTCGTTCAACTTGGTCGCATATACCCACAGTTGCCAATTGTCTTGCTCCCTACTGGTAAGTAGACTAGATACCAGGTGCCGTTCTTGTGATGAGCTCCAGTTTCTTCATCTATAGCAGCTTTACATTGGTCTTCATTCTTAGCCGCCATGGCTTTATTGAAGTCTGTTGGTGTATTATTCAGCAACATCACCTTCAGTTGTTGGCGCTCGGTTGAACTGTCTCTGTAACGTACTGGCTTCTTCATGCTTCTCGGTTCCTCAGCACGCTACTCTCTCCAATAGAATATGTGTCACAAACATTTGCGTGGGACTCGTTACACTGTTCTGGAGCACTATCATGTTCTTCATAACTGTATTCAAACTCTTCATCAGTTAAAATATCTGCTTGTTCGGTGTTGTCCATCTTCGCAGGTTGTTACAGCATTTCATCCTTGAACTTGACACCATGGCACACTAAACAGAATGCTTTTCAAGGAAATACTCTTTTTTCTAAAACGACCTGTATCGCCAGTCGATATAAATTGTCGACCTCTGATACAGCAAGTGCGATTTGAACTGTATTCTGCAAAACTAGCCACTCTTTGCCATTATTCCGTATGATCTGGGCAAAACCTTTGTCACGTCTTCCTTGCACTGAAAAGATTACAAGCACTATCTGGCCAATACCACACATCTTCGAGGCAACCATCTATCAACTTTCTCCGTCAAATGTCCCGATATTCATTCGCTCACTACCAAATGCTTCAATGTGCACCCCACTTTCGGCACTGTCCATTCCTTTAGGAGTTCAGGAATAATACCTTTTTGATCATTTGAACCCCTTCTGCCTGCGCCTTCATTATTATGCATGGAGTTATTCTTCGATACACCTATCCTAGTGTTTGATATCATCGCAGTGGCGACCTTCACCTCGTCTCTTCCTGTTTGAAGTTCGTAGTTCAGGCATATCTTCTGTAACTTTGCCCAAGTCTTCTCTTCAACTAAATCAGCCACGCCACATAAATATGATCAAGTTATTTATGGAGAGTTTCAGCAGCCCAGCACATATGTCAGCTTTAACTATTGGCTTGTTATGTGAACTTATTTTTTGCACCTCGTCGAACTTTGCAAGATGTCCTTGAACACCCCTGGCCATTCCCATTCAATGCTGTGGAGTTTCTGACGTAAGAAGACTATTTTTTTCGCGGAGTGTATGTCATATACCTGATGCAGATTATCCCACACATCTTTGGCAGTCTCACAAGTTGCAACACGAAGTAGCGACTTCGTATCGAGAGCCAACATTTGTCGCATCTTAGCGTTGCAGTTTGCTTTCACTCATGAACTGAATTAAGATGCAAAACCTCTTACTACTTCAAATTTCTTTTTATCTCCACCGACTACATAATACACTGAATCACATTGTAGGACTACCTTCATAAGTATATGTCACGTGGCCCAGTTTTCTTCCCCACAACGTCTCAAGTTGTGGCTTTGCTTCAATCATATTTTGTAATTTTCGTACAAATTATATCCTGAAATAAAGGGGACCTATATAGTTCTCTTTGGCGTCTGGTCCGTCTCGTGCATGCGAGAACACGTGCTCGCAACCGTTACAAAAGTGTTTCGGTTATGTTTTCTGTTCAAGATCAGACACTCCTTTTACACTTAACTTTATTTAAATAAATGTTCAACCAACCACGCTCTGCTATCGTGATGAGGTTCGGTATAAACATCTATAATCGTTTCTTTCAAAGAGAATCACTGTCACAATACGTCTCCACTACACGTCTCATAGGTCACTCTAGAACTGCACCGGGAAGGCACACAGAGGCAGTTCTCAAGGGTACCGCTAGAGCTCGTTCACAAAACTGAATATTGTCTTTCCCCAACACTCTGATTTACGTCTCTTCCACTCTGTTCTTGCCGCACATGACGTAGAATCCATTTCTTTGCTGTTACTTTCTCCCTTGCTCAGAGTCACAACACAAAGGACGAACTTACCACAAAAACAGGTAACTATCATCAAACTTCCAGGACACCAATACTGGTTACACATAATAACCACAATAACAAATTAAACATTATCATCCGTTGCAGACTGAGAGAAGCTATGATTGAGAAATAATTACGAATAAAACTTACATTTAAATGACGGATTCTTTTATCAAAAAAGACTCTGAACTATGGTTCAAAATCTCTCAAACTTTCGGAGCTAATAACTAGAGACCGGAAAAATATGTAATATGAAACGTCAAAATATGTACATAAATATGTAATGAAAACAGTGATAATATGTAATAAATATGTAAAATCGGATATAATATATAACATTAAAATACACTAATTATAAAACACATTTACCTAATACAAAATTAAATTTATCAAAATTTCCTAAACATTTTTTTAAAATAATACAATCGTTGTAAAAATCATTTTAAGAGTACAAGTTGATGAACATTTTGCACCAATCAACTTACCTGTAGTACTCGCAGTAGTACTCGCATCACCGGGGGAATGCTCCATCCGTCCATAAACCACCGTTGGCCTTCCTCTTTCCCTCCAGCCCCGCGGCCGCGTACGACACCATTTCCTCGTTCGCATTTGCCGAGTGTGCGCCAGCTGGCTATAACGAAGGGCATTGGCAGCGGACTGTCAACCGCAGCTTCCGAATGGCGCGTGTTTTGAAATACTATGTTTCGTAAAAGCTCTGAGAGAATTCTCCACTTGTTAAGAGATGTTTAAGAGAAATGGCACCGAATTAATTTAGGCGTGTACATGCGAACGTGCAAATACCCACGATCCGCCACTGCACGATTCAATTGCTTTTTTTTTCATTTCTTTGTTATTTTTTCTTTGCGACATGAAGTTTCATATATGATATTAGCCCCTGATTGTTAGGCAACTACTTACGCATATACGTATGGCGGGTAATCGAAGTATCTTTGACTGGATCCGAATGTCCAATATCCAACTGCCGCCGAACTTCAGCGCATAATGAGTTGCCTATCCATCAGGGGCATATCATATAAGTGTAACTTCCTTATATGACATATCCGACAACTTATTCATTGGCAAAAAGTGATCAATTTCGACCCCCCTACATACCCTACACGTTTGTAACGTTTATGTTGAAACACCAGTAAAGATAATATTTTATGCAAAATAAGGTTTACTTATCTTCATGAAATTTTGTAAATGTGACTTTCAAAATAACATTATTGTCTTTGTAAGATTTCGTGAAACTACCTTCTCCCTTTCGCACCCTCTAAAGCAAAAATTGAAGTGTTCGCTCCTAAGAGCGAGGAAGCGAAATAGCGAGGAAATTCGCCAGAATGCATTAAAGGTTACTGAAAGCCCACACAATTTCTTACTACATTTATGTTAATTTATTCTAGCAGGAAAATTATGTTTTCAGTGAGGTTGGCATTATTATTGGAAGGTCAACATCATTACTGTAAGTTTTGCCAGGTATATGTAACAATTACATCTCTTTATAACTGTCAATAACTGACTGTAGCAATAATTATTACTGTTAGAATTATTATTATTATTATTATTATTATTATTATTATTATTATTATTATTATTATTATTATTATTTGCTCGCAAATAAGCTACCTTGGGCCACGTAGGACATGCACTCGCACGGTCTCAGAATCATTTTATCACATTGCAACTCTTGCATGTAATTAATTAGGGGGATCAGCATTGGGCTGAATCCGATTTTTATAATCCAGGGTTGTTGGTCCTGGGGAGTTGGAAGATGGAATGATGATGATAATGAAAGATGAATGGACGGCACACACATACATAAACACACCCACCGCGGGACTCGAACCGGCACGAAGATTGGCCTACACGACAGAAAACAGAAGTGTGCCACAAGTAAATGGAGACAATGATACATCACGTTTGTGAAAATTTCAGGATGTTTAGGGGTAGTGACAGCGGACAGCTGCTCCGTTTAATCGCCTTCTACGACATGAGGAGGTCCCATGGTGCTATTCTACTAAAACCCCCGACACCTAGAACTTTTATCCCTGTACGGCTCACAAATCAACAAGATGTCCACCTTCAGCTCGTTAATTAGCTGATCGAGAAGGTCTGAGGCAATTATACTCCGATTTAAATTTCCCTGTAGTATTCTCTTCATATTTTGAGGTTGCTATTCTCCTGTTTCAATGCATCTCTGAAAACAAAGCAGTCACCTGTTCAAGGTATGTGGTCTGTCCCTTTTGCGTCGGTTCGGGTCGCGTATAGTACGCATGACGGGCTATTTTGGCATTGGGTACATTTGTGCCCTGTTTTACCACATCTCCTGCACAGGTCGCTTTGCAGCGTTTTTTTTCACGCGACCGTAGCAAAGGCACTTATAACAACGGGGGACTGCGATTCTTCTATTTACAGGACAGTCGACCCGCAGCTCGCCCAAGGGGGAAGCCACATGCATGAGGCAGAGGAGGCAACGGATCCCACCGAATGGATCCTGGTACAGAAGTAGTAGGAGATAGGACAAACACAAGACCACGGAAAATGAGCAACTCCCACAAATGGGAGAAAACCGAAAAACTGCGAATGGCAACCATACAAACGTAGGAAGTCGAGAAAAAACGCGGTGATCATCAAAAGAGCTGATGGCAACACGTACGACAAAGTTCTCAGGGAAATCAGAAAGAAGACAGACCCTGAAGACAGTCACACGGAGATACGATCCGCCAGAAAGACGAGAGTGGTGGATGTCCTCATCGAACTGGACGAGAGAACAAAAAACATGGATTAATTCGGCAATACCCTGAAGCTGGTCGTAGATGAAACGGGAGCGTCCGGCAACTGACCCCTCATGTCACACTTAAGATTCGGGACCTGGATGCCTACACGGACAGGGAGGAGGTGCGAAATAGTCTCTCTAGACAACTCAAAGCAGTCCCGCCCCAGATGAAAATTGTGATGCTTCGCTCAAACAAATGAGGGCAAGCGATTGGTGTTTTCGATTTAAACTAGAAGGAGGCGCACATACTCCTCAAAAACCCAAAATCATAGTGGGGTGGGTGGCCTGCCGAGAGGCGCGCAGTCGACACTCGATGCTACAGGTGTCAAGGATGCGGGCACTTCTCACGAGACTGCAGAGGCCCGGATCGAAGGAACACCTGCCACAGATTTGATGAGGAAGGGCACAAGGCCAAAACATACGACGCGAGTTCCCCGAAATGCGTCTTCTGCGCAGACGAAGGGATCTCGCTAGAGGGACTGGAACACGTTCCGGGTTCCGGTAAGTGCCAAGTCTTCAGACGAGCTCTAAAGAAAGCAGCCAAATGAAGATAAAAGCCTTGCAGGCAAATACAAACAGAAGTCGAACAGCTGTCCAACTATTAAACCAGCTGGCACAAGGGATCACAGCAATGATACCATACCGAAACCGAGATTGCCCAGGATGGTACTCTGACACTCTAGGCACCGCAGTTATATGGATTATTGACGCCGCCAAGATCCCTGTAGAAAGCCACGGATCCAGAAGAGGCTTGGATTGGAGAAAAACCGGTTAATCACTATTGTGAGCTGCTACATGACCTGCAACGAGGCGATAGACGACCTAGAAGACATGATAGAAGAGACAGACGGAAATAGTTTAGTGGGCGGTGACTTCAACGCTAGAGCACCGGAATGGGGCATGCCGGCGTCGAACACTAGGGGAAGATACTTATTGGTGATGGCGGCCAGACAAGACCTGACGGTCCTGAACGGCGGCTCCATCCCTACCTTCAGACGGCGGAAACTATTCCGGATATCACAATCACAACCGGAGAGCTCGCAGCCAGTGTGGCGGACTGGCGGGGAATCAAGGCCTACACAGATAGTGATCACCAGTACATCACTCTTTGTCTGTGGCCGCGAGGGCGTTCACACCGGCAGGAACCCGGAGGCAGAAAACTGGGCGGGAATGTCAACATGTTAGATGAACCCAAACTAGTCGAAAAACTGCAACACAAAGCAGCAAAGAGAACAAAGCGCTCTTCGAATATCAGCACTGAGAGGCTTGAGGGAGAAACTATGCTCGCCCTGCACAAGGCCTGCGACGCATCAATGCCCCGCAAGACACAACTCCAGAACGGCAGACGGGCAGTCTATTGGTGGACGGAAGAGTAAGCGGAGCTGAGGAAAAACTGTATCCAGTTTCGACTGACCCAAAGAGACTGAGACCTGAATACGTGCTGCTGTCCGCCCAACATAATGACGCCAAGAAGTAACTGAGAAAGGCGATCGAACGAAGCAAGTCTCAGTCCTGGAAGGCCCTCTTCGGCGAAGTCGACAGAGACCCTTGGAGACAGGGCTACAAGACCCGAAAACCCGAAAACTCAGGAACATCGGAGGAAACTGTGACACCGATTCCATGCGCCTCATAGTAGACGCATTGTTGGCCAGATACTCGCTTAGACCGCCAGACACGGAAGTCGAAGGTGGAACAGATATCTTGCTCTTCGAAGACGAGAACTCAGAGAAGCAACCACCAGCCTCCAGAACAGGAAGGCCCCAGGACCTGATGGCACACCATCAGAAGTCCTGAAAACAGCGGCGCGAGAATGCCCGAAACTCCTGCATAACATGTATAACGCCTTCCAAAAATAGGATACCTTCCTTAAGCGGTGGAAGAAGCAGCAGTTGGTCCTGGTGAACAAGGGTAAGGGTATACCTAATCTCCCATCGCCCTACAGGCCCCTCTGCTTGCTTGACACGGCTGGGAAGCTACTCGAAATGCTGCTCAAACCACGCCTGCTGATGGCGATCCGCACTGATGGAAACCTATCGGACACACAACTCGGCGTCAGGACTGGGTGATCTACTGCGGACACAGCCAAAGTTGTTGTGGAAGCCATTGAAGACGATGCAGGTGCACCATGCACCATGCCCGCAAAATAGTGCTGTTAGCAACATTGAACGTGCGGAACGCTTTATCTCGGCTAAACGGACGGATACCCTGATGCCTCTGGAGAAGAAGTTCAATGTACCACTCTATATCCTAGGAATCCTCAGTGACTACTCGAGGGAGAGGAAACTATACTGCGGGAGATGAGAGTTTGGTATTAACAGTTAAGTGACGTCCCTACATTTCCATAGCGACGGCATGCACTGGGCCAGTCGGGAGTCAGTTACGTCAGCATCCGCCGTCCCGCGTTGCCGATCAATTGTATACATCAGCACGTGCTCGGCCGAAGGCTCAGTTGGGTTACGAGCGTGGGCGCCGCGCTCACTCCCAAACGCGAAAGAAACAGCCCTGAGGGATTATAAATGATGTGTAGGATTTTCGATTTAGCTTATCTTTTCAAAAAGGAAACTCATTCAACCACACAGCTGGGCGAGAGCTCTGTTCATAGGCTTCAGTACCTTCGCGATGCTCTTAATGGTCAGTTACAGTCTGTTTTCATGTGTTTCCGAACATTGTGGTGGTAAAAGAGTCGAAATATATTCGTTCAAATCAATTCTTGCAGTCTCTACTGTCGTTAGACTTTGCACATATTTGCTTTGCGTGTACTTTTGTTATTTCGACAATGTCGGAGAGTGGCGTACGTCACGAACGTGAAATGAAACCGTAGAAGAGAAGTGTACGTCAGAATGTTCCATTGAAGAGTCAAGCTCGTGAATTTGTGTGTTCATTGCGCGAAAATTTTGAGAAAGAAAAAGGAAAAGGCGGGCCTTCATTCTCTGTATCTCAAGTGATTCGCGGGACTGCTGCAGCGTTAAAAATTAGTCAAAAGTTAGTAGTTTCCATTGGCAAAGAAAAATATCATTTAGAGGAGAGTGAAGCAGGTCCATTAAAGACTGAAACACCTGGAAAGAAACTTCTCCGTAAAAAAACTGTGACAGACATTGACAACTTTCCGAGAGACGCTATTCGTCGTCATATTTATTCGTATTATACAAGAAAGAAGATTCCGACTCTAGCAAAACTTCTGGTGTCACATGACGAAGCTCATCTTTTTAAAGGAAGCAATTTTTCCCGTCGAAAAGATTTAGGATTTAATTACTCTCGCATCAGTAGTCGTAAAGTTTTAATGGAAAGAAACGAAATTGGTCCGTGGAGATGTAGGTTTCTTAGAAACCTCAATTCAGTAAATTTTGAAAACATTGTGTGGCTTGACGAAACATGGGTTAACGCAAGGCACTTTCTTTCTAAAGCATGGAGTGATGACAGCGTGCAAGGAAGAATGTTGGTTCCTGTTGGTAAAGAAAGCAGGCTCATTGTGTTACATGCTGGCACATCGAAAGGATTTCTTCCCAATTGCTTCCTCATGTTTCAATCCAAGAAGACAGGCGACTACCACGAAGAGATGAACCAATCTACATTTAAAAACTGGTTCGAAAATTAATTGTTAGAGAATCTACCCGGCCCTTCTGTTATATTTATGGATGACTCCCCGTATCATTCAGTTATACTCAATAAAGCTCCAACAACAGCATCGAGAATATTTGAAATAATTGAATGGTTACGTGAACACAATATTGAAATTAATGAAGAAATGAAGGCGGAATTTCTGGAACACGTGAAACACAACAAACCTCAGTTACCAAAATACGTCATAGACAAAATGGCCAAAAAGAAAGACATTGTTTTAAGATTACCTCCATATGATTGCCCCTTCAATGCAATTGAAATCATTTGGACTCACGAGAAGCGGTACTTATCAGAAAGAAACAAGACTTTCACGATTTCCGAAGTTCAGAAACTTGCATCAGAAGCTATTCACCACATCACTTCTGATATCTGGAAAAAAATTGTTGAACACAGAAAACACTATTAAAGCTGCTGTAAATGAAGGTATGATCGAACACAATATTAAAGACTTTATAATTTCACTTTGGGATTCCAGTGAAAGTGATAATGAAGACAGTTCTATTGAAAACAGTGATTGTGATAGTGACATAAGTGGAATCTTTCCAATAATTAATTGAATTGTTTCTGCCCCATCACAAGAAAAAACACGGAGAGTTTACATTGAAAACATCAACTGCAAGTACCCCGATTTTCTACAATGACGTGGCATTATTTTATTGCAAGGGTCCTTTTCTCCTGCATGTTGAACTGTATACATAAAAGTTGCAATGCGTAAATTATAGAAGTGCTTGCCTATTTATTATGAATAAGATTGCAGTGTCGTGACGTTGTTAAAGTACCGCGAATAGCTGCAGCGAAGGCGGAAGACAACGCGCGCTTTTGCGTTTGGCAACAGCGCACCATGTGCTCAAGAGCTGTCAATCCCAAAGTTCCATCTCCCGGAGTATAGTCTATACCACCGCAGACCGTCCCCGCAACAGAGACGTTACGGCGGGATTGATCCTGGGACCACACCTATGGAACGTCTCCTTTGACGATATACCTCAGATGGAAATGCCTGAAAAACTGCCCTGATAGGGCACGCCGATGACATTGCAGTCATCATCCAGGCACGCACGATGTAAGAACTCCAGTGGAAGCTTACCCAGGTGATGAAAGAAATTACAAAATGGATTGAGGATCACGTGCTTCGCCTTGCTACGGAAAAAACTGAACTCGTCCTTTTGACAAGAAAGCAGATCCCGATGCTGATTCTCATGATTATCGATACTGGGATTATCCGAACGAAGCCGTCCGTGAAATATCTTGGCCTCACGTTTGACACCAAACTCACTTTCGGCGAACATTTAAGACGGGCAGCGGATGACGTTTCGCAAATGACTGGAGCACTGAGCAAGCTGATGGCCAACGTCGGAGGGCCGAGACCGAGTAAACGGCGTCTACTCATCTCCTTGGTGCACTCCAATCTGCTAAATGGATCGGAGATGAGGGCAGACGCACTCACAAGGGAACACCACAGGCAACGCTTGAGCGTGGTGCAGAGGAAAGGAGCATTGAGAATTGCATGCTCCTGCAGAATTGTGTCCGAACCTGCAGTATTGGTAAAGGCTGGAGTCACACCTAATCACTTTCTTGCTCAGGAGAGGAAACTCATCCACCAGACGAAGACTGAACTGGGAAGCCATCGAGCCCGTATAGAAGCCTGAGAACTCACAATGCAACACTGGCAGAACACCTGGGAAAACGAAAGCAGAGGAAGATGGACAACTAGGCTAATCCAGCAGATATCCCCTTGGATCGGGCGTAAGCACGGGGAAGTCTCTTGTCATCTAACACGGTTCCTCGCCGGTCACGAATATTTTCGCAAATACATCCACTGGATGAAGAAAGTAGAAAGTGGGGAAACCGTGTACTGCCACACACAAACAAATGACGCTGAGCAGACATTCTTTGGGTGCAAGATATGGGCAGCCGACAGAAGAATACCAGAAGAACGGGTTGGAACAATAAACCATCATTGAGATGATGCTTACCAGCGGAGAATGTTGGAGCGAGATATCTACCTAAGTGGAAAAGGTACTCCGCACCAAGAAACTAGAAGAAATCCTAGTCCAATAACAACTTATATGGATAAAAAGAAAAGAAAATTTGATGAGATAAGCATATGAGAAAAACAAATTAATAAAAAGATAATTAAAATAAATTTTAAGTTTTACATTAAAATATTTATATTTTTTATAGAACTATAGTATTATAAATAATTAATTTAGCCTGATAGCCGAGGTCACTTAGGGTTGTGGCTGCCTTGGCTTAAAGGGTTGCTAGTTCGAATCCTGCTCCAAACACGGATGTTTGTTTGTCCATATGTATGTTCCATTACCGTTATCCCAAAGTTATCAAATCTGTGTTAAATTATGGTAGTCACTATAGCAGTTGAGAAGGAAAGAAAAAAGAAAAAAAGAATAAAAGAAAAAGAAAAAACGAAGAAAGAAGGAAAAGAAAGAAAAGAAAGAAAAAAAGGAAAAAAAAGAAAGAAAAAAAAAACTGGAGTGCGATCTTGCAGAGTATGGTATCAAAGTATAATTAATTCCTTTTCCTGCCTTATGGATGATTGCATTATTTACAGACTTTGAAAACACATGATACTCTAGCTTATTTAAAATGAAGTTAATGGATAAAAATGCTGTTTTGACATTAAAAGTTTTTTGAAAGTTTTTTTGTTTAAACCAAGATATTTTGGTTTAATTAGTATTTTAGTAATGTCTTATTTAGATATAAATTTTCTTGAAATAAATGACACAGTTAGTTTTGTATTTAATTAAAAAATTCTCAAAACACAATTTATTATTTATAATAATAAAGACCATTCTCTATTCCAATAAATATGATGTAATTTTAACAACAAGTAGCTGTATCAAATACTTGAAACATTTTGTGAAACTCAACGATATGATGACACATGATATAACAATGATAGATTTTAGATATTTATGTTACATGATATAGTTTTGGGACAAAAAAGGATTGAATTGAAATGTTTCAAATAAGAAGTCAGAGATAATAATAAATACAACATTTATTATGAAAAAGATCCAAATCAGTACCATGCACTTTGTCAATATTCCATGTAACCTGGAGGGAAAGTTAGCCAAAACCAGTTTCCAAAATACCAGGAGGTATATCAGGAAATATATTGTATGTTATCAATCATTGAAGGGAAGGAAGGCCAAATAGGAAGAATTAAAACAAAAGATTTTATTATATAACTAGTGAGAACCCGTCAAAATTTGACGGTGAGATCTGAGATAAATGTAAAATACTGTGCCCCGACTAATGCTCACAATATGTTGCATTGTTTGAATCTTCAGGGTATAACGAAGATATTCTGTGATGTGGAGTTAACAAAATTTTGAACACGTATGGCCCATGACCAGGTGGCAATGCAATATCGGCACAAAAGATATAGCACAATTATACTGACGGATATTATTTCATATGTTTTTTGATGTGTCATAATCTCCTATAAACAACTGTTTGATTTCTTCTGGCATATTGCTCGAAGGTACACTTATTTTGCCATTTAAGCAACACAGAGTAAGCTCGTTTACAGAATTTCTCTCACATGGAAAGTACAAAGCAGAACAAAACTGACATTTCTTAAACAATGACTCAACAGAAAACGAAATGACCTCACTATCACGATACATATGCTGACTTTCTCTTTCCCTGCTCCCAGCCAATGTACTACGTTTGCGTCTTTTGGGGTGCGGGGGCAACGATTCGGAATTCGACATAACATGTGAACAACTTCACTAACATGTGACTAACTTCAACGAATGTTCTCTACAAAATACACCACAAAAGGAAATACAAGCAAACTGTCATCACCACAATGCAATTATTACACTGAAACGAAACCTTGACGAATTGTGAACAAATCTCAACAATCAAAACAAAACATCAAGCAGCGCCACCATGAAGTGGCGGGGACTCACATCTATCGACTCATGTATATCAATTTTAAAACAGCTACCCTTTGGGAGAAAACAATTGACTATTGATAAGCATACTATTAAAGAATGATTTAATTAATTAATTTACACTGTAAATGTTGGTGAATCAACACAAACAATATCTGATAACACATCTAGGGATCACATTCTTTCATTTAAAGGAAAAAATACAACAATCGGTTCAGTAGAAGCTCTGAACGAAGCCATGGCAAAATACCTTATTTTTTTAAATATATAGATATTTCACTCTTAAACTTCCATATTCTCCTCACAGTCATTTTTTAGAATTTAAAGAATAAAGTTTTGATGCATTTTTAGTTTTAAGGAGCAAATATTTATAAAAAAACATTTGTGTTGTTTTTTAAAAACAAATTTAGACCATGGAGATTTAAATCAGCATACTTTTTAAGTATTACAAATTAAAAGGTATTGTGCACTATTAATGGGTGACACCAAGGTGGTGGGGGAGGCTCATGTCTTAAGCCCCCACCCCTCCCAAGGTCAATGAAACATATTCACAAATATAGTTTTTACTAATTGTCTATGCTAATGAATGTGATTCAATAACCCATTTGAATATGTTATAAATAACTATAAAACAAAAGATGAAAATACATTTTAAATTCAGTATAAATTAAATTTTTTTAATAAGAAAATATCAAATGAGCTTGACACTACCCCTCCTGGAGAAAAATCTTGGTTGTGATACTGACCATTAAGATTGTTTGTTTAGATAGCACAATTGCTAATGGACAAAATACAATCAGATGAAATATACATACACTTAATTATACAACAAACTTGTATACCAATTCCTTTTTAACAGTTATCATAGATAATACCATGAGTGTTTTGGAAATTGTCGATAAATCCTCAACGTGCAAAGCGAGGATGTTGGGAGAAAGGTTGTTTTTTCAACATTTCACAATAACTTATTTACATCAATACATTTACTCTTTAATTCTAAATCTCTATTCAACTCAATAAACATAACCACTGTCCATTATGTAAATGAAGAATTAGTCAGCAAATGGAAGTTTGAGCCAATCTTGGAGAAGTCATTAAAGAACAATACAATACACAGAAATGGCCTGAGCTTCTTTCCTAGTAAATACAAATTAATTTTATAATGGTAGGTTAAAACTAAAGTTGAAAAACAATAATAAAGAGAAAAAAAATTATTTTTCTTCTTCATGAGATTGATGTCTAGGCTGGGTCCATCCTCTATGTCCAACAATCAGCTAGGGAAGCTTCAAATCATGCAAGAGAATATGAAAAAATTATTAGTACTAGTTTATATTGATGTTGGTATGTATTTATGATGTATGTATTCTTTTGAACGGTAGAATGTATGGTTTAACAGGAAAGCTTTTAATTTAATTTTTGAATGTGTGTATTGAGTTGAAGCTTTTAAATTCACAAGAGAGTTTGTTATATAGTGTGATGCCTTCAAAAAGGGTACTTTTTTGAAAGGGCGAAGTTTCACAGTGTGGGACATGCAGATTTCTTTTTTGTCTAGTATCATAGTTATGAACTTCAGTGTTAAGAGTGACAGAGTCCTTATTTTCCATAATCATCTTCTTTGTGAAGATTAATATTTCAAATATGTATATGCATGGGAGTGGTAAGATTTGTAATCTTTTTAAAGTGAATGGATACAGATGAAAAAGAAAAGGTGACTGAAAAGTGGTTTGCAGGATTCATGTTCGTGAGTGTTTGTCATTGTTCTCAATATTCTTTTTTGGATGATAAAAGTGTGAATACTTTCTGGGGAATTTCCCCAGAATATGATTCTGTATTTTAGATGCGAGTGAACATTTGCAAAGTACACTGTTCGTAGTGTATCTAAGTTAGAATTTGACTTAAGGATGTAGATGGCATAGCATGACTTGGTAAGCTTGTTGTTTAGACCTGTGATGTGGGAGTTTGATTTTAGATCATCTTGAATAGTCAATCCAAGGAAACTTGTTTTTTGGGTTTTTTTTACAGGCATGTGTTGTATCCTCAATTGTGTTGGAGGCTTTTCTTTAGAGAGTGGATTCTGGAAGTTTAGGGAGACAGTTACATCTTCTCCTGAAAATAATATTTTAATCATTCTATTATTTATCCTCATATTCTAAATCGTTACAGTTTGTATAACAACCTCTCCCACTCTACAGTCTCAAACACTCACTTAAAATCTAGAAGTAAAACTAAATGCAATTGTTCCCTCATCTTTATTCCTTCTCCAGTCCTCTATTACTAATTAATTAGCTCTTAAAGTCCCATGCTGTTCTCTATACCCAACTGGTTCTAATGTAATTTTCACACAAATGTAATTTTCAGTAGTGTAGCCAGTGAGAGAGCAGACAAATTTCCATCAAATTTCCATCTAGACAAGACTAGGGGGCTAGACAAAAAATTTCCATCAAAGCAGCATCTTTCACAATTTACAAAATATAATTTTTTTATTTTACAGTTACTTACAAATATGCTTAAATGAAAACGCCTTAAACTATACTTATGAAATAAATTGTTGACAGTTCTTGGTCAGGTGAAAACGTCAGTGACCTAAGCGGTAACAAATCAGATGCTTTAGCAAATGCACAGTGTTGACCCCTCAAATTATGAAATAAATTACATGCCACTTATTTGCATGCTTCAATAAACTAAAATATATTATCTTAACAGCTTTTCTTTCAGTTTAAAAAGAAATCGCTTCTGGAGTATCTATAGATTATAATTATGAAGTACCTAATTATTTATTTTAGGCACATGAAATGTAGATGAAAGTGATTTAAGTATTGATTTTTTAAAAATTGTATGAATAAATACATTTTAATGTATTTCATTCTTAAATCTGTATAATGTGTTTAATTACCAATTTAGCAATATAGTATATATGATATATATTTATAAAAATATTATTAAATAATTAAATTATTAAAATATTGAAAAAAACTTGAATTTGATTTATTAATGATGTCTTTGTCATTTGTCTCTTTGTCATTGACTCACCCTTAATGTGAATTCTAGCTATGCCCCTGCTGATTTTCTTTGAAATGCTTCTTCCCATATAATGACTTTTCTACACATGGTTGAACATTGAAACATTTCTTCAAATTTAATATTGAGTTTAATCTTTTGTGTAGGAATTACATAAAGGTGGCTATACACATTTGGTATTTGCTGGGTAGCAAGTTACTGTTTGCTCAATCCCAAGGAGCTGATGTGTTCGGCAAATGTTTGCTTCCTTTGTGTGTCCAAAAGACTGACACGTGGTGGGTAGGACAAGCTTAGAATATACATCACTCAGCAAATGGCAAACAATTTATCCACTCTACTTGGGGTTTGGTGAGAAGTTGCTTGCTACTCATTGAATATCAAATGTGTGGAGTCACCTTTAATCATCTTCAATTTAACAGGCAATTTGGCCATTGAAGAAGATAAATTTAGAAACTTCGTTACAGTATGATCTGGAATATATCTTACATTACGATATGTATCTCAAATCAAAATATATTATGCTCTAATAAAAAGAGAAAAGAAAATTCTAATACTTTATATATTCATTTTAATACTTTTTGCTCAATTGTTTGAGGATGCACCGATCATCACTAGCAAAGGTAAGTGATTTCTTATTCACAAGTAGAATAAATCGTTAATTAATTACTAGCCAATGCAAATAGTTTCTATTACATAGGAGCAAATATTTCTTGTTAATAAAAGTTAATTAAGGTAAGACATTGTTAGCAACCTGAAGTGGATAAAAAATATGAAACATCAATAAAAGAATGAGACGTCAATTTTTTTTTTTTATCTAAGAGAAATTCTAAATCTGCAACAACTATTGATCTATTTCACAGTTTTGGTCTATTGCAATATAAGGAATTGTAGCTTGGGGGAATGTATAGTAGCACTTTAAAAATCCTTGAATAATGTAACGAAGAATATTGAAATAATTTATGGTAAAACAAAATTAGTATAACCAGAAAAATTATTCACAAACACATAGTATAGTAATTACGTAAATATTTTATAAAGTTATTGATAACAATTTACAACACCATGAGAGAACAATTTACTATACAAAATGTCCAATCAAAATGCCATAAATTATTATCGTTACCAAAATATAACAAAAAAATAGGAAGGAGAACAAATACTTACATTGGTTATAAAGGGTTCAATAATCTCCCAATCATTTTGACAACCTTGGAATTTATTGACAAATTCAATATTAAAAATAAAATGATAGAATTGCTAATTAATACTCCAGAATGAGAAACTGAATGAATAATGATTAATGAAAGTCACCAAATGAATCCAATCAAACAAGTTGTATAGTATTTTATGTATGCTATTTGAACAAATTATGTGGGATTCTGAATCGTTGTACCAAAGTGTTTGAACTGATAGTGCTTTTAGGATCTGTGCACAGGTATATTAACCTCAGCAGGGAAGGCTTCTGAATTATTATGATCATAATGTTAAATAATTATGTATTTTTGTTTTATTCATAGCTTTTATTGGAGTAGCCAGTGTTTTGAATGTAGCCTTATCTAAGAAATAAATACATTTGAGCCAAAAATGCTTGTTGTTACCTTTACTCATAATTCAATTTAATGTTTTAAAAGGCAAAGAGTTGAAAGCTCTAAAGAATGTGCACAAATTATACTTTCTCCCTTACATCTGAAAAAAATGTTAACTGTATTTTCATGTAAAATAAATAAAGTTTTGGGAATAATAGCCTCATTATTCTAAATATGTCCTTTCTTCTTTTAACATTACTAATAGTTATTATCCATCTCAGACTCAAGTAAAAATCTAACTTCTTAAAAACTTTAATATTGTAGTACATTCATATTAAATTTTTAAGAGCTCTTTAAAACATTGTGTAATATATTTTACTCTCCATCTTGCTTCATGAGAATTCAACGCAAAATTTGCACCAAAGCACACACTAATAATACAGAAACCATGTAGTAAAAATTATCCAAGGCAAGTGATAGTAAACTTTAGTTCAGATTTGCTCATAAATGTCTAGAACAGTTATTCAAATTGTTATAACATTAAAAGTAAATAGACTTTGAAAGATGTGCTCTGCTTAGAATAAAAAAATTCTAATTATAACATTTTGTGAAAAAGAGTTCCTAAAACATTTTGATTACTGATACAGAGTTTTATCTACCCTCTGATTTTTGTAGGCATATCTTAATTTGTTAAGAAGTAACGGAGAAAGTAAATAATTTTATCCACATTTATACCTAAAGCGAGCATAAGAAGGCTCTAGTTGCATCTCTCAGACTTGTTAGTGAACTTGGCTACAAAATCATGAACAGTTAATTGGGAGAGGATTGAAAAATATCTGTGTAGGTGTTGTGAGCTACTGTGAAAAATTCATTGTTACGTTGTTAAATACAATTGTTGTAGATAAAAAGTCTTTCTATATATTATTTGTTTATTACTCTTGAACTTTAAAACATTGTAAGTTCTAGCTATACAAATACAACACATTTAACTTATTTGACCATTGAAAAAACAATTGTGCATCATCAACACTTCATCCTGGTGTCTTCGTAACAAGTTTTATTCATGCAAGTAACATGAATTCCATCGTTTTCCTCCTTTTATTGTGATGATTTTATGAATACAACTCTAAACCCAAACTTGCCCAATTAAATACACCTTCATTTATATTCTTGGTTAGTATATCTGCTTCAAGTTCAGATGATTTTATATAATTCAGCTTGATATTCTTTTCTTGTTCATTAACAAAATATTTTCATTGAAAATGTTTATTTCTTACATTTACTTTTGAATTCATTATCCAAACTATAACTGACTGACTATCTGTATTTATGATTATGGGTTTGTATACTAAATCATTCTGCTTGAGTTCTAGCAAATTTGACATCCATCTTGCTTTACAAGCAGCATTACATAAGCTTACCAGTTCCAATTCCATGGTCAATGAAGTAACAATTTTTTGTTTACAACTCTTCCAAGAGATTGTCAAGTTTTTATATTATACTCTCCAAAAGATTTTGAATCGTGAGTTCTACACCAACTTGCATCAGAATTGACGCACATCTCATGAAATTCATTTCCAATTTTCAATTTCAATTCAATAGTACCTTTTATGTATCTTAAAACACTTTTTAATACTTTGAAGAGAATATCCCTTGGATCTTTACAATATTGAGAAAGTTTACTGAAAGTGAAAGCTAAATCTGTTATAGTTCCACTCACAAGAAAACCAATGTTTTCTAATATTTCTTGATATAAAGATAGCTTAATCTTTTTGAAAGCATGATAATCATCCAATTTCTCTCCTACAACTCCAGTTGTCTTCACAGGTTGACAATTATTCATATTATTTTCTCTAAAATTTCATCAATGAATTTCTTTTGATTTAAATAAAAACATTTTTCTTCTTCTTCAATTCCAATACCCAAAAAGTTAATATTAGTCTTAACCCTAGAAAGCGTAAGGTATTGCATCATCCTAAAAGCATAAGGTGAGTCCAGTGTACTCACGGACAACACTGTGTACACGATATTTAAAAATAGATTTTGATAATTTCAATGATTCCTACAATTTATTTTTCTGTTATTTTTTTTCTTTTTCGCCCTCACAAAGCTACTTTTTTCTCTGTGGGAGTGATATAAGAAACTAAAAAATTAAATTAAAAAACAAATTTTATAATTCTCTGCACAAATTAATTATATTTAAGGGTTGCTGTCACACAATGTTTCAAGAACAAAAAGTGACTGTTTTCTTCTTTTAGTACATTGAAGACATTTTCTTTGCCTGACAGAATGTACATCGCATACATTCTTTTGACAAAAGTCACACCTTTGGCACTGCATTCTCTCTCTTTTAGGATCGCACAAATAACACCATCTCTTTATTTTCATGCTTAAATCAGTGGGAATTTGCTCAGCATGCTGAACTTGTGTGTTTGCGGCCCTCAATACATGCTGATGTAAACCTATTTTTGGTTTTCTTCTGATTAGTTTCTCGCCCAAAAATTCAGCCAGCTCTACTAAAAATATTTTCCTTCTAGATTTTACAGATTTCTGTTTCCAATCTGAGTACAAAGTTATCCATGTGACATAAGGGGCACCCCTTTTCAAAGAATGCCAAGTGCTATCTGTTTGTCTTTCTCTTACACGAATATACATGAACCATGTGAACGACGGTATCAATGCCACCTTTAGTTTTGTCGTAAAATAAAATAATATCTAGCTTGTTCACCATTTCACCATTCTTTCTGCGACAGTTGTCTTGCAATGATGCATACTTGAAAGCAAAAATCAGCTTCTTCTTTTCAGGAATGTACATCACTAGAGAGTGCTTACAGTTGAAATCAAACAATGAAGATTCTTTCCCCTTCTTTTACCAGGCAATAATTCTATAGGGACAAATCTCTTGTATTTTCTGACAGTGTCCACGATAGTAAGACCATTCTTCAATAAATCTTCACTTAGTTCAAGACTAATAAATTATTGCAAGTTATATTTCTGTTCCTTTTGCAATATGGTTCAGCTAATCTTATAACAACAGAATGAATCATGTTTATTATTTTAGTGTGCCCTTCTTTTCCAAGATAAGGAATGCCTTTTAGAGGATAATATGTTTTACCATCCACTATCTGAAAAACTTTCATATCACATTTGTCAGGTTTGGAGTTTGTATATTGTCGAAATGGAAAATGCCCATGAAAGGGTACCAACTGTTCATCAAGTGTGACAAATGCTCCCAAGTAATAATATTTTGACAATTTCTAGACATTGATTCCCATTTATCATGTATTAGTGCCAACTTGTCTTTTTTCTTTAACTGATTATTATCTACTACATTTTGAAATATTGCAAACTGCAAAACAAAATTCACCAAACACTATTTCAACTACATATTGTTAAAATATCCTGTTAATAAGGTGCACTGTACATAATATTAATATGGTAACAGGATGAGTAAATTGAATTACACTGGGATTATCTAACAGTAAATGAAAGCACATGAGTCCAGTGGACACACGTTGTAGCACCCTCCCCCACAAAAGTGTATTTTTATCAAAAAAGAAATAAAAATCAATTTCATTTATTAGATAGTTGCTTAAAGTATGCAGAAAATGTACTTTCTGGGCTATTCAACTTCAATCTACTAATTTCAAGGATTTTCATGACAGTAGAAAACATTAGAATTTTTCCATTTCCCAGCTTAAATCACACTAAAGTTAGGCATAATTGATTGTAAATTGAAATTTGCTGACAAAAGATTCCTTATTGGCAATATTCAAATACACGTGATATATTCAATGCTTGTGATAAGTAAGCGTTCTATTAATAATTGTTTTCTGACTGTTCATGCCTGTTGTTTTATTTGAAAAATTTCCTTCTCCAATAAATTTCAGATCATCTTCCACAACGTGCTACCTCTGAAATTAAGTTCTCTCTCTATCATTGTGAGTCAAATCTACAAGTTTTAAATAAAGAGGCTCTATCTGAAAATCCTGATTTTAGAAATTCTTACAAACTTAATATTTAGGTCTGAATTTTTCAGATATGAGAGATCATTAAGACAGCAAATAACAGCTAAAAGAATATTAAATTTTGTTTGTAACTTTTGTGTATAATGACCCTTGAAATTCAAATAGCTCTTGCGAAAAATTAGATTTTTACAGGTGGTCAACGCTAGCGTCTAAACCGTTTAGCCGATAATGTTCTGAAGGTCAAATTTATCACTCCGGTCTTCTAGGTTAACAACAATAGACTTCTTATTGCAAAAACTTTAAATACCGGAGAGATAAATTTGACCTTCAGAACATTTGTTTATCGGATCAATTGTCAACAATGCTCTAAATCTTATATTGGACAAACTACGAGGAAAAAAAGTCTGAGAATATGCGTAATATTAATGAAATTAATGATCGACAAAATTCAATTACGACAGAGCGGCTGGATAGTGAACATTTCATGAATTTTACAGATGTTGAAGTTTTGGAATCGGAACGTAATAATTTTTCTAGGTTGGTGCTTGAAACTCCGCATAAAAACATCAAATTGTCGCAACACGCAGGTGGAATCTAATACTTTCAGATGTCTTTATGACTCCGTCTTATGGAATTTTTCAAGTAAATAATTTTATGTATGCTTGCTTGCCAAAGTTGTAATTTCCTGTTCGTAATTAATTGAGTGAAAATCGTCATTTAATATATAAATATTTCTTTTTCATTCGTTAAACCATTTAGAATTTGTTCTTTGGTATAGTAGTATATTTCATGTAACGTATTTGAATCCTCCCCCCCCCATTTTCCTTTAAATACCTCCCAACGGTCAGCTGATTGTTTATATTGGTTTCTAAGCACTTTGTAACTGCTATGCTTCGACGTGCGTTAGCACGCCCTGTTGTAAATATTTATTTATTTTGCTTTATTTTCATTTTGATTTTTGTTGTTTTAAATTGGTGGGTCGCTATATCGAGTGCTACGTTTCTTTGTACTATTTTTATTAGTATCATCTCAGTAATTATGTCATAATTTTCTGCGTTACACAGTCTAGCTTGAGGATGGGGAAAAATGAGTTCTCCGAAACGCCGCTCCGAAATTTCCTGAGGAACTCTATGTTGATTGTATATATGTATATAAATTAAAAAGTTGGTTATTTTTTATAAAGCTGTCTATCAAACCTTGTGGCCAAATTCATTGAATTATTCTATATTGAAGGGAACGTCACAATTTTCTGTATGTGATGTTTATAATGAAATTTAAATAGTTTGTAAACACTACCCGTGGGACCATTTTAGATATCCCTAATGGTTCCGAAATTATAATTACTCTCTTGCCCTACGAAGTTCTTCGTAAGAAGGGAAAGTTATGTAATCGTGTGCCGGAAACTGGGAATTTTTGGCAGAAAAACTGTTTTTGTCGGGCTCTGGTAACGAAAAAGAGATAAATCCTGTTGCTAAATTTAGTAAAAAGAAGTGGGTGGTGCCATAGAATGTCACACACTTTCTCGCACTTGTTAGGTTTCTTAACTCTTTTGTCTCGACTAGATTTTGGGTTATGCCTGATTCCTTCCCCAGCTGCCATCTTTTGCCTCTCAAAGAACATTTTTTCACAATTTCTCAATTTTTGGCTGCGTAGTGCCAGAACAAATATGCTCTTATAACTATAATAGCATGCTCTTATAACTATAATAGAAGTGTAAATCCCACTCGGGTGGTCGAGGTTGTTAATTTGCGGATACGGACTCAGCTTTGCGGAGGGAAGGTTCAGTGGTTCAAGCTTTGCTCGGGGATTATTTTGTCACAATTCTCTGTTTCGGCAGAAACTTATTGAAAACCATTTGAAGTAATTTTAATCACAAATACAATAAAGGTAAATAAACTGGAAGTGTCTGTATGTGATTTACGAATTTTTAACTTTTGAACCAATTTTCACATCTCCTTTTCGATTTATAAAACGTATATCACGTCAAATCCATTGTCTTTCTGTGCATTTGTACGAACAGAAATATGAAAAATGAATGAATATATGAAAAAATGAATGCATCAACACGAAATTTAAATACAATATATTCACTACCCATGTGACGGGCCTTAACGGCTGCACGGGAGAGGTGGCTCAGGGCATCGACTAACCCCATCAACCAAGCCTACGACTTCAACTAACGCCATTGTAGTGCCACTGACTGGGAGGTCCTGGGTCCGAATCTTGACAAAGGCAGTATTTTCGACTCTTGCCAGAGAGCTAGATCTATTTTTATGGCTCTATGGAAAATAATTCTAGCGACCGGCTGCTTTAATCGGTAGTTTTCCGTAGTTTCTCTAACTCCAGGTGAATGCCGGGGCAGTACCCTTCCAAATGGACTGCGCGCGATCTTTTCTTTCCATCCCTTGTCCTATCCCCCTTTACTTAAACACACTTACATGCACCACACTACCACGCATGCCGGGATACCGGTTGGGAGCATTGAGCTTGTTCTGTCTGGAGGGATACCCCTCTGTGGGAGGAACATGGTTGGCGAAAATCTCGCCAGCCAACGAAAGGTCGGGGTCGCATGTAGCCATCCAGGGGGATGATCACTGCTACCGCCAGAGCAAAAACATGTACTACACTTACGGGAATAATGGCCTCGGGAGTTGGCGCGCACGGAATCTCTATCACTCTATCAACCTAATAGCTGTCAGTCCTGTGGACAACTGCAGTGCCTAAACCCTTCAGCCATTTTCCCCACAACATTGATATTCCCTGAACTGAACGGACTGGAGGTTTTAGTATTTTCTAACAAAAATTTTGATTGTTGAGTTTTTTTACATGAATCGGGCATTTAAATTTGCTCTGCTCGAGTTTGGTCTCTTTCCTCTGCTCGAGTTTGATCGACACGGCGCCCATGTGGCATAGTGGTATGAGTGTCGGTAAGTTAACTCTGAGAATCTGAATTCGGGTCTCAGAGCGGAAAAAATATTGCTGGTTGAAAACACTTTTGCTGGTTTATGAAGTAGTATAATATTGCTTAGCATTTAGAAACAATGAGAGAAAGTATGTGCTTTTAAGCACCACTAGTTTGTTGAAAGATCCTTTTACTTTCTCGCTACCGCTTACGCAGTAGAGAGACAATTCTGTAATGCTGCGCCAATAAAACGGCGATTTTTCAACAGAAAAACTATTACAGGGCCCTGGTAAAGAAAAAGTGGACAAATCCAGTTGCTAAATTTAGAAAAAAATCCTCTAACACTTGGTGTAGCCAGAATTCATATTTTGTGGCACATTGATACCGAAAAATCCACTGACGGCAAAACGTCTGTCCTTTCCTCTGTCTATGAACAACGCTAGCGGCTAAACTGTTCAGCCGATTTTCTCCGAAATTAATATTTCTCAATCGATATAGTTAATATCGTGGCCTCTTGAATTTAAAACAGAAATTTTAAATTGGGGGGGGGGATTTATACGAAGCCTCTGGGACATTTATGTTTTTTAATGGCTCCATCGTTTTGATTAATTTTTTTTGTTGTGTAAAGGACGTTCAAGAGAATGGTGCAGGTCTGACTTTGGATGAAAAATCTAATTTTTCGAAAAATGGAAAACTTCAATTTTTTTCAGTGTCTTCTTACAACTAAAATATACAGATTGTGTTTTTCTCCCTTAATGAAATCTGTTCCATAAAGATAGGTTTGAAAATCTCGTCATGTACAATTTTTTGAAACTTTGATTATTTTTCGCGTAATTTTGTGTGAAATATAGGCATTTTAAATTTCGTTTAAACAATTTTGTTCTCATAAATAGCTTCATTGTTTTTGATAAAATTGTGTTCTTGGATAGTCTGACGAACGTCTAAGATGGGGCAGGTCGCATGTTGGATGAAAACTGATTTTTTGAAAACTGAAAAAATTCAAACTTTTGTCGGTGTCTTTCTACAACTACAATTGTAAAGACATTGTTCTTAATAAAATGTGTTCATCAAAAACACATCTTCAAGTAAGGACATGTTGAGGTTTTTGAAAATATGAGTATTTTTTGAGTAATTTTGCGACAAATAGTCACCTGCTCCGATTTTACTGTGCTTCGTGAACGTAAAATGAAGCGTGTTACTACGCAGTTGGATGGTAAGTTAGAATATTCTTTCATTTTATTATCACCATCTATTATAATTATATTATATTTATATTATTTCATTTTAAATTGCGCCCTTTAATTGTGTTAAATGTGAAAACGAATAATGATTTCGCTTCGCTTAATAAGATGTGCAAATGAAGAGTAATGCATGGAAAACCGAGTAACCGAGGAATATATTACATTACATTTAATTATTGGATAATATATAATATACTATTTTTATATCCATTTTCATTTTCTTGCTAGCGGTATCAACAATGCTAATTGGCAAAATGTGTATCCAATACGAATTAGCGGTCATTGTTGCTTGTAACCTATTGTTGTAACGCCGCACTGATAAAAGAAGGCGATAATGATGGCTGCTTTTCGTTCGCAGTAATATAAACTAATGCTTTTACGTATTTGAAGAATACGTATTGCTCAAAATATGCATTCGTATTGTAAGTGACCATGAGAACATTTGAAAATTCCACACCAGTATTCTTTATGGTATGAAGACAAATTGAGGGAATTTCTATGACCGCTATGGATCGCGGAATCAGCGACCAAGTTCAAGGGTCTCTTAGCGCTTACGCCGGCCTAATTAAGCTCAGAGAAGTCCTTATTACGCAGCAAAATGGCTTAGCGAGTGCTTATAATGGAAATAAATTGCCTTTCTGGGTGAAACTTGTTGTTCTCGTGGCCAGCGAGGACAATCCCGAGATGGGGCAGTTACTCACGATTTCAGTTAAAGAATTTACTCGTCTCTGTAGGTTGGATTTGTAGAAAAAGTCGTGCTCAAAAAATTCGCAGTTCGAGATCGAGAATAAACTAATCTAAACAAAACTTTTTCTCTTGTAAAACTAGTGGTATTACAACAGTGCATCGAGCTATTCAGAGGTGGTACCAATCTGTGATACGTAACAAGTATTTCGTATTCTCCCCCGGTGGCAGCTCGGCAATGCGCCTTATGCTTTGGGTGTGGCGAGTGCGGTAGGGGATTTTTTTTCTTATTTCGAGTCGTGAGCTATAAATGTTATTACTTAAAACGCGCGTGAAATTACGAGTCAAATAGTTTAACATGTACTTTTGCATTCAAATAAAGTTATTTAGAACAATAACTCATTTACTTTTAATATCAAATCTACAAATAGTAGAACATCGTGAGATCTTACACACATGCCAATTTGCGAAGTTATCGATAGATACGCGACCGAAATGAAAAGGTTTTCCGTAGAAGCATCACTACTCTTGATATCTCTGCATCATGTATAAGGAAAGAAACTTGAAGGTAAGAAAAGAGCTTATAAGTAATATTGTAAAATAATTTATTTCAATTTTACAACATTTTATAGTTAATTTAATTTTAATTATTTTGCAAATGACATTTTTATTATCGCTAATTATATTATTTTGGAAGATTGTTAGTGTTATATTTTAGGAAGATTGATAGTTTCGAGGTTCCCTCTCTTGTGATTGTAAATTATCAGTGCGTAAGATCACGCACCATCACTAATCTGTTATTTAATATTATAATACGAGTTGAACCCCAAAAATGTTTCCAACTCGCGAAAGTACTTGGTAGAACAAGGACGCGTACTAGTAGTAGTAGTATGGCGATCGTGCTGATTCAGCTACGACAGCATCACTCACGATACAACGTTCATATTTGAAGTTCCACTTCGTTCCCTGCGTGTCGGTCAAACACCTACACACCTCCCATTTATGCTACCAAGCTTTAAGCAGTGGTTCTATGAAACCATCTAAACGGAAAGATCATCTGAGAAGATGCT
Organism: Teleogryllus occipitalis; assembly: GCA_011170035.1. NCBI lineage: Eukaryota > Metazoa > Arthropoda > Insecta > Orthoptera > Gryllidae > Teleogryllus > Teleogryllus occipitalis. The sequence goes on along the minus strand of BLKR01002071.1, from coordinate 47,048 downwards.
ATCCTCATAAAATAGACAGATTAAAATTCAGTGATGGTAGCAGATATCTCGCGGTACTCCATAATGTGAGTTAAGAAATAATCAACAATAACAGCGGCCTTCTAGCTGTTTCCAGTATATTTCCTAATTGTTGTGTTCAAGTGTGATGGACGTTACTTGGATAGAAAGTAATTTTCATTAAGTCATTTTTATTTCATATATTTCTTATACTCTTTTTTGTCCTTCCATACTTTGCGTTATTTTCTTATTGTTATAGACCCAAAGAAGATAGAAAAAGTGTGTCATGAAAGTTGACTGTGGGATGTTTTAATAAAAATTAAAACTGTTGTTATTCGAATTTCGAAATTTCCGCGCTTCGTTTGAGGCGGTTTCAATATAATAAGGCGGTAATAAATTAACTTAATATTACAAGTCATAGAACATCATTAATTTAATTACAGTAAACCCTCATTAACACGAATTATAAGGAACCAAAGTTATCGGAGTTCATGTTATAAAAATTCGTGTTATCCGAGAATTCTCGTCCACATGACCCTAATCCCTTGCCAGGACCGCAGTTTTGTTCGTTTAAGTGAAGTTCGTGTTAAGCGAGTTCATGCTAACGGGGGTTTACTGTAGTTTAGTTATTTATCAACTGTGTATGATGAACTGTGACTAATCCATAAACAAGTTGCAATTTGAATGCAGATGGAACTAAGCGTTTATGCCAAGAATTGATAAGAAAATATTCACAAAGCACATATACCAAGGGAATTCTTGTTTGACAATGCCTCGCTGGCAAGAATCCGTCACTGGCTTCTGTATAATTTGCCTGCAAATGCTTCAACAGTTAAATTTATTCCTGTTTGTATCATTTATAAAAGTAAGAAATTATTGCCGCTTCTGTCTATCGAAATAAATGCATGTAAGCAGCCCAGGCGCTTTGTTTGAATTGGACGTTTTCAAGTAATAGCTGAGGTGTTAGTAACCCACAAATTGCAATATTTTCAAATTACGTAGCTCTTTCCAATAATGCAAGAAAGAATGTGCTCTTGTTGCACCACTAGTTTTTAGTAGGACAAACTTTTTTGAGGGGACCCCCATTTAGGTTTTGAATTGGGACCCCAGAAAGGCTAGTTACGCCACTGGCCCTAAAGGCAAATGTTAGTTTTTATACTCAAGAAAATTGTATGTGTACAATTGAACTGCATGTTACACTGTTCCTGAGAAAGTGTATGATGCCATTTGGCCTGAGGTGGGGGTAGGGCATGCATGAAATAATATAGTGAGGGGAGAATACCAGATGCACTCGTAGATAAGTATTTTAGTGAATTAGTAACTTGGCCAGATTCACGCGTTCCTCAGAACCGAAATTACGAAATGACATGTGCTTTTTGGATTTTTAAGGGAGTACCCTAATGTCAAATCAATGACAATGAAATATTCAGTGCTAGGACATTCATGCGAACTGGTAGTAGATAACGCCCATAATAGAGAAAGCAATGACTAAGATAGATTTGTATTCAACTCTTGGTCTAGTACGATTGCTGAAACAAGTGAACCAACGGAATACTTAGAGTAATGCAGATGAAAAAGAGAAGGATTTCAAAGATTTTGCCGTAACATTAAAATTTCTCAAATCCAAGGCCATACAGTTCTTTCATGTTTCAAGTCTTTAAGTTTGGTTAGACTCTGCCTAAAGTGAGTTGTATCACTCACAAGATCTTGATCATATTGGATGCATTAAATGCAGTGAGAAAAAACGAAGGAATTCTCTCATCAAACCATCTGTTCATCTTAGTGTTTAAAGTAAAGGCAAAGAGAGAAAAAATATCAGAAATATCTGATCTCAAGAAGGACATAAAATGTTGCCTTTAATGCTTCTCTAGGATAGACAGTACTATACAGCAATCTTCCACTTGTAACATCTTTGTAAGAGCAACTTTTATGTAGGATAAGAGTTGAGAAGATATTATTAATGTAATATAAATGACTAAAGATTGTTTATACGGAATATAATTTTATTTCTGTAATTGAAAGGATTAGTGTAAAGAGGGAACTTTCTTTCATTCCAGGAAAAAGAGAGTTCATAGCATAATATGGGAGACACGACAGTCTTCTATTACTGTAATTCATTGATGATGAGTGAAATAGTTTCATTTTTAATAGAAAATTATTAATAATATGATTGCTACACTGCAAAAATATAGTATTTCTAATAGTTGTACAAATATCTCAGAAACATGTAAATGAAGGATTGCTCCTTTATCCTGAAATCCGTTTAATAAATGGTTTGAATGTTCTTTATTGTTTTCAAAGTTATAGAAAAGTTTTTTGTAATTAGGAATAGTGTAAACTAAAATACAATTACTACGGGAATTCTACTCTGCATTCACAACTTTATCTCCCTGAAAATAGTAAAATAAAATATAAAAAAAGTATGACAAACTTATATCTACATTTACAACTTTGTCTCACGCTGAAAGTCCATAATGGAATGACAAAGTTTAAACTGCAAAATTAAATGTTTAAATGACATTAATAAGAAGTACAAATAAGCGATGGACATATGAAAATATAAGTTCACTTCTTGAAGATATTGTACAAAATAAATTGCTAGTCCAAGTCACAAAATCTTCATATTATAGTAAATTGTAAGTTTGAAGCTTTATTTCTCGAAATCATAGTAAAGTCAGTTCGAACTTTGTCAAACCAAGACCACGAAGTGTCTCACCAACTGTGGGCCACCCGCATAACTTCTAAACGGCTCAGGATATCGAAATGCAACTTTTGCTCAACAATGCAGAATCATGAGACAAGTAATATACCGTAAAGACATTATTTGAAATACTTTTAGCTTTTGAGAAATTTAATTATCTTTGATTTTTAAATGGAACTATATATTTTTCTCATTAGCAATTGATAGATCACGAAGAGAGGAATACAATAATTAATAATTAATTAATGATTAAAATATTAATGTTTTGATAGTTATTTAAGTATAAATTATACTTTCTGATATGTGACATGTGAGGCTTTTCTTATGTATGTATTTATAAGAGTCTTTTTTATTAAGAATATAAGATAAAATAAAGAAAATTTGTAAACATGACTGAAAACATTTATTATCTTTATTAACTGATCACTTTAAAGTTGCAACATCATTAACTTTACAAATCTAATTGGGGTTACACGCTGCCCATCAACGTATGCCACATGGCACGTTTTAATCTCATCACTCGCACACGTGCATCGCGAGCAACGAGGCGCTGCTTCGTCCGCAAATTTGTCTCCCGTGGTGTACAGCACGGCGGCACACATGCCGGGTCGTCTTGTCCGCGGGCTCTGAACATTCTGTCAGCTGGTGCCATATAGTGTGTCACTGGTCATCGCCACCGCTGTCTCACTCATGGAGCAATAAGAGCATGTGTCGTCACATTCACATTTTGTTCAGCAGCATTTTTTTTTTGTGAGGCGAGTACCGGTTAATAATTTGAATTTTATGGGGACGTGTTGGATGGAGGTTGGGTTGGAGGTTTAATATGCGCAGCGCTTCACTTCGCTTCTTCTGTCGGCACTCGCGGGCGGCTTCGCGCTGACGCCATCGCCGCCCACGACGCGCGCCCAAGACGCGATTTGATCAAGTTAGAGTTGCGGAGGAGACATCGATCACGCGAAGGACGACGCGGCGCCGCCCCGCCCCCACGCCGTCGCCTCCGCACACTGGCTCCAAACGAGCGCACACGCGCCCGCATAGCCAAAACAATAGTAGCGATAGTAGCAGTATTAATAGTAGTAGGTGCTACTAGTAATTCTAGTAATGGTAGTGGTGATTGTAGTAACAATACTAGTAATGGTAGCAATGGTGGTAGTGGCAGTTGTTGTGAAGGCGTGGTGATGGGTTGAGTAGTGGTGGTAGCAGTAGTAATAGTAAAAAAAGTATTAATAATAATAATAGTAATAGTAGTAATAGTAATAGTAGCGATAGAAATAGTTGTAATAGTAATAGAAGTAATTTTTTTTAAATGTATTTGTCTCTATGTGATTTGGAGTCTTAAGAAGATCACAGGACTTGCCATTGGGTTCGCGTTACAAAAACAATATTGCATAAAAACATACATTGTTACAATTAATTACATTTCATTACAATCTTTATAACAGTTCAAACTTAATTTATGAATAATTTTAGTTCTGGCACTGTACCAGCCAAAAAACGGAGAATATTGTGTTCTTTCTCTGACTTATTTAGTAGAAGTAAAAATATAAGAACGTTTTCTTTTTTTAAATGAAGTCCAGAAAATAAAATTGATGAAACAGACTTTAATGCACAGTCCTACACCACTATTTGCCTTATTCACCTTGTAGTACATTTTTTCACAGACTTTTTAAAGTCCTTCAATTTACTGCATGCATTTATTCCTATGAAGTTTGTTATATAATTTTGGAACTAAGCATTTTAAAGATTTTTCTCCGTATTTGTTAAAAGATTTTGGTACAATATTCTGATTTTCTACTTAAGTATGTAAGTTGTTTAGGTATTTTGTATTTTTAGACTTTAAAGTTGTTTATAATAAGCCAGAATCTATACAGACCAAATGGAGTTAACGTTTCACAGTTTTTTAACATTTCAGCTTATTTGCTATTAGTTTTTAGTTCTTAATTTGTAAAAAAATTATTGCCTTTAGGTGCACATTACTTGTTCCACAACAAGTGCTTTGTTCACTATTTTTAGAATATCTGAATTTACGTACTGTTTCATAGCGTGTACTGCTCCTAGCATTTTTATGAATTTACTGAAAACTAGTTCAGTATGTTAATTAAATTTCATGTGGCTATCAAAAATAATACCTAAATATCTATACGTTCACTAACAAAATCAAATTTCTCACAATTACAGTTTTTGGCTGTTTTGACATTTAGACACATCCTATTGTGCATAATATTTTTTCAGAGAGTACATTTTGAATATGGGGTTTCTTAAAGTACACGATTTTTTTTAGAATTTACAAATAAATTATAGTCAATTGACCATTTAGCTAAATTGAGTTTATTTTGAATCTTATTTCTCATTACATTATGATTTCTGTGTGAGTATAAGATTATTACGTTGTCTGCATACGTATATATTTGGCCCTTTTTTATCGCATTAAATATATATTTACATATATTGTAACCGTACCTCCTCACCTCACCGTACCGATTACAAAAGTAGATCTGTCATTTGCCTACTTCGCGACGTGTGATTACACCGTCACGCATCCCTGGGAATATCTCAATTTACGGATAAACTTCCCTATTGGTAGTGGGTTCGTCTTTGTTAAACTACTGATCAATTAACAAGCCAACACAATTTTTCAGTTTTAAATGACAAATAACATATATTCTATTGAATGAAAATCACTGTACAAATGAAATTCACAGATCCTCCTATGTTCTCATTTTTCGTAAAATCATGGTAGCTAATTCCCTACCTAAACTGCAGTTTTTCACTAAAGTAATAATAACTCAGATCCCTGTTTACAAGAAAACAAGCAATGGATACATATTTACACTTCACAAAGAATATCACACATGAGACACACAAATCATAGTACAAATATTCATCCTGTAAAAGAAAAATACATACACACAATACTCGAAATTCACTACTACCTTTTAAATCACTAATTACGTTACACTCAATAGTCACATTTGACTTTCGGCTTCTACATAGCCTTTCAACACAAAATTTTATTTCATAACGTCTCTTAAATGATTTGAATCATTAAAATATGACTCTAAATAAATAATTCTGTACAAAACAACTTCTATCATAAACATAAAGAATTACTTTAATCTGATTCTTGTTACGACTGTCGAAAAGAAATAAAACCACTGGTTAGCAAGACCAATGTTCTAAGAAACTTGCCCGATCAACGTCTGTTTTTGAGGGAAGCTCACATTACAACGTTTTGGCTAGTATAATGATAATCCTATCTCACAAGTTTTTTCCAGACTGAAATCTAATGAGTGTTCTTTCTGTGACTCACAACCGGCGAATTCCTCAAGTTGGTCCCGCGCTGTGTAGCTGGCCCGTCGCGCGACCCTCGTGCCTCAAGGTCGTCGTTCTTCTGCAAGGTCCCTGCGTTGCCTGTCGCACCGCAACTGAAGTATTCCGAACACCGTCTCCCCGTCGTTCGACGAAAATTCACCACAGCTTTCGCAGAGGCGATGGTCGCATCAGAATGCGAGTCCGAAACTCCAAGTTATGACTTCGTAATGGCAAAAGTCAAACTAGTTGTTGGATAATCCGTCTTTCTCATAACTCTCAAAATTCCATCATAGGATTTCCAAAGTGAAATTCCCAAAAATAAGAATAAAGAATATATATAAAGTATGAAATATATGAAAAATATGAAAGCTGTAACAAAGAAGAAACATGTCCTATGTTACAATAGTCCTCTTTTCTAGCAACAAGAATGCAGCAACGTGGTTTTACAGATTCATTTCGATCTATTACCGCCGTCGTTCTTTCATTCATTGCATTATTGTTTAATATTCATTTACTAATTCCATGTAATCTCACGATATTCACAGTACGTAAATCCATGAAAAGTGCTCAGTCAATTACCTTTTATTAAAGCTTTTGTGTTCCGCAATCTTCGCGTGTCCCTCGTCGACTATGTGGCGTACTCGTAGGCAACCATTCTCCTCGACGTCTCGAACCAGAAAGGGAGCGAGCTCTTTTGACGCAAGTTCACGCCACGTCCGTATTTCCACGAAAATTTCCTGATTGGCTACGGTCTGAGTGCGTTCAGAAATCCTTCTCTGACTTACGCCATCTCTTCGCCACTGTAGAAACTACGTGTAGGGCCTATTGTCGGGTATTATTGCTTCCATTTTCCGTTGGTTATAAATGTGACCGGCGACAAGCGGTTACAATATTATAAAAAGAACAGGGCCTAGGCGGGGGCAGGGCCAGGGCCTTGCGGAACACCATATTTTATATTATTAGTGTTACTTGCTTCAACCATTTTTACTAAAACTTTTCTGTTTTGCAAATAACATTCGAATAGTTTCAAATGGGTTCTCTCTATTCCTACACGACTCAATTTATCTAATAATAGCAGGTGGTTTATGTAGTGGTCGCCCCATGCCTTTAAAAGGCCCGCCACAAGGGCACAGCGGCGAGACGGCGGCGCCCCCGGAAAATGCGGACGGTGCCCGAGAGAGGTCGACACAGTCGGAGCCGAGACAGCCGTCACGCTGCAGTCGGTGCGCCCTGGCGCGCCATCGCCCCTACGGCCGGGCTAGTCGGCGGACCTTTAGCCCGTAGGGGGTATAAAACGCCCCCCTCCGGGAGCGACGGGGAGTTTAAGCTGTCCCGGTGAAGAGCGATCAATTGGAGCGAAATTGGTGATTCTGAGTGACGACGGCGCTTCGGTACAACGGAATTTCTTTTTCTGGACACTGGTGATCTGGCACTTTTTTGGTTCATCTCCTGGCTATTCTGTTGAGTGAGCTTGTCCGTGGTTTACTCTTGTGTATTATATCGGTGAATAAAAACCATTTTACGAACTTGGCTTTTTTTGGTCACAACAAAATTGGCGACGAGGCAAACAAGCCCGCAAACAGACGACAAAAAGGATACTGCTTATGCAGCAACAAATCCAGCAGCAGCAACAACAAATTCAGTTACAACAGTAGTAGCTTCAACAGGCGGAAGCGCATGCCTATCAAATGTGTTGGCAGAAGCGGTCAGTAGGCGCACCCCACCGCAGTTCCGTTTTCAGTCGGACACAGTGGAATGGGCGGAGCATATTGATAGATTGGAGCAACACATATTATGGCACAAGGTAGGAGACTCAAATACGAAAAAAGCGTTTATCTTAGTTGCGTGGGTGGTAAAGAAACTAACCTTTTAGAGAAGCTGTTGCCTGAGAAAGACACGTCGGACATTAGTTGGTCGGAGGCCAAAGAAAAACTGAACAATTATTTTAGTAAATTGCTCCACGTAGTCTCGGCCGGATACGATATTTTTAGTGCAGGGAAAGTGAGGAACAAACCCACAGTGAATGGATAACGGAGTTGTCCGGTTTGGCGCGACATTGTCATTTTAAGTGCACACCATCAGAAAGTGAAACATCGTATGCAGATACTCTAATTAGAGATAAGGTGGTGATTTACACACCGGAAGATAAGATTAGTTTTTTGGCATTACAAAGTGGTGATCCATATGTGGAAGTGAAAAATAGGAAAGTGAAAAATATGTGCAAGACATATAAAATGACGTGTGAAACAGCTCACCAGATCACGTCCGGGGCGCAGGTATATCAGGTAAAAAACAGTGGGGCAATACAGAAGAAAATTAGGTCGAAAGAAGGTAATGCAAATTAAAGTAGCAATTACTGAATGAGAGAGCATAGAGGGAGAACAGTAGAGAGAGTAGAAGTGGGTATAGTAGCGATAGTGAGAGACAGGACAACAGTGGTTGACCTAGGATTTACCGGTGGCCCAGAGGGAAGCTAGTGCACCGTGTTAGACGTGACAGTGACAGGGCCAGTGCGCGAACGAGTAAATATAAAAAGATATCTTGCAGAAATTGTGAGAAAAATCACTCAAAAGATTGGTGTAAATTTAAGGATACACAGTGTTTCTGGTGTAAATAAGTGGGCAACATCCAGGAAATGTGTGAGAAAAGACGGCAGACGGAACGGTCCAGAAGACGTGAGGAGGACATGGAAATAAACGCCATTAACCAAATACGTAACTGTGAGAGGCAAGGAAAGCTGATCGTTAAAGTGAAATTGGGGGATGAGCCTGTTGACTTACTTTTAGTTAGATACAGGTGCCGCTGTCACGCTAATCAACTTAGAAACATACCAGTGGTTAGGGGCGCCTAGATACTCAAAAGTGCGTAGGAAATTGACGGGATTTGGTAAAACGCCAATCAAAGTCTTAGGCAAAGTGGCCCTGCGGGCAACATACAAGAGAAGACAGACGACAATAGAAGCCCTCGTGGTTGACATCACGAATGTTCTGTGGCTGGATTCTTTCAACATGTTGGGCTTTGGAGTAGTAGACCTGGTAAATCAGATTCAGAAGACGAAGAAGCGCAGATCATCAGCAAGTTGGAGCAAGAATTTGCAGAGGTGTTCTCTCCCGAGCTAGGAGAATGTAAGAATTTCCAAGCCAACATCCAGGTCAAATAAAGGTACAAGCCTTATTTTTATAAAGCACGACAGTCCCATGGGCCCTCAGAGAGAAGGTCAAAGAAGAGCTCAGAAGACTCCAAGCTGATGACGTCATAGCTCCGGCGTCTACAAGCCCGTGGGCCGCACCTCTAGTGCTGGTCAAGAAAGAAACATGGAGCGATAAGATTATGTGATGGCTTTAAGAGCACTATAAATCAGAAAGTCGAAGTGGAACAGTACCCCATCCCCAAGCCGGAGGACCTATTTGACAAGCTGTCCGGCGGGCAGCGGGTTTCGAAAATCAACTTACGGGACGCATATTTGCAGCTGCCACTAGATCGGAAAGCTGGAGAAATTTTGGTAATTAACAACCCTCTTGGTCTCTTCAGGTACAATAGGTTGCCGTTTGACATAAATTCAGCAGCAGTTCTATTTAAACGCTGTTCAGAACAGATGACAGCTGATTTAAAACACTGCTGCAATTATTTAGATGACATGATCGTCACCGGTAGCAGCTTGGAGGAACATAAAGAGAATCTAAAGAAGAGCGAGCCCGGCAGCGCCCCTTCTTGCGACACGACTAACATGCTCCTCCCGACGCGCCAAAGTCCGTGGCATAACAGAAAACCCGCTGGTAGAAGAGCGGACGAGGACCGAAACCTGTCCTCCCAGTCCTAGACGTTGGAACCGTAGGCGCCGCCCCACCAGCTGCAGTCGCTTCGGTGGCCTAACCTGCAGCCCTATCCACTTCACTGCGACCGAGCTCTTACCGCACTTTGCGATAGGGGCAAGGTCACCTGCCTCTGCTGGCTGTCGACCTGTGCTGTCGGCGCCACCTTTACCAACCTGGACACCGTATGGCAAGAACGCCGTCATGCATGAAATTCTTATTTTCGTTGATTTTGTTTTCATTAAAATTTATTGTATATTTTTGGTGCAAAATTAAAGCGAATGAAAACATTTCTGTGCTGAACATCAAAACCTGGATCCTGCAATTACAACAAAGGGGACATAAATAATGTCAATAGATGACTTACGAGTAGCTTTTTTTCCTAGCTTGATCGACTAGTTCATTGATGCGATTCCTTCATGGCCCGGAACTCACCATACTACAAGGTGTGGTGGGATAATAAGCGGTGAAACAGCTGTTGTGTTGTTGTAGTCAAGTGATACGAGGAATAGAGTAAAAAGTAATTGGAGTGCGCTTCGGGAATCACTGCATATAACCACTCTTCGTGACGCACAAGATTATCTGTATTTCAGGTCTTGAAATATAGCGAACTTCTCAGCAGAGAATACGGTACAATGCGGGTGAATTTTGAATGACCGTGAAGTTTGTCTACAGTAGAACGCACGTGCCACAGATTCATTTGTAACAGAGTCGTCAGTGTACAAGAAAGTATGGTCTGGATATGATGATTTCAACTCATTGAAGGTTTTGAAATATGTTATGGGCGAAGTTGATGTTTTAGGGAGGTTGGACAAGCTGAAATCTAATAGGGATCGGAGAAGTTTCTAAGGAGGGATCATATTTTGGGAGGTTTCACCAAAGGTAAGCTCCTGCAACAAAGACTGAAAGCGGATATCAGGTGGTTTTGCTAATGATAGTCTCAGTAAGTATGATGTTTGATGGCCTGGGTACAACAATGCTTGCCGAGATGGAACATCCAGCTCTGGCACTTTTGCACCACAGATTATACGAATTATATGAATATATTAAAATATCCCGTCTTCGGCTAAGAGACGGTTCTCTAAATCAACCAAGAGACACTCGATAGGGCTTGTGCGATAGGCACCTGTGCTGTTGCGGATTCCGGCATGATGGTAGAGGTCGTAAAGTTTAAGGCTACGCTGAGCCGTATACAATGCTGCCATAGTCCAAAACAAATCGAATAAGTATCCTATATAACCGTAAGAGATATACACGATTGGCACCCTATTCATACACCACTAAGCGTGCGAAGAAGATATAAAGATACACATTACCTCAGTAGGTTGCGGACATGTTTTTGCCATGTCTGGCTTTTGTCGAACGTTAGACCGAGAAAGAAAGCTTCGCCAACAAACGGAAGTTGGTGGTCTCCGAGGAACAGATCTGGGTGATTTTGGAGGTGATATATCCTGCAGAAGAGGATGCACTTCGATTTTGAGGTGGTGAACGTAAATCCAGTGTTTCCGCTCCATTCAGTCTATTCAGTGCGAGCTGCAGCTGCCTTTGTATGACGTTTATGCTCTTGGATGCGCAGAAAATTGCAAAATCATCAACAAAGAGCGATGCCTTTACAGGTTCCTGTACGACTGGCGCTATGCCGTTGATAGCAATGGCAAACAGAGTGGCGCTCAGAATTGACCCTTGAACTCTCTTTACCAAAGGGTGACTGGAAGATAAGTTTCCAGCAACGCGAACTCGAAAATATCTTAAAGAGAAGAAGCTCACAAGGAACAAAGGGAGCCGTCCTCTAAGTCCCCAAGAGTGCAAAGTACAAAGTATGCCGTGCGTCCAGGTCATGTCATAGGCTTTCTAAATGTCAAAGGAGACAGCTACAAAGTAATGTGATACGAGAGAAGTGGATATCTGCGAAAACAAAAGTGATCATGTGATCCAAAGTAGATCGATGCTTCTTGAATCCACACTGTATTGGTGTTGAAAAGTTTCTTTGCTCCTCGAGCCAGACCATTCGCTCCAATAGCTTACAGAGGCAGCTAGTAAGCGAAATCGGTCGATAACTCGAGGGGATCATTCGGACTTTTCCTTCCTTAGGATGACTATAACCTCGCGACAGGTGTGAGGAATGAATGTTCGTTCCAAATCCGGTTGAAGAGGTTAAGAAGGAAGGGTTACGCCTTCTCGAGTAGATGTTTTAACATTTCGTAGTGGATTTGGTCAGGTCCTGGAGCAAAGTCTTTCAAAACAAAAAGTGCACACATTAATTCCTCTGTAGAGAAGGAGGAGTTATATTCCTCTTCTCTGACACTTGAAAAAACCAGTGTGTTTTCCCATCTCATTTTATAATTGAGAAAACCTGCATAAAGTTGCAAAGAACTGGAAGCGTTCTCACCAGCAACCCTGAAACGTTAGGAGAAGGAAGTATTCCCATAGTTTGGCGTACCTTTCACCATACTGCGACGGTGTGTTCTTTGCTGTGACGTCGATGACCTTACCTGCCGGTTAGCTCGAGTGGCAGAAAGGTATGCTGAAAGAGGGGATGATGGACGGACGTTGTACCATTAAAATAAAAGAGTGAAGTGAGTTTAAAAAATGATTATAATTTAATGTCAAAAAAATTGGCAAAATAGAAAATGAACACTTCTTACGAGCTCGTTTCTCCCAAAAGATTAAAATTGTAACACAGTAAACACAAACAAAATCTTAAAACCACAGTTACAGAAATTGTTTCGCGGATTCTCTTGACGGCCAAACGCGACCACGAATCGTTTCTTCTATCAGTAAACAAAGGAAATAAGATTTTACAAATCAAAAGTTCTTTTTCATAAATTTTCCTGAAGGGCAGATGCGAGCTCAAGCTGGGCTCGATTACACGTCACCATTAAGAGGTGACGTCGTCGGCGTCGGCGTCCTTGTCAGCTGGCCGGGGACGTCAATGGACGGCCGGGCGATGAACCCCTCAGACGCCGGCCTTGGAAGAGACCGCCCCAACTCGCAGGTATACGAGGGTGGCCAGGCGTACCCCAGGCTGATTTGTCGAGCCCGTGTGGCGGTTACCGTAATCGATGAATCACAGGTATTGACGTTTTGGAGCACCCCAGTTCTAGTTCTCGTCATTTCCGCATAACTGTGCCTAATCACGGCTACTAATGACTGCTGCCAATCGCGTTCATAAAAGAAAATTAATTTCCTACAAAAGGTCATGCACAGCACGTGGCGTACTGAAACACTGGTCAATGAATACTGTGAACCCAGATATAAGTGCCGATGCGTTCGGGCGCTGATGCCCCGAGAACAAATCTCGTACGTAAGTGCAAGTTCACAAGTCGAGAATCCATGGTCAAGTCTCTCTGCGCTCTCGCCTACTTCTCACGATATGACCCCCCTTTCTCTCTCTGACGCTATCTGTCGCTGTGTCCTTTCTCTCTTGCCGCTGTGCGCTGCTGCAGGCGCCCAAGAAGCCTCGCTTCCCCCACCAAAATACTCGAAAGTTCGAGAATATTATCGAATTTTTCGGAATCACGTTGACTATTGGTCGAAATAATGTGCGCAGTAGAAAACCCTCATCCAATCGCTGAAGGCGCTCAAACAAGGAAACTGAGCGGAATTTTCCTCATCTTGCCCTCTTTGTTTAACACTTGTGTTTATAAAATGCACGTGCAGACCTGGGTGGGCCGTGCAAGTGAGTGGGGTGGCAATAATTTTCACTAATAGATCTGGAACGCCGCCGCTCAGGGCTCGAAAGGGCAAGTTCGGTGCTCATGGAAGCTACTTCACAAAGAAAGTAATACACCGGTCGAGGGCAGTCCTGAGGCGGCGCGTGGCAGCTGAGGGTTGGGGCTGCATTCAGGCGCAGACCGGTGGCTGGGTGGCGGGACAGAGTTCTGGCGCCGCTCTCAGGCGCAGCCAAGAAAAAATGTTTAAACGTAATATTATTTTATCTAACTATATTCGCTAACACCACAATACCTCTTTGGAAGGAGTACAGACAAAGAGAGAAGAAAAACGGGCTCTCCAAGACGTCGGTTTGCTCTCCAAGACGTCGTTTGACCATTCTGGTCCTGGCTCTTGTATTCGATTGTTTTCAATTGTAGGGAACCTATGTCGCCTAGAAAATGCTCGTTTCCGCTCAAGGATAGCGGTGGCGCAGTTGTCGTTCCACCAGGGTGCAGCAAGACGTCGTGGCCGGTCCGTAGTTCTCGGATGGTGGTGATTGCAGTGTCGAGAACGGCTTTGGTGAAGTGAGCAGCCATACAATTAATGTCGTGGGGACACTCGTTTAGTATCCGCTGTTCGTCACCGTATTTGGCTCAGTCAGCGCGCTGGGTTGACAATGGAGTTAGCGGACAACATCAAAATCGGACACATCGAAGTAGACCAGTATTGGAAATTGGTCGCTTCCATGGATGTCCTCTAGGACTGTTCATTCTACAAGCATAGGTAAAGATGGGCTGCAGAAAGCGAGATCAATATGGGAAAAGGTCTTGGATGCCAGGGAGAAATCAGTGACATGGCGAGTATTTAAAAGAACCAAATTAAATCTACGATGATTTACAGAAGCATACCTCTCTGACAAGATCTTGTTTTCTTGTAAGAAATCGCCGACGCGCTTCATGGATTCTCGTATTTTTTTGTGTCTCTCTTTCTTTTTCAAAAATTGGGCATTTATTTGAGTTTGATGGGTGATCTCCTGTGCAGTTTACATTTGGGACCGGATTCGCATTCAGAGATGTGGCACTCTTTGGCACAGACAACACAGACAGCGCTGCCTATGCAGCGTTGCTGGGACGAACCTCTGGCACTTAAAGCAACGCAGAGGGTTAGGTATAAAATGCCTCATCACAGATTGTAGAAACCGCATGAAGTCATCTTCGGAAGAGAAGATTTGACACTTGCCCAGAAGGTCAGCTATTTCCTTCACTTTTAAAACCCTGTCAATCCGTTCATCTGATCGACACTCGAAAAGAATGGTTCCTGTGAGTTGGCGAATGACTTCCTGGAACTTCCCTAATTTCTCTAAACCATTGCAAGCTTTATTGAACTTACGCTTTTCATTGTTTTACCTTCTTCGCTGCAAGATATTACAAGGAAGCAGGGTTTTGTTGGCCTGTCACTTTCTTTGCAAAATAATCTTTCTAGTTCAATGCTTCTTTCATTTAGTCTCCTTTTCCTTGGGAAGTTATTTTTGAACGCATGAGAAGGGATTCTAGTTCGTCCTCGTGGCCCCCACCCATCATGGCGCCTAAGAAGGGGACACTCCACTGGGGTGCCAGGATTGTCACGAGTATGTAGCATGTTTTATTCCCCGCCGCACACTCGCAGGGGGATAACATGACACCCCCCACTCACCCTGGAGTTCAGTCACAGACCTAGTCCGAGCGGCTTGATCGGGAGTGGTAGCTCCCGACTGCCAGTCTACAGGAGTCCGAGGAGAAAGAATGTGTATTGGAATCTACAAGGTACATAGACCCCAGTCACCAGGACCCACCGATGTTGGCTAGAACGGATGTACCCACAAGAAACCAGCGTCAGGGCGACAGTCGGGAACGCATACACAGACCCCTCAACTCTCACGTCACCCATTCCCTTAGACACGGGTCGCCATGCACGGCAAACTGATGGGTGGGCGTTCAGCATACAGAGAAGGCCAGTGAAGAAGAAAAAGGGGTTGATAAAAGAATGGTGACCTGAAATGATAAGCAAGAGGGTGAAAGATGAAGAAAGGAACACATGAGAGCCTTCTCCCCATCTCCCCATCAGGATGTGGACCGAACCTCCTCGACGGGTCTAAATTGCTAGACATTGCTATTAAAAATGTTGATTATTGTTATATCCAAAACAAAAGACCAAGTTCATAAAAAGTAATTTTATTACCACACACTTTACAGAATGTACCATAGACAAGCACAAGTACCGTATAACCAGAAGAAGTGCCGAAAGAATGCCTAGTCGCCGTTCGCCAGTAGATGACCAAAATTAACCTTACCAAATCGCAGAAAATCCAGGAGAGAAAGTCCATTGTCTTGTGGTCACTATACACTTCACTTGCACTCGTAAACCAGTACTTCGCTTCACGCCGGGATCCCTTGGCTCCCGGAGAGGGCTCATTTATACCCTTCCGGACTGAAGCTTCGCCGGCCAGTCCAACCGCATGGCCTGTGGCGCGTTGCAGCGCGCCGACCGAGGCGTGACGGAGGCGCGCGTTCCGCCTGCTCTGCTCTCTCTCGGGCCCCGGCCGAACTTTCCGGGGGCGATGACGTCCCGCCGCTGGGCTTCTGCGGCGTTTCTTTCAATGGCTCGCGGGCGACCATTGCAATTATAAATTGGATTACATTGCCATGGAACGCATCTGTAAATTGGAAGACATTATCATGGAACGCATGATTTTGTTCTTATTTACGTACAGTGTATTTTTAACATTACAAAGAGTATGAAGGATATTGTACTTTAAAATTTGTCATTCGCCACGCCAATGTCTTCAAATTTGTCTCTATCTCTTTGTTTAATTCTCAAATTTTTCTCTTTGAAGTGTTGTATGCCAGCGCTTGCAAATAAATCCACTTTTATAGGGTCTTCAAAATCTCTCTCTAATAAAATCTTCAAAGTCTCTCTCTAATAAAATGTTTTAAATAGTTGATTCAAGTGATTTTCTGTAAAAGTGTGTTGTAAAGGGCTTTTAAGGCTTTTTGTAAAAATTGTCTACTTTACCCTTGATAAATATAGAAAAAACTTCTGTAACAGCCAAAATCTATTTAGACAAAACATGAGAGGTGCCTGATGGTGGCCTGTAGAACTGTTATTCTGAATCGACGTGTAGTTTGTATCAGATCTTTATTCCCTATTGTTGTCTTATTGTGATATGTTTGTTTGCTTCTAATTGCAATAAATTTTACTTACAGGCGTTATGCTAACTACAATAACATTTTAACATCTTCCATTCTTATGACAATAACCGATGCAGGAAGCAATGTGTTTTAAATTTCTCCATTCGTTCTCCTTACATATTGTGATTCAGATTTTAAATGAGATTAAATGGTTTTTGGTCGTGATAACACAGAGTAAGAGGATTTATATTACGTGCGGCCCATGCCCAGCCGGCCTTAGCCAGCGCCAGACGGAATACTAGCGCACTCTGCTTCTCCAGAGGGCGCTGCTTTGACTGCACAAAACATGGCTTCAATTTGCTGCAAAGATGGCGGCGCTTCATCCACTCTATGTAGTATATTCTAAATCGTTGGAAAAGCTTTAACTCCATTCGCCTCGAGCGGGAATCGAACTCCAAGATCACGCCACGAGAAGCTAGTACGCTACCCATGGGCCATCCTAGATGCTCCTAATTTAAATATGTACTTAATACTACTTGATACATGAACATGGGAATAAAAAATGAAAGAAAACCTTGCAAAAAAAATGATCGTGTGCACTCACTTAAAGTTGTCTTTTTAGCAATGCTGAGCAGTTTTGTCGTCATCTGCAACGGTCATGTCTCCGCTTTGGTGTCGTTAGCGCCCACTGCGCGCCGCCGCCGCCTGCGCGGTGTGGCGACGGCGGCGGCGACCGTGGCGGGGGAGAATCAGCGCCTCCGCCCGCCGAATCACCCGGGCGAGGGAGACGCGCATCGCCTAGCGAACGCGAGGAGCGAACTCGGGCTGTTGTGCTGCTGGTTTCCGGATGCCGCGAAATCTGCTCCTTCATTCACCACTGACATGAATGAATCACGTGGGATGTGAATATGTGAATAATGAATCTGATGTGAGTATGTAAGGTGACATGTGAATATGTGTATAATGAATGAGATGTGTTCCAATTAATTGTATGATAATTATCGTGTACAAATGGGTATGTTCCAGTATAAAAACACACCGGCGTGTTTCTGATAATATTAACAATTAATTCTTCTGCCTCTTTGTCTGCAAAGGCACGGACACCCGTAAAATTTCTAAGACAAACATATTTCAAATAACGTTCTAGTTAATAAAAGATTTTGGTTTTGGTTTTTGATTAAAAAACGTTTTGGTTCCTGAAACGAAACTGTTCTGAACGGTTATTCTGTCGTTTTTATTAAGTCTAGGGGGTATCTTAAGGGTTACTAGATGGTATCCCGTTAAAAATGTTAAGACTAAATTAAACTCTAATATTACTAATTTGTAATAATTGATAGAAGAACGCATTTTTATATCTTCGATGCCAAGTTTTTTAAATTTTATTTATTAATTATTAATTTTATTTAATTATTTAAAAATTTTGTTTATTGCAAGTATTAGTTTTCGAACTGGTAACCGCGGATTTCTCGTCGAGTTTCTTAACTCCAGACACCCATCCATAAAATTCACTATAGAATTAGAAAATGAAAATCAATCCATTAATTTCGTAGACCTAACCATCTCTAGAGTAGACAACAAACACAGTTGCAATGATTTTAGAAAACCGACACACAGATACTGTCATCAACAGACAGATGCTGTCATTCACTGATACCGACACACAGATACTGTCATCCACAACATATCCATCTGCTCACAAAGAGGCAGCTTTCCGTGCCATGATTCACAGACTTATCAACCTTCCCCCACCCCGAGACAACTTTCAAAACGAAACACACACTATCAAATACATAGCTACCACGAATGAATACAGCACCAGTCTCATTGACTGGTACCAGTCTCATTGACAGTACCAGTCTCATTGACGCCACAAATTTAAAAAAATGAGAACGTACACAAACTTCACCTCACTCACCCAGAAACCGTTAACATTTACTTCTATTCCGTTCTTTGGAAAAATATCACAAGAATACTCCCAAATACAATATTTACTTTTCCTTTATCGCACAAGCATCCCTCAAACACCTACTCTTTCCTGGCAACACCATCCCACTCATGGCGAAGTCAGGAGTTTATGAACCCTACTGCCACAATTGGAAGCGGGCGGACGGACGGACGGATAGACGGATTTGTGCTCTATTTTAATAAAGTTAATAACAAAGTCAAAACTAGAAAATAATTTGTTTTCTAATAAATGTTACAAGTATTCTATTGAAAAAGGCTGATTTGTTGAATAATTAAATCCCGCAAACCCCTCACTTTTAGACAGAATTAATTTTCAGTTACTAAATTTTACTCGATCTTTACTAGGTGGTTCGTTTAATCGACTCACGTAAGTATTATTAAGGAGCATAGGCATTTAGGGAGTCGGAAATCAACAGTTGAAACATTAATTATATATATATATATATATATATATATATATATATATATATATATATATATATATTCTAACACACCCACCTACTACCTTCCACAGGTGGGGAGAACGTGATAGTATGAATGCTCGTGAAGCGAGCTTAAAATTCTCAGGAAGCAGGATCTTTTGGGTATGAGAAAGGTCTGAACCCTTGACACAATGAATCAGATAAAATACGAATAAAATGAGCATATATTCAATGAAAAATTACAGTGGCACAATTATATAATAGGATTATGCACTTTAAATAGTTGGTCACTGAAAAAAAAAAAAAAACAGAAAACAAGGCGAAACAAAAAATTGGCGTCACCTCGACTGCCTGAACACACTTTCACCAATTACAATTCACAATTTGCTCATTCATCTTTCTGAGTTTTTATCTACCACATTATTTTACTCTTTCTACTCTCTAGTTTTTCCGTGCACGGCTTTTAAAATGAGTTTTACACTTGTTCTAAGGTATCCCGTTCACAGGTGCTAGCCTTGGGCTTCGCACTCACTATAACACTGTGAACTTTAAAGAGAAAAACAATAAAACGTAACATACACGTTACTTAAATCTGACCCCTTTACATATCATAGAAAGCAATTACTTTTAACACAATACATTAAACTATGACTTTTCCAGATAACATCAACTGTACAACATGTGAAAATCATGAATTATTTAAGTAAAATTGTACAAGGTATGGCCTCTTTGAATGAATTCAATTACACGCGCTGTAAATGAACTTGAAACTGCCGCTCACATCATAAAAGTTGCCAGTTCTTTTACCTCAACAACTCCGCATCGCTCGCCTGTAGGTAACCTTGGGGGTTTTCTGCCGCTCGCAGTCTCGCGTTGCCACCCGTCTTCGCTCGCTGTCCCTCGATGTTACCAGTTTCTTTCCCTCGAGTTCTGGACTCCGTTAAGCCTCCAATTTCCACGCCCTTCTCCCGTTTTACGGACTCGTACGATTCTCGTTCCAGTCCAAATCTTTCTCACCTACGCTTCTCTCTTCCTGGGGTCGTCCTTCCTCTTCTGCCGTGCCTCGTACAAGATTGTTCGCGCTTCCAGCCTCGAATAATTAATGTTGCTGAAGTTATGCTTTAAATGCTCGGCCTACCTACCACACTTTGGGCGTGTGTGGTCTCAGTGTGCAATATGAGATGCTGGATGTAGTTAATGTCCTTCTGCGCGAATTTTACAAATTTGAAATTATTTCGAAGTCAAACAATTACTTCACTTGCTCTCTCAAATATTGTGAATGTTAATGCGAAGAATGTTCGTGCACTCCACTTCTCAATTACATCACTTTCGTTGATACGCTTTTCAAGCCAACTTTTAACTACCAAGTTAAAATAAACTCCTATGCTATCAAGTTACAATCGCCTTCAGAACTCAGCCTAGTCGCCGTCACTGCTGCAATCATAGAGAGCTCCTCCGAGGCGCGCCGCGATACTTATGGTACTCGCGCCTGGGCAAATTTTTGGAGGGGTGAATATTCTCCTCTTTTCGTGACCTTTCGGAAAAACATTATTCACTAGTTCGGGCGTCAGAGTTCGAAAAGCTGTGGGTAAGATTTATTTCACGTAAGATGTGACCCAGAGAGCTTGGCAATACAAAGTACCGCCATACAAAGTACATTGACTTAGGGACTTTTGATTACCATTTAGGTTGGAGAAAGTAGGTGCCAACCCCAACGTAAATTCCCCACGTAATGGAAGTATAGCTGCCAGGGACTTTTTTTTGGCTGGAGACTGGCATGCATGCGAGCGAAATGAATTTGTGCCAACTTCAACGGTTTCAACCAGCAAAGCGTTGTGTGGAGATTGTGAGCTTAAGCGAGTGAGCCGCATGCGTGCGCGAATTGTTTCCTAAGGGAAATCTTATTGTGTGCTGGGCTTGACATTTTTAGAAATGTCAGGTAATTCCAGAAATAACTCTCCAGTGAAGCAGAAGGGGAAGTGGATTTTATCGAGTGGTGAAAGGCAGGTCCTTCTTAATGTTTATAAGTACAAGAGCGAGAAAAATTCTCGTAAAGAAGTGAAACTTCCTGAGAGCAGTGTCATTGCAAAGGTAGCTGTAATTGTGGGGGTAAGCCATCAATGTCACAATAATTATTGACTTTATTGCATGCCTCAAGAACGTCTTCACAATGAACATGTGTGTGTGAATCATAATTATTTTATTGAAATATATTCATATATTACACGGCGGAATAAAAGTGATATTCTTGTAAAATATGTAACTCAATATTTCAGATGTGCCTCAAATTATAAAACTCCTGCCCCCGTAAAGCAACCACCAAGTCAAGATTAAGAACAAATTTGGTTACGCTGTGCCCCAGAAAAGGTATAGCTAGAATGTACTCGATTATGGAATTGTGGTTATTGCAAGTTGTTACATTAATATTATTACATTACAGTCAATTGTTCCTGTCAATGCTTCAGTTGTGTGTTTGGGGTAGGGTTGCAAAAGTGAAAACAGTGAGTAAGCATTAAAGTGTTTGGAACAAAAGTGATATTCTTGTGAAATATGTAACTCAATATTTCAGATGTGCCTCAAATTATAAAACTCCTGCCCCCGTAAAGCAACCACCAAGTCAAGATTAAGAACAAATTTGGTTACACCGTGCCCCAGAAAAGGTATAGCTACAATAAACTCGATTATGGAATTGTGGTTATTGCAGTGAGTGTGCATTAATAGTTTTAATGAGTGTGAGATCCTGAGTGAACTCCTGCCTTCTCAATTCAACCGAAGACACTAGTTAAGAGCACCATTTCATTAACATTAATTAACCCCAATGAATTAACAGTTAATCAATTTCCTTTACATTATCCCTGTAATACAATTAATCATTACTGCCAATGCCTCTGAGTTTGTGTTCTGTTTAAGTACGGATGCTAAATGATATAAATGAATACACTTGAAAGATTTAGCATGTGTGTGAAACATACATTACATTAATAAATGTTTCAGATATGCAATAATGGAGTTCAGAACATACATCATTTTATTTAGATGTTTTGTTCAAATGGTAATCAGTTGTTAAGTGAAATTAGTAAGTACTTATTTCATGATATTATTTGGCATGATATAGAGTAAAATTTAATGTTTACTACTGATGTGCTATATTACTTTTTGGTAATTAACATTTCATTTTAAGTTATTTTTCAATGATTTTCTATTTATGTTTGTAAATTTTATTGGTTTTGTAGGTAATTTTTTTTGGTTACATATTATATTGAATAGTGTAATGTGAAGCAAAAATTCTTTGGCCAACTTTTCTTCTGGACAATTTCGTTTTTCATATGTTACTGGAGTTTGAAGTAATATATAAGTTAAGTAGCAATTTTTTTTATTTAAATGTGATAATGTCCTTTTTTATTTTTTTTGTTTTTCATTGCAAGAACATAATTTCCTCGGAATCATTTTTGATCTTAATAATAATAATAATAATAATAATAATAATAATAATATTTATTGAGTCACAGATACAATTTCAATCGTGAATGACGAGTCAGATATTGCAGAGTGAACTTACATTTACTGTCCAGAAATCAAAACAAGGGGAACCATCTCAGCATTTGCTCAAAGGACCGAGGGAAACTGGACAAAAAACCCTGATCAAGTTGGTCATTGATCTTACAATACTCAATAATAATAATAATAATAATAATAATAATAATAATAATAATAATAACAATTCTAATAATAGTAATATCAATTATAAGAGTAACAATACTAATAATAAAATACTATTCATTCAGAAATGATTTAACGATATTAATGATGCCTAGTGCATTTAGCAAATTCAGGATGAAGGAAATAGAATTTTGGTTTGGCATTCTCCTTCTACATCAGTCCAACTGCAATTTAACACAGGCAAGATGGGATATGCCAGTTCTTTTTTCTTTGCTTCAACTTGAACAGTCAACATGAAACAGAGAATCAGTGGGATTAGAATTTTTATTTTTGTTTTTTAAGGGAGGTAGTGGTGTGATTTGTGTATTCCTTCACACTGTAGAATATGTTGTTTAGCAGGAAAGCTTTCAATTTACTTTTAAATCTATGTATTGTATTCATATCTTCAATATCATGGCTCAATTTGTTGTAAAGTGTAATGCCCTCTATTAGGGTACTTTTTTGATAAAGTGTAGTTTCAGAATGGGGAACATGTATGTTATCCTTTTGTCGAGTGTTATAGTTGTGTACATCTGAATTTAGAGTGAAAGTGTCTTTGTTTTCCATGAGAATCTTCTTTGTGAAGACAACTATTTCAAATATGTACATGCACGGTAGTGGAAGAATCCTTAATTTTTTGAACAAGGGTTTGCAAGACTCCAGCTTATGAGTGCTAGTCATTGTTCGCAGTATTCTTTTTTGGATAATAAATGTACGAGTGCTATAACAATAACATGTCTGTTTATTGAATTTATCATGATTGGACAATAGATACTGCATTTCTTGTTCTATGTTGCAGGGTTGCTGTGTCTACCGGATTTTTCATTTTATAAATATGAAATGTTTTATGTATATTATTTCACGTATTGTAAATGTCTCCATTATTTTGACTTATGTTTCTGTATGCATGCTAGAAATCGGCCCAGTCGTCATCCTGATCGGAAGGATGGGTATGATATCAATATATGTAAAATTTTAAAGTAGTTTATTAATTTGTAAAGTCAGCCCAATTTCTTAATGTTGATTTTTAATGATAATATTTTGACAATCCAATTGAGGATTAATTCACTTTCTTATTCAATTTTTTTATATATATGGTAGCATACTAATTTGTTTTCCCTGGTTTTCCCTGATCGCTTAAGGTAAATGCCAGGATGTTTTGTAATGTTTGTAAGCCCAGGGGCATTAGGCTTTAAAATTGTTGTAAAAATTCAATAATTTTTGTGAAAATAAATTGCTGTGGACCATCGGTGTTCAAAAAATTTTAATGACAGCTCCTTGCAATTTGTCATTAAAATTGACCACCCATGGTGCATCAGTTTATTCTTTACTGAACCTTCGCATTATATCAAATCGTATATCTGATCAATTCAATTTTCATGAAATTTCAAACATAGTCATTTTCATACAGTAGATTTGTTCATTCCTTAGATATGCTTTGATCGTGGTCATGTGTCGATATTACGTGCATAAAACTATTATTATACAAATATTTCTAGTTCAGTAAAGAATAGTTTTATTTCACTTCATTGTGTACTGTTGGAAAATTAAAATTATTTTGAGTCTTGTATTTCATTTCATCTCTGTTCTATAAATCCCCTGTTTATACCTTTTTTTCCTATTGTATAATAAAATAACATATAACTATTTCATTTATTCTTCAGTTTCAATAAAATTTTATTAATTCTGAGAGTTCAAATATTTTTAAATTTAGAAGTAATTTAATTAAAAGTATTATCTTTAATATTATAATTAATTAATAAAAACAAATTTCATATATAAATTATAAATTAAATTATTTTACCATATGCCTGTTGCGATTTATAAGTCGTAAAACAATATTAACAAATCATTTCAGCATATCTGGATTTTTGAAAGCCACTACGTACTACATTTAAACAAGTCGCGTCGGCGCTTTCGCGTTTTATTTCGATGAGGTTGGCAGTGCCGAAACTCCGCCATCTTGAATTTTTAGGGTCTTTTCTTACGTGGAAACACCTATAGATGGCGCGTTTACAAGCCATCGCTCCGCCGCGTACCCTACTCCTCTCTGTTTGTGGGCTTCTTTTCGTAGCTGATGGTGGCGTTATGGGGTTGTCTAATCCCATGACGTCACAATATATATTTACATAATTGAGGGAATCATATTGTTTAGAAGTCAAGGTTACGTCTCAATAGGGAGAACAACTCGGATAAACTACAACGTATGGAAAACGTTTCAAATGGCATGCCCAACGAGGGGAAATGAATAGAGAACGTTTCAATACTTATCAATAGGGGCGGATTTTGATAACCTTATACAACGCCAAAAATGAGCAATTAAATGCTCTTAAAATGTATTTAAATTGCCTGAAACCAAAAAAAAAAAAAAAATGACGTAAAATATGTTATCAAAACCAGTTTGGGTGAACAACATAAGTTGTTGGATAAGTTACTGATGAGGCAAGGTTTCTTCTTAACTTAAGATACAAGATTTCTTCTATTCGTTCAAGTGAACTCGGGTGTCAAATTTTTGGTTTGTACTGTTCTTTATCAAGAAATCTATATTTAGTTATCCCGAAATCGGCTGAACTGTCATTGGCGGTGATAGGCGTCACAGGAAATTTCAATTTCATAGAACGGCTGACATGACATGACAATTTCTGAGAAAAGAAATCGAATAGACTATTGAGAAATTCTATGAAGAACATTTGTTGCATCTCGTAAAAATTATTTGAAACAACTAGCATTAAAATATTAAAATTGATGAAATCATAAAAATGCATTAAAATGACGGGAAAAGGTAAACAATGACTTATTAGTCGAAATAGATAAAAAATGCAAACTAGTGGTGCTTCAAAGCACATACTTTCTCGCCTTGTTTCTAAATGCTCCGCAACTAAACCAGCTTTGTGTTTACTATACTACATAAACCAGCAAAAGTGTTTTCAACCAGCAAATATTTTTATCTCTCCGAGGCCCGATCATATATCCTCAGTGTGAGCTTCCCGGCACTCATACCACCGCGAGGAATACCCCAAAATGGGACTAGCACGTTATTTGTATCGTCCCTTATTACATATGTGGAGAAAATTTAAAGAAAAAATTTGCAGCGGTTTTGAGAAACAAAATTTTCCTACATTTTAAGTGCAAATTACGCAAAAACTACTCGATTTTTCCAAAAATTGTACATTGCCTTATTTAAAGTGCTAAGTTTATGCATCCCACTTTGTTTGAGGCAAAAATCTCTATCTTCAATTTTGTAGTTTTGAAATAGCTTTTTGCAATTTTGGAAAAATCGGAGTTTTCTACGAAAAAGATACCTGCATCATTCTCTTAATCGTCCTTAGTACCATCCAACAAGAAAATTTAATCGAAAAAATTTGAGCCATTTTTTTGAAAATTTTGAAAATGTCCGAAGGGCTTCATGTAACCCCCCAAAATTGAAATATCGGCTTCAAATTCCAGGAGCCGCGACATCAGCCAGAACAATTGAGGGATATCAATTTTGAAGAAAATTGTCTTAACGGTTTAGGTGCAAGCGTTGACCACAGACGGACGTTTTACCGTCAGTCAATTTTTCGGTATCAAGAAGCAACAAAACATGGATTTTGACTACATCACGAGCTAGATGATTTATATTTCTAAATTTTGCAACGGATTGATCCACTTTTTCGTTACCAGAGTCCAGCTATAAGAGTTTTTCTGGGGAATATTAGTCGTTTTCCGGCGCACGATTACGGAACTTTCTCTTCATACGAAGAATTCATAAAGCGGGAAAGTAAAAAATGTCATAAATGGGACATTCACTTTTGCCTAATATAAAATTAATATCTATGCTAAATAGCATAATGTCTATTCTAAAGTGAAAAGAAAAAAAATTACATTTCATTAAAATCCGCTCATATTGGCTCATATTGGTTATAATGAACATCAGTGTAAAATGTGTGTTGATCTCAAAGTATAAGGTATCCTCTTAGGAATACAGGCAGGCATACAACATTTTGCTCTTTTGTATGTACTTTGGCCAGTTGGCAAGGGAAAGGCATTATGAAACCAAAATCTGACCCCAGTGAGAATGTTATGTGCACGTCTTTCACAAATCCTTGGTTTGCAAGGAATTCATTTACTACCTCCTCTGCACATCAAAATATGATTAATAAAAAAATTCGAAAAGACAATTGACAAAGAACGTGAATGCTTCCAATACTTACAAATGAAATTTCATGCACTGAGTGATACAAAAGTAAAAGAAAGTGTTTTCATTTGCCCTCATCCGTGAATTAATGAAAGATCCCAATTTCAAAGAATGGTTGAGTGGTTGTGAAAAGTAGCCGTTTAAAGAATGTTTATACCAATATTGTGGACAATAATAGAAATAAAAATTACTCTGACCTCATAAATCGCATGATTGCCACATGTGAAGCCATGGAAAGTAATATGATGCACAAAGTTTATTTTTTGCACTCCTATTTGGACACTAACCTGGAATTCGTTAGTGATGGATAAGGATATCAATAACACCTAGCATATAAGGGAAAACAGTAACTGAAGAGGAACCATCGGGAATCAAAGGGAAATCTCTCAAAAACATTTTTTGAAGATATGTGTAATTTTTTTCTAAAATTTATTGCGTAAAATGTATTTTTCCTCTATATTAGATCATAAAATAACAGTAAATTCTTATGCAATATTTTATAGACTCTCAGATATATATACAAACACTTTATAATATTACACACCCATTTAACAAATATTAAGCATAACATTTCAAAAAAAGTTAAGTTCACTATTATTTCAATATTCTTTAATAATAAATCCACAAGAAATGGTACGTCAGACGACAGTTTTGACTTCACATCTGCATTTAGCGCCTGCGTATTAGCGAGGCGTGGCGGGGTGTGGGGTGGCGTGGCGGGACGTGGCGTGGCGGGGCGGGGCGAGAGGGGACGGTGGCGCCGGGCGCGTGGCACGGGGCAGGGTTGGTGCGGGAGGGACGGAGAAGGACGAGGCAGGAGAGGCTAGAGTGAGTCAGGGCTGGACAGAACAGAGCAGAGCTACACTACACGTACAATTATTTCCCTATGCAGACTAATAGTTGATTGAGATTAATACTATTTATTTAACCCGATCACGCAGGGTACTACAGCTAGTATCGTCTCATAAACTATTTCAGTAGAATATATATCTTTTGCAGCTCGCACACGCAACCAATCTGTATAAATGAGGTCTCTAAAGAAAGAGAATTTCACAGAAACGTGAAAAATTGCTGTTTGACTTAAAAATTCGAAGGATTTTAAAAAAACGCAACAAAATATTTATGTCGAATGCAACTCGCAATACTTCCATCATTTTTAATCTATGTCGTTAAACAACGCTTAAACAAAGCGTTCTAAGGCCTTAAAACGTAAGGGTTTGTGGCCGAGGTCCTCAAAGAATCGTTCATCACACCGTAGTATACAAGACGAGATCTTCTTGAACATTCTATTACATTTTTGCTGGTTCGACGCTCCTCGATTTTACCCCACCTGTTCAGAGACGTGCAAAACCCGCAACTGTATGTGAAATTAAACTAATTACTTAATATTCTACGCGAATAAATTTCACGGCTGTACCTCTCTGTTTGGTAATAAAGTTAACTAGAGGTATTACAGAATGGCACAAACTTTCTTGTAGTATAGTTTCCTAATTTCCTTGGTGTGGTCTACCTTTAAGATTTTGCTCCATTCTCTGGCCAGCTGCCATCTATCGTCGCACAAAGTACATGTTTCTGGACATATTCTCAACTTTCTGCTCTCCAAGTAGTACAACCGAAATATTATTTCAAGAATATTAAAGAATAGTAAAAACTTGTCCTAAATAGAAATTTTCATTGAAAATTCTGAAGCGGTTTTTAAGAAAATGGTGATTAAGCATTACTGTAAATGCGAAATTTGAAGCTCTTTTTTACAGGAATCTATTGAGTTTTCAATTGAAATCATTTGAAGCACGCTCACTCACAATTGTAATAATGCATACAAATCGATGACAATGTCCATATTAACGGAGTGAGAGGTATTTCAAAAAAATTACATTTGTGTAATTTTTGAAAAACGAATGAATACACCAAAATGACCTTTATGTCATTTAAACAGCGCACATAGCACTATCTATTAGAAAAATTCGAAGAAAAAATTTAAAGCTATTTTTGAGAAAAAGGCATTTCAGCGTTTCTGAAAATGTGGAATTTTGAGCTCATTTGTACAGAAAACGGTTGAGTTTTTGTGAAATTTGACATTATTTAAAGCACATATACTCATAAATGTAATAACGTAAAGAAATTGCTTTTAATGTAAATATTACCGACGTGAAAGAGAAGTCAAAAAATTTCATATTTAAATTTTTTGAAAAAAAAAACAACAAATGAATAGAGCAATATGGCATTTATGACATGGTATAGGGTTCGCTTGACACTAACCGTACCAAAAATTTAAAGAAAAAATTTGGAGACAATTTTTGAGAAAATATTGTCTTTGTATTTTTTTAAAAAAATTGTAATTATGGCACGCACTATTGCACGAAAACCATTAAGATTTCCGAAAAGTCTACATGAATCTTTATGATACAATTATTTATGGGCAACAAATTTTATTTGAAGGAAAAAGCTCTGCCTTCCATTTTGTAGTTGTGGAAGATTCCGAAAAAAATGCAAATTTTGGCAATTTTCGAAAATTCAGAGTTAACCGTGAAAATATGACCTATGCCATGTTCATAAGTGTATTCTTACACGAAATTTAAAGAAAAAATCAGAGCATTTTTTGAGAAAATTTTGAAAATGTTCTTAGGGCCTAGTAAAGTACCCCATATTTTAAACAATATTTTTCAAAATTTCAAAGCTTCACCTAGAGCCAAATGGACACGGATTTCTTCAATTTGAAAAAGATCGTACGTGTGGTTTAGGCGCTACTAGTGTTCACAGACGGATGGACGGACGGACTTTTTGAAAAAAACACTTTTACGGTATCAGGGGACACAAAAACGTGTATTTCCATTGAAATCTTGAAATCAATTTTTTGCAGTATTACTTAACTTTCTCTATACTACGTATATTACTCCCGTATATACGTATATATACGAGAAAGTACAAAGAATAGTTTGTATTAATAAGGATGTATTATATTGTTATCAATTATAAGGAATTTATGTAGAACAAATGACGGATGACGAGAGAGATTTAAAGAAAAATATATATTGCAGGTTTATGGAAATAAAAAAGAGGAGAAGATGGTGGGGTTTACCATGCAAGAGCTCTCACACGGGTTCGCAAGTTTTATATTATTAAATTATTATACGGTGCAGTTTTGCATCGGAAATACCAGTAAAGCCGTTGAACGCATCACATAAGAAAATCCACATTGTAACCAATGTTCAATGCTTCCGTGATGGTCATGACGCTGAAATTCGCGGCCAGTAATGAGAATATTTGTGTCTAGGTGTCGCCGCGTTATAGGCTGCTATTTTGTATCAAGGCTGAAATGCATCAAGATGGCCAACTGTCATGAGTGTATCCCTTCATTTGATCGGCTGATTATTCGCTCGACATTTGGCCAAAAAAGCCCCAGAGATGTTCACCTGTCCGCATAATAATCAGTCCGAAGGCTTGTTTGATCTTTAATACACCATCAGAGAAAAGCGCAAATGAGTCTAGGCAACATCGAGGATGTGAGGTATTTGGTTTCTTCATCCAATCATAAACAGTCGACTTTCAGATTAACGCCACTCAGGTCAGGTATGTCGTGTCTGAGAACCTCTCTAATCCGCTGCTGCTTCCTTCTTGAACCAGAGATACTTTGACAATTTTGACATGGTGTTACAAATTGATCTTACCCTCACCGACAATCAAACCCGGTTCCTTGGTTAAGTCCATCCAGCAATCGATCCATGAAGCGTACGGGCCCCCCCATCTCAGAGGAAGGCCTCGACACAAAGGCCGAAACGTCGAACACGGCATACGACGAAATTATACACGGACCGCTAGGAGCATTCGAATAATTCCTCATGTTCCGTCATATAGGTTCCGGTTATGTCCGGTTCCGTCATAAAGCAAAGTTGGATACTTGATGTTCGCGACTGAATATTTATTGTTCTACCACGACAAGAACTATGGTTATTAGTTCCGCAATTGTAGTGCCTGTTACAGTGTGCCTATTAGTTCCGTAATGGTGGTGTGTTACAGTATGTTATTAGTTCGGTAACTGAAGTGCCAGTGTCTGTTATATCCCGGGAGGTACGGGGGCAGCATGGGCGCGGCGGTGACTGGGATTGACTGGGCAGCCGATCAATTTCAGTCTTGAGAAAGGCCCCGAAACGTTTTCCAAAATATCGATAACCCAATCCACGACACGTTGTCATCTGGACCAGGCAGAGCATTCGAGTGATTCCTTCGTGCTGTGTGAATACGTTTAGGAGGAAGTGAGGACTAAATTGACTGATTGTTTCCGACTATGTCAACTAAAATGGTTATTACTTCCGTAAATGTAGCGCATTTTATATATCCAGGTTCTGGGGCACAGTTGGAGGCGAGAAGACCGTGGTGGAGAACGTGATTGACTCTGCAGCCGATGGATTTTAGCCCAGAGGAAAGACACGAAACGACATCCGAAACGTAGATAAAGCAGACTTTGATACAGCATCATTCACTCCGCCAAGCGCATTCGAGTGGAGGTTGGATGTGTTTAGAGTGGAAGTGGGATCAGCTTGATTGTTTTGTTATTTGGTATTTTCAGTCGCGTTAACTATTATGGTCATTAGTCCCATAAACGTAGTGCTTGTTGGATCCAGGAATGTAACAGGGACGGGGATGGAGTCGGAGTGATCGAGGCGGATTGCCCGGACAACCGTTGTATTTAGCCCTGAGGAAGGCCACGAAACGATATCTGAAGCGTCGATAAGGCAGTCAAGGTCGCGGCGCCGCGCGGACGCCGAAGCATTCGAGTGACTCCGTGAATACATTAGTGTCGGGGGGGCGTGGCGGAGGCCGGGGCGTCGCGGCGCGCCCTGGCGTCGCGGCGGGCGTCCGACGCGCCCGCGACCCGCGGCGCCGTCACGGCCGTGGAACAGCGGGCTCAAATGGACGGAGCGCGTGCGCGGCGGGGGGCTCGGGCGCCCCCTCGCGCCGGCCCCCTCCTCGCCACCGCCGCCGCGATTTGCGCCGTCGCCCCCCCGCGCCGCCGGTGGCGACTTCGCTGAAATATACGCCTCCTAATGGCGCACTTCGCGCGATATACGGCTGCCAGCGAGGGCGTCGCGCGGGGCAGAGCGGGCAAGAGGCGGAGCGATGGACGCGGGAAGCGATGATCATTTACAGCCGTGCCCGGTAGAGTTCAGTTACACGGAGTTTTTGTGGACTATTTCAGCCAATAGCGCGCAAGAATTGGAACCATGCAACTAATCAGAGACGTCTCACCCATGCAAAATTATCAGATAATAGAGAGTTTTTGAAAGTCGTGAATTTGAAAGACGTAACACGACAATTCTGGCGAGAATTCTACTTCGCTTGAGGTGGCATCGAATGACGGGATTTTGACTGACGGGTCTCGGCATTCTCCCTGTTTTATCATCTACAAAAATATGTTCATTGCTTAATCCCGGGATACACGGTACAGTTTTCGTGCCGACTGGACGTACAGAAAACATACAATCCAGGCTGCACTATTTCTGCATGAAAACCTTTAAGCGTGTTCATAATTTTTCAAGCTTACAGTTAGACGCAAGCGCTTCTAGCGACAGAATTGTTCATTAACTTATTTGTTTACCCGTTGCGATGGTAGTCAGCCATTTCTATTTTTGTGGTTAGGTGTATCAAGGTGCGTTTGTGTGACGAGATATTTTGATAACTACCTCCTTTGCTTTTCCTGCCTTCCTATTTTTTTCTCTATGCTCCTCATAGTTAATTAATACTTAATAAACATCACACAGTCTAACACACGCACAGAAATACCGCCACTGAAAGTACTCGGACGGCGCAATTCAGTTGTTTCCCAGTAGACGCCGTAGCAGCCCCTAGCGGCGTCTTGTGGCGATTCATACAGAACTCGTGCAGAAAACGTACAGAATGTGTATGCGCGACTTTCGGCTTTTATACTTCCAGTTTTGGACCTTGGAATTTCTGTACAGAAACTGTATGAGAATCTGCACGAAAACTGTACCTTGTACAACGGGATTTACATTTTATGTAGTATTTTTAAGGTCGCCGCTCTTTAACAACTGGGTAATAAGCGCCCACTGTGATAGGTTTACCTGTAGGAGAAACTGTAGGAAGAACACGTAAGGACAAGAACACACAAAAAACATCCATGCCCGAGGCAGGATTCGAACCCGCGACCCTTCAGTCTTAGTGACCTCAACCAACCACACTGGCTTTATGTAGTTTTTGCCGCCCCAACTAAACACAAATACAACACGAATACATTAAATGAAAAAAATAATGAAAAACAATATTTACAGTATCAATATATGGCAGGAACATTATGGTTAATTTTCACTTAAGTTAATTCAAATGTGTCAGGAATAATTAAACGTATTTGTTTAGTATTTGGAGGTTATATTTATATTGAGAATATATTGTCACGAAACATTGGTTAATTTATCTATAGGGCCACATAATTGTCATACAATTCCCATTCATCATATAAACAATATAAATATGTTACAATAAAATTTTCGAGTTACAAGCTAAGACCACCTAGGAAACTATACTTTTTACATGGAGATAAATACATGTGTATTAAAAATTCGTATGACACTATCAATTTTTTTGTATTATACGTATCCTTATCTTCTAATCCTTAGGAAAGCAAAAATATAGTCAGAATGTACACAATTGTTCAATAAGATAAATCGTTTAGGTACTGTTAAAGGTTTTCCGTTACAACTTGTTCGTAGTTTTATGTTTGTTTTTGCTTGTATGATTTGCAAAAACCCATTTTTTGAAGATATATTATTTCCTATTGATGACAATGATCATAAAATATGACAATGGATTTCCTGTCCTGCAAAAACTCTCTAATATCATCCCCAGAGAATAATTTTTTGACATATGGGAAATTTATTGAAATGAGGTATTTCTATTAATTCTATTAAAAAATTGTTTTCTCACAACAACTTTAATTGTTAATTCTTTTCTGGATTCGACCGATATAAGATGATTATATAAAAAGCACAGGTCCCATTTTTGGTGAACTCTCTTTTTTATATATGCAGAACATAAACATTGCAAAACTGACTATTGATGATAAAAGTTTTTTTATCATGTTAAATATATTATTCAGAATTAAACATTTAAGTAATGTCATGTACAGCGTTTTAAAAATATGAATAGTTTCGCATTCGTTTTGCAAATCTTCGAAATGGAAATGCAGTACCTCTAACTGGGAGGTTTCGAATCCCGATAGTAAGATTTTCGGCACTAGCTACGTAGTACCTAGTAGGTCTAATTCAGCAGCTGTCTGGAAGAGAGTTGTAGTGAGCGGCTGCTCTGCTTGGTAATTGTTAGTGATTTCACCGGTCAAGATCAGGCGAATACTGGAGCAATACCATACCAAACGGACCACGCGCGATCTTTCCTTCCTCTTTGTTGTTCTATCCGCACCCCTTACTTACTCACACTTACAATTACAATACCACATATGTTGGGAGACCAGTCGGCAGCTTGGAGCTTGTCCCGGCTGGTGGTAGATACTTGGTTGAGGACAGCACCGAAAGCCGACGCGTAGGCCGACCTTCCGGGGGGGGGGGGGATCACTCCATGGCCAGCGATGAAAACATGCACTACACTTACGGAATGACCACAGTACACTCCAGGAAATACTAATCAATCAGCGTATCGTAATGTAATGTATATTTCTGTCATTGAGGAATTCATTAAGATCATTTTGTTTTGGAGAGAACTTTACATCAAGTCTCTGTGGCATTTTAATAATTTTCTGAAAAATGGCTCTCAATGCAATTTATCCCTCACTTTCAGATATTTCAATGATGCTATGCACTTTTTAAAATATATTAGCAGCTGTTGAGTAATTACTCTCAAGAAGAGGAAATAGTTGGGCATTCCCACTAGTTAATTGCCACTAGTTTTTTGAAGAATTGTGATAACAATTTGTCCCATTTTAATTAGCTAGTGATAGAAATGTTTGGTAAGTGCAATAGAAATTTACCCTTACATATTCAACAAAATGGAGTATTATAGAATGTAAATTTCATGTCATTTAGCACGCGTTTCCTGAAAGTAAATTAAGTTATTCGAAAGTTTTACGTTCATGAACATCACTAAAATTTCACCAGCTGAACTGCAAATGCTGTTTTTATGAAAGTAAAGGGTTGTAAAATATACAAAAGACCACTGACTCAATGGGATCTCGGAGTGAATCTAACTCTTCCTGTGCAGCCACATACCCTTTACTCCGATGCAAATACCATACTTCGCAGAGGCGGCAGATACTTTCAGTTTGTCAAAACTTCATTCAAAAGAGTTTTCAACTATCTCTGTCTTTGGAACTCTGAGAAAGGCCCGTTGCATGCTTACAGTTTTTTATTTAATGTTCTGATAGAAACAATTCTAACATATTTTCACTCTTGAAGGTACTGCCTGCAGAGTTTTGTTGAGATACTTTTCTTTCAAGTCACTCCGCAAGCAGAAATTCACAAAGTGATTCTTCTTAATGAAGCGTACAAAGAATTTTATCGTAAAATATGATGTGGCTAGTGGAATAAATAATACTCCGTCGAATGCTATTTACATAAAACTACTGCCCAGTCTATTCAGAAAAATAATATAAAAGAAACGAGTAACTAATGATTAATATGGAATGAAATTGATAGTGAGTTAATAAGAGCAAAAACTAAAATAATATAAAATAATAACATGTTATGAGATTACACCAAGAGAGATGGTCATATGAAACAACAGTATGGTGTCCGAGAATTGGTTGGAGTAACAGAGGAAGTTGGAGTAACAGAGACAAGGTAGTCAGAGGAAATAAAATAGTGATACTACAGAATGGCACAGACTTTCTCGAATTAGTTTTCTATTTTCCTTAGTCTAGGCTAGCTATTTGGACTTGTCACATATTTGTGCCAGCTGTCATCTATCGCCACCCAAAGTACATTTTTTTGAAATTTTACCAATTAGACCTTATTATAGAACTTTAATTACTTGTATTACTTTAAGAATACTAAAGACGAGTAAAACCTTGCCCTAAATGGTAATTTTCATTGAAACATTTGGAGCTGTTACTGCATTACTGTAAATGCGAAATTAAAAGCTCTTTTTCACAGAAATTTTTTGAGTTTTGAAAAACTTCATTAGAAATTATTTGAAGCACATTAACTCACAACTACAATAGTGTTCACAAATCACTGTAAATGTGCATATTAACGGCGTGAAAAATTTGAATTTGTTTCTATTTTGAATAAACAAAAGAATATCCCAAAATTAACTCATACTAAACAGTACAATTAGCACTAATTGTCGGAAAAGTTTTTGAGTTGAAAGAAAGACTTTTGAACAATTTTTGAAGAAATGACGTTTGAGCGTTTCTGAAAATGCGGAATATTAATCTCATTTTCACAGATTTTTCATTTGAGTTTTCGAGAAACTTTATATATGACATTATTTAAAGCATATGTAATCAAAAATTCAATAATATAAAAACAAATCGCCACTAAAGTAAATGTTAACGTGAGAGACGTCAAAAAATTACATTTTTGTAATTTTTGAAAAAACAAAAGAATAGAACAATATGGCGTTTATGTCATCTTATAGAGTACATTTAGCACTACCCCTAATAAAAGTTTAAAGAAAAAATTTGGAGTCATTTAAAAAAATCTTGTCTTCGTTATTTTTTAATATTGCAGGCACTATTTCGCGAAAAATACTAAAATTTTTTAAAAATGTCCATGACCTTAAGAACTAAATATGGAGAAAAATGTACTTGAAGAAAATCGCTCTCTTCAATTTTGTAGTTGTAGGAAGTCACCGGAAAATATTCAGTTCGAAATTTTCGAAAACTCAGAGTTAACATTGAAAAACGGACCTATGCCGTCTTTATATGGGTATTTTACTTTTTTCTTACAAGAAATTGAAAGAAAAAAATTTGGTGCCGTTTTTGAGAAAATTTTGAAAATGTCCCAGGGGCTTCATGTAAAGTACCGACACATTTTGAAGAAAGTTTTTAAAAATCGCTGCGCCTCGAGTTTCTAAAAATCGACCGGGGAATATTTATTTTGGAAAAAGTCCTACTGAAACAATCCGTTCTTTCTCTACCAGCAAAATTCGTAATTTTACGAATTATTAATTAAGTTAGATTCATGACTCGTTTCGTTTGAATGACACTCATAATTATTTTCCGAATAATTTAAGTACTGATTTAAGCGCCAGGAAATAATTATGACTGTTACCCGGATGTTTCCTACATAATTTTAATATTTATCATCCAAAATTATGTCGTGCAAGCTCAGTTAATTGGGTTCGAAGTTCATAATTGTTGCTACTTACTCTGCAACCAATTACTCAATCTGCCATCCATACGGAGTGGCGAGGAATCTGAAAATCTTATCAAAATATCTACTACTGGATTGCACGTAACGAATAATCAGCTTTCTTTTAAAGTAACAATTTGGAATTTATTATAATACGAAATATGATTCTAATAAAAGTTAAACATGAATTGTTACATCGTTAATCCAAAATGAAATTATCTTTGGTCATGACCAGCTCTCTCTATGTTGTATTAATTATAAATCAACCTTGTTATATTCGCGGATCTTCGCGCGCTCTTCACTTCATTCGATGGCGCCCTGTAGGATCTTCTCCAGAGAAGTCTCTCGCAGCAGAATCTTCCTTCTTCATAAAGTCCTCCGCCTAGTTTTCGCGATCAAGTTCAAATTCTCCCAGCGATACTACTATTACCCGTTACTTTTCTTACTTGTATCAGGGGTGGACCCCTATACACGTACCGACGTACCGACTATTTGTAGAATTCCTTCGTCTTTCCCCACAAGAACGTTTTATCCTAATATAAGAAACGATAGACATAATTATACTACAAGTTATTGCATCGGATTTGGTTGTCTATCAACAGTCTTTCCTCGACTTGGTAAAACTGTCAGGAGCCGACCCGCTCATTACCGTGTTGCTAGAATAAGTGTCACTGTTCTTCCTACAACTCAAAGCATCTGAACTCCGTATCATCTTTTGTCTAACAAAAACGACACTATTCCACATCCTCTTAACCTAGCGAAAATGACCTTTAACGCCGGTTGTTTACTTGTCACATAGCGACCCCTCCGCGATCGTCTATTAACATCCCTATATTCTACTTCATATAAATGACTTTTTATAAACAAAATGGTTAGTCATTTTGGTATATCACACTACGTATGGTTTTGGCGCAAGCGTCATAGACGGACGGACGAACGGACGCTTTGAA
Organism: Teleogryllus occipitalis; assembly: GCA_011170035.1. Classification (NCBI taxonomy): domain Eukaryota; kingdom Metazoa; phylum Arthropoda; class Insecta; order Orthoptera; family Gryllidae; genus Teleogryllus; species Teleogryllus occipitalis. The sequence goes on along the minus strand of BLKR01002071.1, from coordinate 8,873 downwards.
AAAAAAATAACACTTTTCCTGCATGAGGGGACCCCAAAACATGTATTTTAATTGAAATCTCGAAATCGATTTTCTACAGCACTATATAAATTTCTCTATACAACATATTTACTCCGTATATACCTACGTATAGGAAAAAGTAATAAGTAGTGAAGAATAAAACATTATACAACACTCGGTTATTTGATAGAGAAAATCTGTCAAACATATTTTCGTATGAAGCCACTATTCATCGCCTCGCGCCACTCCAGCTTGCGCTTGTACACCCCTTTGTGGATTTTAAGGGGAAGTGAGTGCGAAGTGAAGGGAAGTTGGCCGTGCGTGTAGAAGCGCCGGGCTCCCCTGCCGGGAAGTAGCTCGTGCGGGCCCTGTTGACGTGCCTGGTATAAGATTTATTCCACGTAAGATGTGACCCAGAGAGCTTGGCAATACCAACCTCCCGTAAACCACCCGCCATACATACTACATTGTCTTAGGGACTTTTGATTACCATTTAAGTTGGAGAAAGTAGGTGCCAACCCCAACGTAAATTCCCCACGTAATGGAAGTACAGCTGCCAGGGACATTTTTTTGGCTGGAGACTGGCATGCATGCGAGCGAAATGAATTTGTGCCAACTTCAACGGTTTCAACCAGCAAAACGTGTGGAGATTGTGAGCTTATGCGAGTGAGCCGCATCCCGCACTTGCGTGCTAAAAAAGCCATTTTTTTGCGATTCCAGTGCGCGAATTGTTTCCTAAGGAAAATCTTATTGTGCGCTGGGCTTGACAGTTTTAGAAATGTCAGGTAATTCCAGAAATAACTCTCCAGTGAAGCAGAAGGGGAAGTGGATTTTATCGAGTGGTGAAAGGCAGGTCCTTCTTAATGTTTATAAGTACAAGAGCGAGAAAAATTCTCGTAAAGAAGTGAAACTTCCTGAGAGCAGTGTCATTGCAAAGGTAGCTGTAATTGTGGGGGTAAGCCATCAATGTCACAATAATTATTAACTTTATTGCATGCCTCAAGAACGTCTTCACAATGAACATGTGTGTGTGAATCATAATTATTTTATTGAAATATATTCATATATTACAGAGCTTACACAACTCTGGCAAACGTTATTAGGGATTATAAGGCAGGAAAATCTATTAAAAGTAAGAAGACCGTGAGAGATTCAGTATGATGGATTTGCAAGAGAACCTATTAGCAGATATATTTACCAGGAAGCTGATAATGGTAAGATATTTTATATTTAGAGTAATGATGAAGTATGTGGCTCACTTTTTGAAGACTTTCTAAAGACCTATTCATTTGCAACAGGCAGAAGGCTCTCACTTACAGATGTTTGGCAGTATGTGAAGGAAAATTATATTTTTTTCATTCAGAGGGTCATGCACAACATTGTACTGAATTATTAAGGAAATTGTTTAGCATGGAGGAAAGGAGACCCAAATATTCGTATTTGTGAGTCAAATTAAATAATTGTAAAGAGGTTATATTTTGTGGCAGACTATATGAAAAATAAGAGAAGTCAAAACCCAAAGACTGTAGTGTACCTTGATGAGACATGGATCTATATGAATGGTAAAAGAGCCCTTTGATAATGTATATTACTGAAAATATATATATTAAATGTATATTACTTATTTGTAAAAATTATGAGACAAAAATATCATTTTCATTAGGTTCAACTACTTATTCGTGGCAACTACCATTAAAGGCACCAGTAAGAGTAATTAAAAGACCACCAGAGGGAAGGAGGTTAGTTGTGGTTCATGTAGGAACAAGAGAAGATTTTGTACCAGGTACAAATGTTTTCAGTTTTAATGGCATTATGTACAAACTGAGGCATGTGTACGAAGCATGACATTTTGTAGGTGCTGGTCTGATATATGCTACTGACCTAAAAAGGGGGCAAGATTATCACGGAGCAATGAACAGTTCTACTTTTGAATCCTGGGTTAAGAAACAACTGATTCCTTGCATTCGCAATTTAAGACCTTGCATCATTGTCATGGATAATACTTCATACCATTCAAGGCAGGTAGAGAGGCATCCAACAACAAAGTGGCGAAAGGATCAACTGATTGTAAGTATCAGAAATGAAATGAAACTATTGTGCTTAATGAAATAAGTAATGTAATCAAAGAAAATTATTTTTAGGAATGGCTGAACCAGCGAGGAGTACGAGTGCCAGAAGCTGCAAATAAAATCTCACATGTTGCCCTGGCGAGCCAACATTGTGAAAGGATAAAAAGGTACCACGAGATACATATCAGTGCGTTAAAGAATACATTTCATTAATATTTTGCATCATATTATCTTGTTCTGTTGCATCATTGTAATTAAATATTAAAATATATACTTTAAATATGTACAAATATATGCGTCTACACTTGTGATAAATAAATGATATATAAATCTAATAAATAACTGACCTCAGCAATGTATTGGTAAAGGTATGTAGTTGATGACATGCTGGCTGCAGAAGGGCACACAGTTTTGAGGCTGCCACCATATCATTGCAAATTCAATCCTATTGAACATGTGTGGGGCATTTCAAAAGGGTACTACCACAAAACTGTACATGAAAGGCCTGGGCAAGGAATGGAGAGAACTAAAGCTGTGTGGAATGAGGCAATAAATCAGGTAAAGTTTTCAATACACCAATATAGAAAAATGGTAAATATATGATAACAGTTATGATTATAATTTTTTTCAAAATTAGTAAAACAAGAAACTAGAAAATTATGTTAGGGCATTAACAGGGTCACACCAGAAATGCGGAAGAATTCAGTGGAACATGCAGAAAAAATTATTGAAGAGTATTATGAAAAAGAGGCAGTGGAAGAAGATTATGAAGAAATAGTAGTAAATTTGAGCAGTGCTAGTGGAACTGACACAGCTGAAGAAGGCACAGGAGAGGAAGGAGACACAATTCCATTTGAGCCAATCCCAGGAACATCTTCAATGTGAAAAAATTGAAAAAAATATTAGAGATTCCACAACTTCATCTCAAGAAACATCTGACATATTAATACAACCACCCACAGTTGTTAGAGAACATGTTGGGACCCCCTGTGCAACAGAACAGGTAAGAACTGGAAAATACTCCATTGAGAATTGAAGAAAATTTCATTTCATTAACACATTCTCCCAATTTTCAGTCAATTGTTCCTGCCCGTGCTTCAGTTGTGTGTTTGGATCGAGTAGGATTGCAAAAGTGAAAACAGCAAGTAAGCATTAAAGCGTTTGGAATAAATGTGATAATCTTGTAAAATATGTAACTCAATATTTCAGATGTGCCTCAAATTATAAAACTCCTGCCTCCGTAAAGCGACCACCAAGTCAAGTTTAAGAACAAATTTGGTTACACTGTGCTCCGGAAAAGGTATAGCTTGAATTTACTCGATTATGGAATTGTGGTTATTGCAAGTTGTTACATTAATATTATTACATTACAGTCAATTGTTCCTGCCTGTGCTTCAGTTGTGCGTTTGGATCAACTAGGGTTGCAAAAGTGAAAACAGTGAGTGAGCATTAAAGCGTTTGGAATAAAAGTAATAATTTTGTAAAATATGTAACTTAATATTTCAGATGTCTCAAATTATAAAACTCCTGCCTCCGTAAAGCAACCACCAAGTCAAGTTTAAGAAAAAATTTGGTTACACTGTGCCCCAGAAAAGGTATTGCTTGAATTACTTGATTATAGGTGTGTGATTATTGCAGGTTGTAAATTAATATTTTTAAATTACAGTCAATTTTTCCTGCCAGTGCTTCAGTCACTCTGTTTGGTCTGAGAACAGTTGCAATGTGAAAGAAGTGAGTGTGCATTAATAGTTTTAATATGAGTGTGAGATCCTGAGTGAACTCCTGCCTTCTTAATTCAATCAAAGACACTAGTTAAGAGCACCATTTCATTAACATTAATTAACCCCAATGAATTAACAGTTAATCAATTTCCTTTACATTATCCCTGTAATACAATTAATCATTACTGCCAATGCCTCTGAGTTTGTGTTCAGTTTAAGTACGGATGCTAAGTGATATAAATGAATGCACTTCAAAGATTTGACATGTGTGTGAAACATACATTACATTTATAAATGTTTCAGATATGCAATAATGGAGTTCAGAACATACATCATTTTATTTAGATGTTTTGTTCAAATGGTAATCAGTTGTTAAGTGAAATTAGTAAGTATTTATTTCATGATATTATTTGGCATGATATAGAGTGAAATTTAATGTTTACTACTGATGCGCTATATTACTTTTTGGTTATTAACATTTCATTTGAAGTTATTTTTCAATGATTTTCTATTTATGTTTGTAAATTTTATTGGTTTTGTAGGTAAATTTTTTTGGTTACATATTATATTGAATACTGTAATGTGAAGCAAAAATTCTTGGGCCAACTTTTCTTCTGGACAATTTTGTTTTTCATATGTTGCAGGAGTTTGAAGTAATATATAAGTTAAGTAGCAATTTTTTTATTTAAATGTGATAATTCCTTTTTTAATTTTTTTGTTTTTCATTGCAAGAACATAATTTCCTAGGAATAATTTTTGATCTTATAACAATAACATGTCTGTTTATTGAATTTATCATGATTGGACAATAGATACTGCATTGATTGTTCTATGTTGCAGGGTTGCTGTGTTTACCAGATTATTCATTTTCTAAATATGGAATTTTTTATGTATATTATTTTATGTATTGTAAATGTCTCCATTATTTTGACTTATGTTTCTGTATGCATGCTAGAAATCGGCCCTCAGTCGTCATCCTGATCGGGAGGATGGGTATGATAACAATATATGTAAAATTTTCAAGTAGTTTATTAATTTGTAAAGTCAGCCAAATTTCTTAATGTTGATTTTTAATGATAATATTTTCACAATCCAATTGAGGATTAATTCACTTTCTTATTCAATTTTTTTATATATATGGTAGCATACTTACTGCTTTGTTTTCCCCGATCGCTTAAGGTAAATGCCGGGATGTTTTGTAATGTTTGTAAGCCCAGGGACATTAGGCTTTAAAATTGTTGTAAAAATTCAATAATTTTTGTGAAAATAAATTGCTGTGGACCATCGGTGTTCAAGAAATTTTAATGACTGCTCCTTGCAATTTGTCATTAAAATTGACCACCCATGGTGCATCAGTTTATTCTTTACTGAACCTTGCTGTTTCAAACATTTGAATTTCAAACATTGTCATTTTCATACAGTAGATTTGTTCATTCCTTAGATATGCTTTGATCGTGGTCATGTGTCGATATTACGTGCATAAAACTATTATTATACAAATATTTCTAGTTCAGTAAAGAATAGTTTTATTTCACTTCATTGTGTACTGTTTGAAAATTAAAATTATTTTGAGTCTTGCATTTCATTTCATCTTTATTCTATAAATTCCGTTTATACCTTTTTTCCCATTATATATACCTTTTTTCCAATATTATATTATAAAATAACATTCTACTATTTAATTTATTCTTCAGTTTCAATAAGATTTTATTAATTCTGAGAGTTCAAATATTTTTAAATTTATAAGTAATTTAATTAAAAGTATTATATTTAATATTATAATTAATAAGAACAAATTTCATATATAAATTATAAATTAAATTATTTTACCATATGCCTGTTGCGATTTATAAGTCGTAAAACAACATTAACAAATCATTTCAGCATATCTAGATTTTTGAATGCCACTACGTACATTTAAACAAGTCGCGTCGGCGCTTTCGCGTTTTATTTCGATGAGGTTGGCAGTGCCGAAATTCCGCCATCTTGAATTTTTAGGGTCTTTTCTTACGTGGAAACACCTATAATAATGGTTTTATGCACGTAATATCGACACATGACCACAATCAAAGCATATCTAAGGAATGAACAAATCTACTGTATGAAAATGACAATGTTTGAAATTTCATGAAAATTGAATTGATCAGATATATGATTTGATATAATGCGAAGGTTCAGTAAAGAATAAACTGATGCACCATGGGTGGTCAATTTTAATGACAAATTACAAGGAGCAGTCATTAAAATTTCTTGAACACCGATGGTCCACAGCAATTTATTTTCACAAAAATTATTGAATTTTTTCAACAATTTTAAAGCCTAATGTCCCTGGGCTTACAAACATTACAAAACATCCCGGCATTTACCTTAAGCGATCGGGGAAAACAAAGGAGTATGTATGCTACCATATATATAAAAAAAATTGAATAAAAAAGTGAATTAATCCTCAATTGGATTGTAAAAATATTATCATTAAAAATCAACATTAAGAAATTTGGCTGACTTTACTAATTAATAAACTACTTGAAAATTTTACATATATTGATGGCATACCCATCCTCCTGACCAGGATGACGACTGAGGGCCAATTTCTAGCATACATACAGAAACATAAGTCAAAATAATGGAGACATTTACAATACATAAAATAACATACATAAAAAATTCCATATTTAGAAAATGACTAATCCGGTAAACACAGCAACCCTGCAACATAGAACAATCAATGCAGTATCTATTGTCCAATCATGATAAATTCAATAAACAGACATGTTATTGTTATAAGATCAAAAATTATTCCTAGGAAATTATGTTCTTGCAATGAAAAACAAAAAAAAAAAAAAGGAATTATCACATTTAAATAAAAAAATTGCTACTTAACTTATATATTACTTCAAACTCCTGCAACATATGAAAAACAAAATTGTCCAGAAGAAAAGTTGGCCCAAGAATTTTTGCTTCACATTACAGTATTCAATATAATATGTAACCAAAAAAAATTTACCTACAAAACCAATAAAATTTACAAACATAAATAGAAAATCATTGAAAAATAACTTCAAATGAAATGTTAATAACCAAAAAGTAATATAGCGCATTAGTAGTAAACATTAAATTTCACTCTATATCATGCCAAATAATATCATGAAATAAATACTTACTAATTTCACTTAACAACTGATTACCATTTGAACAAAACATCTAAATAAAATGATGTATGTTCTGAACTCCATTATTGCATATCTGAAACATTTATAAATGTAATGTATGTTTCACACACATGTCAAATCTTTGAAGTGCATTCATTTATATCACTTAGCATCCGTACTTAAACTGAACACAAACTCAGAGGCATTGGCAGTAATGATTAATTGTATTACAGGGCTAATGTAAAGGAAATTGATTAACTGTTAATTCATTGGGGTTAATTAATGTTAATCAAATGGTGCTCTTAACTAGTGTCTTTGGTTGAATTAAGAAGGCAGGAGTTCACTCAGGATCTCGCACTCATATTAAAACTATTAATGCACACTCACTTCTTTCACATTGCAACTGTTCTCAGACCAAACAGAGTGACTGAAGCACTGGCAGGAAAAATTGACTGTAATTTAAAAATATTAATTTACAACCTGCAATAATCACACACCTATAATCAAGTAATTCAAGCAATACCTTTTCTGGGGCACAGTGTAACCAAATTTTTTCTTAAACTTGACTTGGTGGTTGCTTTACGGAGGCAGGAGTTTTATAATTTGAGACATCTGAAATATTAAGTTACATATTTTACAAAATTATTACTTTTATTCCAAACGCTTTAATGCTCACTCACTGTTTTCACTTTTGCAACCCTAGTTGATCCAAACGCACAACTGAAGCACAGGCAGGAACAATTGACTGTAATGTAATAATATTAATGTAACAACTTGCAATAACCACAATTCCATAATCGAGTAAATTCAAGCTATACCTTTTCCGGAGCACAGTGTAACCAAATTTGTTCTTAAACTTGACTTGGTGGTCGCTTTACGGAGGCAGGAGTTTTATACTTTGAGGCACATCTGAAATATTGAGTTACATATTTTACAAGATTATCACATTTATTCCAAACGCTTTAATGCTTACTCGCTGTTTTCACTTTTGCAATCCTACTCGATCCAAACACACAACTGAAGCACGGGCAGGAACAATTGACTGAAAATTGGGCGAATGTGTTAATGAAATGAAATTTTCTTCAATTCTCAATGGAGTATTTTCCAGTTCTTACCTGTTCTGTTGCACAGGGGGTCCCAACATGTTCTCTAACAACTGTGGGTGGTTGTATTAATATGTCAGATGTTTCTTGAGATGAAGTTGTGGAAACTCTAATATTTTTTTCAATTTTTTCACATTGAAGATGTTCCTGGGATTGGCTCAAATGGAATTGTGTCTCCTTCCTCTCCTGTGCCTTCTTCAGCTGTGTCAGTTCCACTAGCACTGCTCAAATTTACTACTATTTCTTCATAATCTTCTTCCACTGCCTCTTTTTCATAATACTCTTCAATAATTTTTTCTGCATGTTCCACTGAATTCTTCCACATTTCTGGTGTGACCCTGTTAACGCCATAACATAATTTTCTAGTTTCTTGTTTTACTAATTTTGAAAAAAATTATAATCATAACTGTTATCATATATTTACCATTTTTCTATAATGGTGTATTGAAAACTTTACCTGATTTATTGCCTCATTCCACACATCTTTAGTTCTCTCCATTCCTTGCCCTGGCCTTTCATACACAGTTTTGTTGTAGTACCCTTTTGAAATGTCCCACACATGTTCAATAGGATCGAATTTGCAATGATATGGCGGCAGCCTCAAAACTGTGTGCCCTTCTGCAGCCAGCATGTCATCAACTACATACCTTTACCAATACATTGCTGAGGTCAGTTATTTATTAATTTGTATATCATTTATTTATCACAAGTGTAGACGTATATATTTGTACATATTTAAAGTATATATTTTAATATTTTATTACAATGATGCAACAGAACAAGATAATATGATGCAAAATATTAATGAAATGTATTCTTTAACACACTGAT
>BLKR01002070.1:0-225444 GCA_011170035.1 Teleogryllus occipitalis | reverse complement strand
TATTTATTTATTTATTTATTTATTTATTTATTTATTTATTTATTTATTTATTTATTTATTTATTTATTTATTTATTTATTTATTTATTTATTTATTTATTTATTTATTTATTTATTTATTTATTTATTTATTTATTGGTCACCTAAGAGCCCATTAAGGGCAAGGGGCTCCTGACTTTCTTTTTCAGGAAATACTGAAATGAAGTAATAGGATGTTGATGAGGGGTGAAAGGACGAATTAATGAACTATGATGTGTTAGGATGATGAGAGGTGGGGTGGTGAGAGGTGTTTGTGGTCTTTCCCCAGCATTCGCCATACGACCGAGGGAAACCACGATAAGACCCCGGTCAGGATGACCGACCAGCCCGGGGTCGATCCCTCACCTCCCGAATGTGAAGTCAGCGCGCTACGCACTGAGTCATTTTTCTCAATAAAAGTACATAAATCCTATTCTAATGTGTATTAAATTACTAGCTCTACGTTATGTAGTCATATTTCAGAAATTGAGAGTCCTTGATTCCGAAAAAGGGATTTTTTCAAAACGTTTGTCCGTCTATCCTTTCGTCTGTGAACAACACTAGCACTTAAACTATTCGTAAGATTTTTCTCAAAGTGGATATTCCCCGGTCAATCTGGTTTGACTTGAACATTTGCGATTTTGAAAATCATTCTATAAAATTTGGGGGTACTTTTCGTGAAGCCTGAGGGACAATTTCAAATTATTTTCAAAAATTGCTTCAATTTTTAAAAAGGTTTTGAAACAATAGAGAAAAATACTTATAAAGATGGCGTACGTCAATTTTCACTGGTAACTCTGAATTTTCGAAAATCGCAAAAGTTTCCAAATTCTCGGGCGTCATCCTACAATTTATAAATTAAGTTAGAGATTTCTCCTTCAAATGAAATTTGTTCTTCATAATTAGTTCTTTCATTAAACTCACGAACATTTTTTAAAAATTTTACTAGTTTTCGCACAATATTGTGTGAAATATGTGCAATGCTAAAAAAATCAAAAACAAGAATTTCTCAAAACCGGCTCCAATTTTTTTAAGCGTTTGGGAGGAATAGTGCTAAATATACTGTAACATATGACACAAACGCCATTTTGCCGTATTGTATTTTTTAATTACAAAAATGTAATTTTTCTGTAAAAATGAGATAAAATTGACGAAATTTCAGAAACGCTCAAACGTCATTTTCTTAAGAAAATGGTTCCAATTTTTTTCTAACTTTTTGTACGGATAGTGCTAAATGCACTCTATGAGATGACATAAAAGCCATTTTGCTGATTTGTTTTGCTTTTTCAAAAGTTACGCAAAGATTTTTTTAAATATCTCTCACGTCGTTAATATGGTCATTTCCAGCAATTTGTGTACATTATTTCATTTGTGAGTGAAAATGCTTCAAATTACTTCCAGTAAAGTTTTTTATAAACTCAAAAGTTTTTCTGTGAAAAAGAGCTTCAAATATCGCGTTTACAGTATTTTTTCAACGAAAATTTCTACGTATTACTCATAAATAGTATTCTTAAAGTAATTTTCCGTTCTACCATTAGGAAACCGAACAATTGAGAATATTTCAAAAGATGTACTTTCGGCGGCGATAGATGACAGCTGGCAAGAGGACGTGGCAAGACTGAAGACATTAGGAAACTAACTATAATAAATACAGTAAGTCTGTGCTATTCTGTAGCATCACTAGTTTATGTTATATTGTAGTGGATTTAGTGAATTCAATTGTGTATTTCTGATCTAGATATACATATTATTTCTTCCATTGTTAGGAGGGAGTCTGCAAATATGATATGTTTCTCAGGAGATTTTTCAATCTCTCTTAAGGAGAGTAATATGTAATTCAACTCTGAAGATTTATTTGAAGTTAGTGGATGGAGAGTCTGTTTTTTATTTAAAATCATGCAAATAAATGGCTAACCCGATTCCGTTTTCAGTTTTTGCCCCGAACGGATCTTATTAACGACTCACATAGCAAATAGCGTAACAAACTAATTGGACATCGTGTGCTCCATCTCAGACCCGTCATCCCCTTCCTTGTTCTCTTGAGTTTTTGACTAGCATTATGGAGTTATACACCATTGAGCTATTCTTCATGGAATCCTGAACGATCTGCTTCTTTCCCTTAGCTAGAGACGGATTAAGCTAAATAATCCCCAGCTTGGGGCCCTCAAAGTTCAAAAGACCTCAAAAATAATTAAATTAAATTGAAAATTTACTAAAAAATTTATGAAAATATATTTATATAAGTTTATAATTAGTTCCCCTGAAGGAATAAAAATTAAATAAATTTGATAAATATGCTGTTGGAATTAAAAACAGATTTATTCTAAGACCGGCATTTTTATTACCATGTATTGCATTTTGAACTTGTCGGGCGCATGACAAAATCCGTCACGCCAAATCTGTCACAGTGTTCTGATTGGCTGATTCAAATTTTCTCTTTTCATATGAAAAGAGTTTACGGCGTTTGACGTATCGAACACAAACATTGAGGTTTGAGTGAGACGGTGAAGCTGCCTTTCGATATTTTTTTTTTAATTTACTGATTGTGCAGGTATTGTACAGGTAAAAGATCATTTTGTAAACTTACAAGGGTTAAAAAGTAGTATCAATCTATTATGCGACAGGAGAAATTCAATTCACTAAGAATAAGGTTTAGTGAAAATAATACACTCTGAAGTTTTATCTTTGGATGGTAGTTTTTCTGATTATGAAAAAAATTGCGTAAACGGCATTCTAGTCAGTTTTCTTAGTTTAATTATTAACATAGTATTGAATTATATTGAAGATATTTTTAAATATAGATATTATAATATTATAGACGATTGTTATGAACTTTAAATTTTGAATTTAAAATTTGAATAAAAAAGTATTATTTGAAGGCATCTTCGTAGATTTGTTAATTAATTTTGAGGAAAAAGTTTAAAATCTCCAATCTCAAACATGTTACTGTTGACAGTAAGAAGGGGACCTCAAATATGTTCTAGCTTGGGGCCTCGAAAATTCTAAACCTGCCGCGTGAGTTGTATTTTAATTTTATTGTTCTTGAGTTGTGTGGTAAAGTTTTGTTCTCTTAGATTTGATTTCATGTATAAATTATGTATGATTGCTAATTCCCGTTAAATAGATTGGGGGATATTTTTACTTCGACTGGTACTTCAAGTAACTCTTCATTTAGAAAACTGAATATATTTGACACTTCTACATTATATTTCAAGTTGTCGGTGTTCAGTTCTGAAGAAAGGTCTGTCGAGGTCAAGCGTTTGGCGTCTCTGTCACTGGCGTCACCTCTGTCCTCGCGGTTTCGCTTCCCTTGCATTACCTTGCTTTGTTGCGTATCTGAGTGAGTTGATCCAGTTGTTTGTTGTTGTGATGGTACTTGCCCAGATTCAACAGGCGCCGGTGACGATCCAGTCGTATAAGAATGGTTGAATGTGTAATGCGGCGTAATGCCTTCGATGTAATCCATGCTGCTGCCCGTGAAGTCCAAACATCCTTCCCGCGGCCGCCATGGTGGTTGGATATTCTCAGTGCCAGATTACCCAATAGGCTGAGTAGGCTGCAGCCTGGGGCGCACAATGTTTGGGGGCGCAGGAATTTCAGCGGATGCAAAGTTTCATAGGGAGAACTTATGAATGTTTTATAGAAATATTTCTGTCCAGATTTGTATCGAAAGACAGTGTTAATTAATCAAATATAGTTTCAAACGGCCCAGTACAGTGGAACATTGACGATAGTTTTAGAGAAGTGGTTGCCAAAGATGGATTTAAGCAAAACTATTACATCGATTTTTCTACCTCTAAAAGGTATTATCATATTTCTCAAAAACAATGGCAAATGGTGCCGTTGTCAAAAGGAAGGACCGTCATAGTACATTCCCCATCTACAGGACATGTCTTTTGTGCTCCTTGCAAGTTATTTGGTGGACTACTTTGCTCGCTACAACAGAGCTTAACGAATGGAAAAATAACAACAGTATTTCTGAACGATTACAGTTTCGAACATCAAGATTGCGTAAGAAAATTTGTGAATATGTCTGCAGTTTTAGAAAGAGTGGATTCAGAGCTTGTGAAACAGCACAAGAATAAAGTGGAATATTGGAGAAATGTTCTGAAAAGAATTGTAGGAATTGTGAAATTTTAGCATCGAGAGGATTGTCTTTTTCGGTAATAACAAAATGATTGGTTACAAAAAGAAAACTTCTTAAGCTGCATGGAGTTGATATCCAAATTTGATCCGTTTATGGCTAGCCATCTCGTTCAGTAAGGAAATATGGGACCACATTCGTGAAAAAGAGTTTAGAAAATGGTAATTAGGAGGGCATGCTTTATTAAAGAAATTGTCGTAACAAAATATATTTGCAAATGACGAAATTATTTTAAGATTTTAATGATGTCTGTGACTAATGCAAATGACAAAGCATCTTTCTCTGCTTTGAAGCGCATAAAAATTTACCTGAAATCGAGTCGTATATAAGGCACATTGAATGCATTATCGCTGTAATACATAGAAAATGACATTTTAGGACGCGTGGAGTTTGAAGATGCTGTTGAGAAATTTGCCCAGACTAAAGCGAGAAAACGAGATTCCGTACGTCAAAGCATATTTTGTATGTACACTTAAATGCTATTTTGACTTTAATATCCATTCTTTTGTAACAAAATGTAAATTATACCTCAAAATAGAAATTCTTTTATAATGAACTTATATTTTTAATTTATTGACTTACAAATGGTTGATGTTATAAAAAAATGCAAACATATAATCAAATAATATTATACCTATACAATATTTGCATTGGTTACAAATATCGTAAAACATTGTTTTAATTGAATATATTATAAATAACTTGTCTCAAAAACGCAAATTAAATAACGGGATGCTAAAACATTTGACAGCCTAGAGCGCACATAAGTCAAAGTCAGGCACTGGATATTCTGGATTGTAAATTGATTCTAGGGCTTGAGTAAATAACTGCCCTGTGCTAAGATCATTGTTAGACATACAAATAAAGATGCACTAACACTAAACACACACTTCCGTCGACTTAACACAGTTTAGAACTAGCACAGAAAAACCTATCACCACTATTCTGGGAACGTTCGGAGCGATGTTGTTCTTCAAAAGCGCAGAGTGAAGTGTAACCTAACCCAACTACACTTGTACTTCAATTGACGCTTTGCTGCGCATTTCGGAGTGTGCAGCAGCAGGATCGGCTTTCGGCCTTGGCTATTTACATGAAACACCTTGGGTGAACTGTGAAAAGGCGTGAGAAAAACGCCGTATTTCCAACGCATTTTTACGCCAAAAACGTCTCTCAAACACAAGACATACACCTTACGTTATCGAGAACCCTCTAAGTTAATTCCAACTTTACCCTAATGATGTCCGAAATAATGCATTCACCGTCTTACAACTTTATCCTAACCGTTTGACTAATATGAAAATTAACAGACTAATGAATTGTGGGAATTCTGATGCTGTATTGACGTAAATACATGAAGAAATAAAATGTCCTCTGTCAACTTCATACATTTATTTAGAGAGACGGCTTTCAACGGCTTTGCCGTCAGCATTAGTCTACAAATATTTATATTAAATAAGCCGGCTCTCTAAATAAATATATTAAGTTGACGGAGATGGCTTTTTTATTTCTTCATTAATAGACTAATTCGCGAACAAGTCATATATTTTACGTAAGCTCTTACATATATCGTCTCTGACAGTTTTCGACTGATGACTATACTGAATGCAGAAATGTCAGAGATGTACAACAGCTCACTTCTATTTCGTAATCATTGTATTTCCGAACTGTATTATTAATTAACACACTACGATTTATTTTATACTAAATCGTAATTGCACTTACATTTATTTCATTATGCATTTACTGGTATATTCAATGTGCTTTTATAAATTTTGTACGACAATTGTGCGTGAGAATTATCAGGTAACAGTAATATTATGTACGTGTGTATATAATATTGCTATCGCTATAAATAATCAATTCACAAGCCGTATCGATTGAGTTGGTATCTGACGGAAGATGACGTTCATGGCCACAGGCGTTCATCACGGAATGACAAATCGTGAGGAAACGGTGCCCGCTCGCACAGCCTTGGGGCCATCACGTGAGAGATCCCCAGTCACGTCCGCCAGGTCATTCCTACCGTTGTCAGACAGGGAACTGTCGTCAGCCGAGGTGCGAGATAGAGCCAGAAGTGATACGGCCAGCAAAAGGGAAGAATAGGAGGCACTTTTTATGAAATTCTCTGTACAGAGCAATTTTGGGAAGATGCTCAAATTTACCCAGTGTAGAGATATAAAGTACAGAGACGATACATATTCCGAAAGTCTGGTACAATGGTTAAGGTTATTTAATTTTTAAAAGAATTCAGAGATTTTATTTATCACATTAATTCTTTTTGTAAGAGTGGAATCATATCTGAGTGGGTACTTCCTGACATTCAGCTCAACCTTAGTTGTTGACAGATTGTTTGGAAAACCCAACGAGTGGAAACGCCATGGAGGGAAACACCTTAAAATTTGACGTAGATAATACAGCACTGAAGGCAACAGTATTATTGCGTGTCAAAGAGCCTTTACAGAATTAATATATGCTGATTGAGATACTCAACTGGTGGTACGTCTTAAAGTACCACGTTCATTTCAGTTTTTGGCCATGTGATAATCCTCTTGAATTATATATTTTCTGTTGAGACTTCTTTTCAGCCGAAACCGGTAACCTTCTACACCCCATTGGATATAGCTTCAACCATATACAAGACACTAACACGCTAGCGAGATTTTACGAAGTTCCCCGCGACACAGTTCACATGAATGACAAGGGACACACATACACAAGCCCTGGGCGATCTTTGAACTCGTAAACCTAATGTAGCTTCATTATGCGCACGTTTAGTTGAGCTCACCTTTTGCATGTAGTGGTAGGAGTAGAGCCAGGGGTGTGCTACTATTTTGTTAGCAATTCAAAAGAACCAAATCTGCAATTCGTTTACAGATGCAAATAACTATCCCCAACTAATCCCCAACTCATGAAACACAGAGGAGATTTATCTGAGAATTTCCAAAGCACGAGCGGTATTTAATGGACGAATGAATGAAATTACGTTCAACAGAGTTCCAAAACGCGCCAAATATTGAAAATAACTGAAAACATGTCAAAATCAAAGACGGTATGTTATAGTACATACGAGGTTTATTGTTTGCCATCACAGTGATCGATACATACCGCTCCCTAAGGCAGATGAGTCGCAGCTTATTATTGGCCAGTAGGGAGTAGCATAAAGAAAAATCAGATAGAAAAATAATACATTTTTCTAGATACACCATCGTAACTGAGGCATTTTGTTTGTTTAGTTAAACATTATTAGTTTTAATTACACGGGTGGAATAATCATAGAAAATTCCACCAGAGCTCTGAAAATTGTCGATAAATCTCTGAGACTATTTCACGAATGAAATTTTAATTTAATAAATCGGTTCATTAAGTTATGTAAGTTTCTCGGATATATTTAAGTATTTTCATGATATCAATTACTTTTAATTTCATTTCATGAACTAAATTTCATTTCACGATTTATCATGAATTCAATTACTATGTGCGTCAACCTCCATTCTCTGTTTACTTATGTAACGCTGCCTGCAATGTAAAAATCATGGATGTTAGATTATACTCTACACGTCAGGATTAATACAACACAAATGTGAATATATATAGAAAATGCACGTAACGAAAACACAAAATGTATAGGTTTACTTGATTTCATTATTAACATTACATCGTTCTTTAAACGCACACTTGTTACACACACAACTATAAAAAAACAATAAAAATTGATAGTACGAAACGAATGCACGTAACGAAAACACGAAATATATGGGTTTATTTCATTTCATTTTCTTCGAAATCTTTGCAGATTTTTGAATTGGTGTACCTGTTCCTAATATATGGCGTCGGTTCTTATAAAAATTTTCAAACTGTTTCCAAACATATTTTATATTTTTACGAGAATTCCTTGTCGAATAATATCGCATATTTCTTTGTTTCTCTGACCCATTACAAATCTGTTCGCCATTTCGTTTGGTTAACAAGTGTTTGAATGAGACAATTGAGAAGCGCGCTTTATTGCACATCGACTCAGGGATCGATACATACGGCCCTCAAAGACAGATGAAACGCAGACTATTATTGGACGCTAATGAGGAGGTGATAATTAAAATCTATAAAGAATTTTTTTTCTGAATCACTGCTCTGATTTGTTAATACCGTCTGCATTCTTAAACATTAGTGGTCTTAATTTCATCAGTGGAATAGTCATTCTTATACATCGCTACTAAATTGAATAGGCGTTAATACATTTTTATACAATTAAAACATTTTGGTTTTCATCGAGAGATGTTGAAAGAGACGCATCTTCTCTTAGTCACAATTAAGTTATCGATATATGAACTCGTCCTATTTTTTTATTTCCTTTCTAATTCTTATTTTTTGTTGTTGAAAGGGACGATATAAGTTTCATTTTAAATGTCTAAAAAGTAACTATTAATTTATGTATTCTCTCAAGGTTAATTCTAAGGAGGAAATCAATCACGGGATATACCCAAGCTGTCATTGCCACATTTTGCCTGTTCATGGTTTTCGTTACTTTCTCTGCTCTCTCCTGGAGAATGTGAGAATGCCACAATGTTAACGGGTCTTATCACATGCTTTTTCATTCCTTTCCAATTATTCATCCACCTTAGTGTAAGACGTTTGCCTTGACAATCTTGGTTTAACCCATCCTTTTTTAGATTCAGTTTTATTCAACCTTGCACGAGGAATATTGGAACAAAAAACCAAAATTATATTTGTACTTATCGGGTACCATAATTATATTTGTATATTATATAAAAACCAGAATTATATTTGTACCTACAGAACATATTCATAATGATATAGAACGACTACCCAAAAAATTTAGTAGTATTCATGATAGTTACAGTGATCTAAATACAAAATCTGACTGTTTTAATTAATGTATCGGTCAAAAATATGTTCACACTTCTAAGTGAACTTGATAAGCAAGCAAATAAAAACAGATTCGCTCATATTCGACCATCTTAGTGATCAAAGTGAAACCCCCAGTAAAATACCACCAATCATAGTAGCGGACATCACAAATTATAATGCATTCATCAAAGAAATTACATCTAAAGTCACATCAAACTTCATTATCGATCAGAAAATCAATAATATAATAATAAGTGCAAACTCACTTACGGACTTCCGAAAATTAATCAGGTATTTAATTCACACTCATCAAAGTTTTCCCTCCTTCAAAGACCAGATAAATAGAAATATATCTGCAATGTTCAAGAACGTCATCAATCCATTATTGACCAAGAAATACGTATATCAAGATCTAAAACAACGCTTTTCTTTACTGATAAAAATCACTAGACTTCACAAAGATAACAAACCTGTCCCAGTAGTTGCAGCTGTTTTATCAGAACAAGAACCATTAGAAAATATTCTACCCATGACGAAAATTTGCAACCATACAGTAAATGCAGAAGCAGGGGGAAAACACAAGGCCAGCGGTGTCTGGATTATGTCCATACAAAGAATAATTGCAACCACTCAATTAGCTGCGCTATTTGCTCGGGTAATCACTACTCGGTAACTTGTCCTAATACACGAAAATTAACTTGACGTCATATTAAACAGTGCAATTAACACTATTTATTGGAGAAATTTGAATAAAAAGTTGGAGCCTTTTTTGAGAAAATGGCGTTTGAGCCTTTCTGATAATTTGGAATTTTGGGCTCATTTTTACAGAACACTGTCGAGTTTTCGAGAAACTTTATTTGACGCTATTTAAAGCACATGTACTGATAAATCTAATAGTGTGAAGCAATCGTCTCTAAGGTCAATATTTCCGACGTGAGAGACAAGTAAAAAAATTACATTTTTGTAATTTTTGAAAAAATAAAAGAATAGAGTCATATGACGTTCATGTCATCTGATAGGGATGGTTGAGCACTAACCCTACCAGAAATTTAAAGAAACAATTTGGAGCGGTTGTTTGACAAAATCATGTTTTTGTTATTTTTTAAAATTGCAAATATTGCACGTTCTATTGCACAAAAACTAATGAAATTTTCAAAAATGTTTATATGACCTTAATGAAAGAACTATTTATTGGTAACAAATTTCATTTGAAGGAAAAATCTGTGTCTTCAATTTTATAGTTGTAGGCAACGTCCCCAAAAAATTCAAACTTTTGCAATTTTCGAAAATTCAGACTTAACCGTGAAAATGGAACCTAAGCCCTCTTTATAAGTGTATTTTACTCTATTCGTACAAGAAATTTAAAGAAAATATTTTGAGCCGTTTTTGAGAAAATTTTGAAAAATGTCCACGGGACCATATGTAAATTCCCCCCAAATTTAAAAGAATGTTTTTAAAAATTTCAATGCTTCAACTAGAGTCAGATGGACAGGGGTTTCTTCTTATATGGAAAAGATCCTACGTGTGGTTTAGACCCTAGATTTGTTTACATACGACAGACGGACAGACGGACAGACGGACAGACGGACAGACGGACAGACGGACAGACGGACAGACGGACAGACGGACGGACAGACAGACAGACAGACGGAGAGACAGGAACGGACGAATGTTTTGAGAAAAAACTACTTTTTTGGTATCAGGGGACCCCAAAACGTGTATTTTCGTTGAAATCTCGAAATCGATTTTCCGCAGCATTACATAACTTTCTCTATACTTCGTATATTACCCCTGTATATACGTATGTATACAAGAAATTTAAAAAAAAAACAGAACTAATCCTCTTCTTAAATTTACACCGTATAGATATAATTTGTATCACAGAAACCTACTTAAAGAAAAAAATACAATTTATATCCAAAACTACTCAACCAACAGATCCGATAGAAACCTAATCAAAGGAGGAGGAGTGCTAATAGCCATTAATAAAATATGCAACATTACCCCATTAACTCTCCCTTGTACTGGTAACATTAAAACTGTTGCCATTAACTTAGAAATGAAACAATATATAGATTATAATTGAAGCATACAATTTAGACGTTAGTGAGGGAAGTCCCGGATTATAATAGTATCGCCGGGAGAATTTGGAACCAGACACGGACATTAGGCCAGGACTTTATCCAGAAGCAAGATTCTGCCGCGTCGACGGAGAAGGTTCCACGGGGCGCCATCGAACGAAGAAGTGAAGAGCGGGTGAAGACCCACGCATGAATAAAAAGGTTTTATAACTATTGTAATATAGAGAAAACTGGTCATGACCAAAGATGAATTCATTTTGATTATCAATATAATAAATTCTAATTTGTTAAGTTGAAAGAAAGCTGATAATAATAGTATCGCCGGGAGTGCACTGGAGTAACCATTACGTGCAATCCAGCATTTTAATAAGATTTTCAGATTCCTCGCCACTCCGTACGGATGGCAGATTGAATAATTGTTTGCAGAGTAAGTAGCAACAATTATGAACTTCGAACCCCAATTAACTGAGCTAGCACAACCTAATGTTGCAAGGAGAGATATTTAAATTACGTAGGAATCATTAGGTTTCAAGTGTAACCTTTTCCTGGCGCCCAAATTACATTTATCAGTAATAATTATGTTTCAAAATGTCCCTCCAAGTGGGTCTTGTTTTTAAATAGAAAGACGGGACTTGTTTCAAATTGGCACCAGTCAACGTCGGGCATATTTCAATACTAATAAACATTGTACGTAAATCAATCAAAAACTTTAACAGTCAGCTATTTCAAACACTACTTCAATCACTAAACATTAACAACCAATCCCTTTGGCAACTCACAAACAAAATATTAAGAAAAAAGAATACCATCCCCCGCACTAGACACCCCCACAGGAAAAGTGTATACGCCGGTTCAAAAAGCTGAATAGTTAGCCAATTACTTGGCATCTACATTCGCCCTAAATAATACTAAACCGCACACTAGACATATCACAATTAGTAAAACAGTAAACGAAAAGACATATGGCCTACATCATAAAATGCACTACACATCACCTAAAGAAATAAATAAGAACGGCTTCCCGTTATCTCTCGTTCTTTATAACTTGTACTTGCTGACTTACCAAAAAAACAGATATATAAAAATCGCCCAATTTGCAGATGACACGGCTATATATTCATCAGGTTCCACCATCAACACAATAAAAATCAGACTTCAGTTTTATCTATACCAAATCGTCAGTTGGGCAGCAAAAAACAAAATTAAAATCAACCGTCAAAAACAGAAGCCAAAATATTTTCCCTACGACCTTTCATCTCCCACCCCCCTTACAATTGAATCAAGAATCGTTTCTCAGACACCCGCCTCAATTGGAAAAATCACATCGACAATAAAGTTATACAAGCAAAAATTAAATTACTCCAACTAAAACCAATAAGAAATAGTTCAGCCAAATTATCATACACACTGTCTCACTGCAATACAAAATTATCAAACGACCACTATTATTTTATGTTTGCCCAGTATGGATCAGCGCAGCCAAATCTAATATCCAAAAACTCCAAATAATCCCAAATCATTTCCTCCCCACCATCACGAATGCCCCATGGTACATCTCCAATGTACAACTCCATAAGGAATTTCAGAACCGATAACCAACCACATTATTTTTTATCCACCCACTTTTTCCAAAATATTTCAAATACATCCAAACTGCCAAAATCCAACACAGAACCCGCATCAAAAATAAATTTCCTTTCCATACATTTCTTAATAAATTCTTAGATCTCGACCCAAAGTAGAGATATAATGTAAATAGAAATGTAAGATGCATTTTAAGATTAGTATTAAGATTATTGTAAGTTAATTAAAAGTAGATACAAGCAACTATAACAAATGTAAATGTATTAACACTGGTCTTTGTATTTTTCCATCCAAAATAAATAAATAAAATAATTAATTAAATAAATAAAAAAGGATATACGGAGTAATATACGTAACAGAGAAAGTTATGTAATGCGGCGCGAAAAAACGGCAAATTTTCGGCAGGAAAATCCTTAATACAAGACTCTGGCAACGAAAAAGTGGATAATAAATGGAATCCAGATGCTAAATTTAGACAAAAGAATCCTCTAACATGAAGTGTAACCAGAATCCATGTTGTGTGGATCTTTGATACCGAAAAATCGATTCATGGCAAAACGTCCATCCTTCAGTCTGTTCGTCCGTCTGGCGTATGTGAACAACACTAACGCCTAAACTATGCGTTCGATTTTTTCCAAACTGAATAAATCGTTGCCGATCTGGTTTGAGTCGAAGGCCTAAGATTTTGAAGTATTCATTAACTTTTTGGGGAGCTTTATATGGAGCACTTGGGACATCTTCAAACTTTTCTCAAAAATGGTTCCATTTTTTAAAATGTTTAAATGTAACATGAATGTTTTGCATGAAACAACTTGACCACGAGCTCCGCTATTTTAAAGATGTGCTACAATTTCAAAATATTGAAATATAATAATCACCGCGTGCATTTAATATATTATTGATTTATTATTACCTACTGATAATCTAGAAATAGGTTATTTACCATAAATAAGTATTCACATATTGCATCCAATGTGTATTGTATTACAGTATTCTGGAACCAATCAATACTCCATATCTATTTAAATCAAGACAACGAATCTTATGACGAGCAATAAAGAACATGAGACATTGCACATTTCGTGATATTAAGGAATTTGAGTAATTGAAATTTCAGTTACCGAGGCTTCATATTCAATAAATTCAATTTCTCGGTAAGTTCGAACCTAGTATTGTCATCCGATATTAGCTTGGGCGAGAAGGAAACAGACGCCGTCAAGTGCCCTTTCACTTGTCTCCTGGAGTAGTAGCTTGACTCGTTTGCGGGTGGGTGATAGCGGGAGGAGGAGGGGCAACGGCGACTCTCTTTAGCGTCTGTATCTCCCCCGGGGTCCGAGTTCACGTCGCTCATTTCCCTGACCTTCCAGAAGGTTGTTAGTAGGGAGTTGTTATTTTCATCTGCTCGATTCGCTGATTGATGTTTCCGGACGCGTTAAGTGCTATGGTCATTAGTAGACATCGGATGTTTAGACACAAAAAATCGTCTTTTAGGCGCCTAAAAGGGCATTGAAAATGTCAAAAATACTGAGAAAGATTGGTACATACACAATGAAATGAAATATTGTTTGAACTTTTTTTTCTATATTATTTTGTAAACTTAAAAGCAAAAACAAGTTCGTACATTTTAATGAAAAACTAGATTTACATATTTAAACTCTTCTACATTTGGTTCTTAATAGTTTGCATTAACCAGTAATATTTGCATATTTCCAGTAACAGTAATCACAATTTCAAATTTGCATTACATATAACTACGAGTAACAGTAATCGTTCGTTCGTAGTAACAGTAATCACAATTTCAAATTTCCAACGATTGTGAGACAAAATGGTTTTGAATGCAGAAAGGGATCTCTCAATACGTCATACGCAGTTTGAACTGTTTTTTGACGTAAAATAAAAAAAATAAAATAAAATTAAAAAAATAAAATAAAATAAAATTTTAAAAAAATTATGTGATCGGCATGTATTTTAGAAGTACAACACTAGCAACACTGAAACCTTCTGAGAATTTACATTTATTTCCACTTAAAATTTCAGTGCCCTCTGTGTGTTGTCAATCGGCCATGTTCTCAGTTCATGGCTGGGATTTATGAAATAGGGAAATGGAGAAAAATCAGTTGGTATAGTTTGAGGAATTCTCTCGTAATTTAAAATAACAAGACGTGAATTGAAGATTTCGTAATGTATAGTCACGTTGGACCATGGCCAATTTTGCGATATCCTAGTAATATTTGTATATAAAAGTAATACATAAAAGGCAAACATGTCTTAAAAAGGTATGTATGAAAAAAAGACATTTATGCTAAAAAAGCGAAAATAAGCATTATGAAACTTCGTCATATGGCATCATTTGTCATGATTCGTGCACATATATTATCAGCCATTAAACAAGTTCTTTAGAATAAAATAGCCATTTCCCTAAACATCGGATGTCCAGCCATTTGTCTCGTACGTTGTTGGGCACGTTATATATCGGTAGGTGGCGACGTTTGATAGGGTACTGCTCCGGTATTGACCTAGAATTGATCGGAGAACCTCGGAAAATCAAAGAGTGATTGCAGTTGCTATATTTATTGCACCGAACCAACTCAGCCGGTGGAGCACGTTCCGCTGTAAACCACTAAGCCGAAGCACCAGAGAGAGAAGGGAGGCTTTGCGGATGGTGTTCATCATATATTATTGCAATACACTATGAGAGCTATTAATTTGTGAATTTTAAATTAAAACAATGGCTTTGTGGGTTGATTTTTATAGTTTTTATTCATTGCAAAAAATTCTTGTCATGCTCTCTCTTATTGTTTATTTAAAACATTTTCGGTCACGTAGTGGTAAATGTTTGGCTTGTCTTGCAGCCATTTCCTACGACAATACACCCCTGAATGATACGATGCTTATCAATTTATTCGATCTATTTTGCTAGTTTCCAGTGTGCACAGAAACTGAAAGTACACGATGCCACCTTTAACAATATGAATGGTGTCTATGGTTTCGTTAGATTTTTATTTGCGTTTAGCGTTTAGCCTCGGCCAAAGGGTAATTGGCCGAGGTGCCGTTCGATCTCGGGTTTCTAGTCAATCACCCAACCAGGAACCCGCGATATCTCGAATTGGCTTAACCTTCGTGATTTCACGTTCTTAACGAATTCGGGAGCGACTTCGATTTAGTGGCCGAGGCCTTTCAATAGAACCATCCAAGGCTTTACCTGGATGTCTGAGGGAAACCACAAAAACCTCGGTCAGGATGGCCGGCACGGGGATTGAACCCGGGCCTCCCGAATGCGAAGTCAGCGCGCTACACCCTGAGCCACTTCAATTGGTTTTAGTTAGATACCCAGGGGTAAATAAAAAATTAAACAGTTTTGATTTTGATTAAAAAATGCAAATTTTTCATGGTGTTATTCCACCTGTTCTCCGAGCGCGCGTAACAATTGAGTTCCCACACTCAGCGCGTCACTGCTTACGTCATAGCTGAAGTCAGTCGAGGACGAGGTTTTGAGGAGGCCGCCCACCATTAAATATTTGCTTTTCAGGTGTTGGCTTACGGAACAGCAACATTTTTAATGTTCTTTGAATAGAAAGAACTGTTGTTCTGTATATGCAGTATTCTATGTTACTGGAGTACACGTGAAGACTGTTAAAATATTTAATTTATTGAACGAATATTTTGTTGTTCTTGAGCAGTGTGCATGGTTATTTTTGGAAAATAATTTTGTGTAGTTTCATTTAGTAGAATTGTTTGCAACTGCAAACCATTGTATGCTTATATTTTAACTATCCTTTTGACCACGCATTATCTGATTTGAATTGGTCGTTTTCAATTATTTATCATTGTATTCTTAAAGACCGTGTTAAATCAAAAATAAATGTTTTAGAACATTTGAATCTTACGTAAAATCTGTGACTAATGGTCTCTACATGATGTCCATATCGATAACTCATACAGAACGAACATTGCCAGATTTACAAATGGCTCAGTAAATGAGTGTTAGATCAAGTTTTCTTTATTACTTTTTAAATGTATTTTTTTTTGTAAAACTACATTCTTATAAATTAATCTCTTAAATGGTTTCTTTCTTTATTCCCTAGCACACACTTTTGACGATATTTATCAAGGTGAATATGCCCATCCAGTCATAGCTCTTATTGAAATTCACAAATCAGTACGAAAAGTTTAATGCGAAGAGATGAATACAGGAAGGGTCATTTAAAACCCGGTCTAAAGCTTCAGAATTTACCAAGAACTAGTTCAGCTGTTTTAAAGTGTATTATTATTTTGTAGGTTATTGCGAGAAGAGAGCCTCTCCAATAATTCACAACTGAATTTTTGCCTCTCTTTTATACAAAGTAAATAATATCTTCTCAGTTAGAGGAAAGTGAATTAGATGCTAAGTAGGTTGAATATTTTACGAACGCTCTTGAAACTGGTGGATAACCGTTTAAAATGGATTCAATATACCCGGATAACTTTTCACATTTGGATTGTTGAGAGGAATTGCCTTTCCGCTTTGATGACGCAGTTTTGAGTTCCCAAATATCGAGGTCAATGTTTTACCTAGACATCCCATGGAGTGTGGTAACTCACACAATTTTTTAATCGCTCAGTCTCTCCCCTAAAAAAATAAGAAAACCACACAACATGGAATGAGGTCAACCCTACCTTGATGTGATACCATATAATTAAAATTACGCCCAAGAATGTGAATGGAAATACATTTTTTTCATTTTATTTATTTTTACATGGAAGGTGGATGCATTGTTCAGTTTAAATTAACTATACATATGTTTGATGGCTTAATAGCTAACTTAAATTAAAACTTAAAACTAATACAAGGTCGAGGTTACCCTTGGGGCTCCTCTAGTCGGGATCTAATTCGGAGAATTATTTCAGGAAAATGTGGAATGGAAATTTATTTTGAATTCGGAATCTATATGATGGGTTTTTGCCGAGTCTGTGAACTAATAGTGAAGGTATTTGGGAAATGTTTGAGAAGAAGTTGGTAGCTAGATAGGTGACGTGATGGTCTATAGTCTCTAGGTCGAATTCATTATGTAACTGTTTGTTGGTGACATACCAGGGAGAAATAATTCTGAAATATTGATTTTGTATTATCTGAAGTTTCCTTTGGTTGGTTTTTGCTGCATTTAACCAGATTGGGCAGGCGTATAGTAGCAAGGGTCTTATTATTGTTTTGCATATTTGTAATGCTTAATTGTATGATAATGGGCTGTATCTGTGTATTAAAGGCTTTAATTGTATCAATTTGATTCTGGCTTGAGTGATTTTGGCATCTATATGCTGCTTCCAATTGAGTTTTGTGTCCATGTTCAGTCCTAAGTATCTGATTGGTTTATTGGAAGGGAGCCAGTTGATGAATGTATTGTTTAGCATTAGTGGTCGCGGGGGTGAGTGTGGACGGAGTATGAAGATCTTGGCGGCCGTTTTGGTTGGATTGAGTTGGATTTTATACTTTGAAGCCCAGCTGTCTATTAGTTTAAGGTACAATTGAACTTTGTTGCTGCAATCAGTAGTGGAAGACCGGAGTTATAAAAGCTGAGGAGATATCATCAGCAAATTGTGCAGTGTGGATGTCGTTTAGTTTGGGAATGTCTGCAAGATATAAATTAAATAAAGTATGTGATATGGGTGATCCTTGTGGCAGTCCTGCTAATATTGGTCTTGGGTTGGAATGGTGGTTGTTTACATTAACTGAAAAGGTTCTGTTACTGATGAAACTTTGAATAATGGACTGGATATAATGCGGTGTGCCTATTTTTTTTATTTTGTATATGAGACCTTCATGCCACGTCCGATCAAACGCCTGCATTATGTCGATGAAAACTCCTACAGTGTGATATTTTTTTTTGAAATGACGAATAAAGATGTTCGGTAATGCGGAGGAGTTGGTGCAGTGTAGAAAGTTTTTCAGTGAATCCAAATTGTTCCTTTGGCATGGCTTTAGTTACCTGGAAGTGTTCTTTTTGTCTTTTGAGAATTATTTTTTCAAACATTTTGGATAACGTGGAAAGTAAACTTATGAGTCTGTAGCTATTTATATCGGCGTGATTTTTATTGGGTTTGGCAATGGGAATTACAATGGCATGCTTCCAAGATCGAGGAAAATAACCTATTGGAAATAAATTTAGACACAATATGTTAATAAACAATTTATTCGTAATGCAGTGCGCCAGGAAAGTCTCTCTGCAGTGTCATAATGCTGGAGAGAGTGGTAGAAACAGAAATTATGTTGGTATCACGAACATCAGCCAGCGCTGGGTCTGTCCGAAGGGTGGGGGTGCAGAAGTAGCGGGAGAGGACGGAACAAGGTGACGACACTCACGCGACACTAGCGCCGCGCAACGCGGTGAAGCTTAGGGCGGAAGCGGCGGCGGTGGCCCTGACTCGCCTCGGGGCGCAGACATTTTCCTGATGCACTGTACTTTGCAGCGCTACTTTGTTTACATTTGAAATCTAAATATAAAGTAAGAGGATATTTGAAAAATAAATACTAAAGAGAGATGTCTATTTGTGTTATGGCATTTTTAACACCAATAACACATACCTAAAGGAGTGGGAAAGAATGGAATAATTATTTCAAGAGAGGTGTTAATAAATGATAGGAGTTGTCACAAGTGGGGTTTAGAAGATTAGAAAACGCTTAATTATTATGCGAACGTACTTTTCAAAAGGATTCTTTTAAAGAAGGGCATGGTCTTCTCTGTAGGCTTATAAAAATAATTTTTCCTCACATTTTTATGTTTTTAATGTTCGGTGACAATCATGTGACACTTATTGTAAAATTTTGTTGCAATTTCAATCAACACAAAATGGTCAACATAAAGTGTTCTTTTGGGTTTTTGATTTGATGCCATAAATACGATGTTTGCAATAAGTACCATATAACGTATATACACTATAATCAATATAACTGATGTAATCAACTTTTAGAAAATAGTAGCTTAACCTCTATTATGTGTTCTGATTTAAGTACTTTAACACCTAAAAATTTACCTCAGTTCAGACCACTCCGTAATTGAAAATGCCAGTGAAACAAATTGTTAGAGTCAATCTATTCGTTTTGCGGCGGGAGGTGTGTGTGAAATAGTTTTTGCAATGTTCTGCCTCTTAATCATTCCAAACCAAACTGATATTTTCTGAAACTAATATGTTAAGACTTCAAAATAGTCATTAGATTCGGCCGCGTGTTTTTTTTTTCTACATCTAGAGTTGCGATTTTTGGAGGAAAATCTCCAGCGTGCGATTCTTGATAATGCACGAGCTTAGAATATTTGTGTCAGGGCGAGGTTATAATTGTTCAATTGATGTTAGGCGTTAAATTTAAATAAAATAGTAATGCAGTGTAGTAATAAATACTTTTTATATTTTTCTCGAACTTTTCTTAACACCTTATGGGCGTTCAAATCGATTGCTGTAATATTGCGCTTCGTCGTGCACTGAACGATATGAGGCTATGTTTACAAAACTATTGAAGTGAGGAGGAGACGAGATGGTAAAGGGTTATAAAAACGGTAAGTAACGAAAAGTAGAGCGATGAACATCACAAATTAAATGCCACTATAACCTAATGCACTATGCCTTAAAGACTCATTTGACTACTAACGATCCTAACTTTTGCGTATTTAGAACCTACCCTGAAAGGTGATTGATAATATTGTGTTTCTGGGTGCATCAACCGCTATTACATAATTTTTGAAAAAGACAAAAAATACACAAAAGTTAACTTTACATCATATTAAACAGTGCTATTAGCACTGTCCATTTGGAAAGTTTGAAGAAAAAATTAGAGTCATTT
Source organism: Teleogryllus occipitalis (assembly GCA_011170035.1). Taxonomy (NCBI): domain Eukaryota; kingdom Metazoa; phylum Arthropoda; class Insecta; order Orthoptera; family Gryllidae; genus Teleogryllus; species Teleogryllus occipitalis. The sequence continues at coordinate 204,942 of BLKR01002070.1, read as the reverse complement.
TTGAGAAAATGGCGTTTGAGCGTTTCTGAAAAAGCGGAATATTGAGCTCGTTTCCACAGAAAATTGAAATTCAAGATTTCGAGAAACCTTGTGTGACATTATTTAAAGCACATGTACTCATAATTACAATAACGTAAAGAAATCGCCTCTAATGCAAATATTACCGACGTGAGAGAAGTCAAAAAATTGCATTTTTGTAATTTTTGAAAAACAAATGAATAGAGCAATATGGCGTTTGTGTCATCGTATACGGTTTGTTTGTCACTAACTCTACCAAAAATCTAAAGAAAAAAAATGGTGCCGTTTTTAAGAAAACCCTGTTTCAGTAAATTTTTAAAATTGCAAATATCGCGCGAAAACTAATAAAATTTTCAAAAAAATTTACATGACCTTAATGAAATAACTATTTATGGACAAAAAATTTATTTGAAGGAAAAATCTCTATCTTCAATTTTATAGTTGTGAGAGGACGCCGAATAAAATTCAAACTTTTGCAATTTTCGAAAAGTCAGCGTTAACAGTGAAAATGGGACTAATGCAACCTTTAGAAGTGTATTCTACTCTATTCTTACAAAAAAATTAAAAAAATTGGAGCCGTTTTTGAGAAAATTTTGAAAACGTCCGGGGGCGTCATGTAAAGTCCCCCAAATGTTAAATAATGTTTTTCAAAATCTCAAAGTTTCAACTAGAGCCAGATCGACAAGGGATTCCTCACTTTGAAAAGATAGCACGTGTGGTATAGGAGCTAGTAGTGTTCATAGACGGACGGGCAGACAGACCGATGAACGGACGAACGGACGAACGGACGGACGTTTTGCTTTCGATTGGTTTTTCGGCACCATGGACCCACAAAACTGAGATTCTGGCTACACCACGTGTTAGAGGATTTTTTTCTCTTAATTTAGCAACTGGATTTATCCACTTTCTTGGTTTCAGGGCCCAGCATTGAATTTCTTTCTGTCGAAAATTCGCCGTTTTTTCGTGCAGCATTACATAACTTTCTCTATACTACGTTTATTACTCCGTATTTACGTACGTATACGAGAAAGTAAAACTGGTTACCTAAGTCTGGAATGTTTGCAGGGGTCTAACTATAATAATAATAATAATAATAATAATAATAATAATAATAATAATAATAATAATAATAATAATACATTATAGTGGAAAACGGGACTCAATACACTTAGTCGCCGCAGAAAAGTATGAATCTCAAAGCAGTCAGCCATTCAAAAAGCTCCACACGTCGAAAGTATGTTATCGTCTCAAATGTGACAAGCGCTGTATTCGCTGTGCCAGAACAGCCAGTATTACTTTTACAACATCACATTCAGACCGACCAGGGACATAGAAATGGAGAAATAAAAAGAAGAGAAAATAATGATTAAATGTTCGAACTTCTTTTGTTTTGAATGGTTTAATTAACCAATAAATTGTCAAATGTTTGCTTTTATATAATTTCATATTTATTCTTAATTCTCATTTTGCAAGTAACAAGGCTCGATATGATTGTATTATTTCCCGAGAAAGTTCCTTGATCTTTCTAACTCCCTTGGGAGTGTTTGGAGTTAGTTTGAGTGTGATTGATCTCAATTTGAGGTTGAAAAGGTGAAGTGCCAATTCTTCGTAGCTCACGAGACGCAACGCGGTCCCTTCGCAACTGCAATACCCTCATTTCCCTTACACTTTGCGTTTGATGTGGAGCTCATGAAATCTGTTGAAGTGTTATTTCGTGATATGGAACAGGGAGCATATTTGAATTATTCTTCTTTAGATAATTAAGTTTTCCAATATTTCCAATTTTTGTTCGATTGTAATACAAGTTTTAAAACGTATTTAAGATTTCACATTAATACATTTTACATGATTACGGAAACTCAATGAAGCTAGAAATACGGGCGAGGGGAGAGGAGAACTGCTATTTCCTGAAGGACATGTGAATGAACGTGAAAGCGAGAGTGGTAAAGGTCGAAAACTGGCGTCCTGCAAAAGTGAAGTCGGCTGCCGGGAGGTGGCCGGGAGCTGATGGATGAGAGAAGCGGGCGCAGTGCCTTGTTGCGTAAAGCGCGATAGTTGCAGGTTTATCGCGACTTCCCGGCTGCCCTGCAAGTGCTCACCGGTGTCTTGGCCGCCGCCGCCGCCGCCGCCGCCGCCGCCGCCGCCGCCGCCGCCGCCGCCGCCGCCGCCGCCGCCACCGTCACCTGTGCGTCCATCCACCTTCCGCGTCTGCGTGGCCGCCACGCATGGCGTCCTTTTGACGCTTCGCGGGCCGCCGGCAGCATTGCAAGGACGGCTTCTTTACCACCCGCACCGCTTCGACGCAGCACAACTTCCAGCAGCCGCCAGCAACCGCAGTCGACGCCCGTGAGTAAACAGATCCCTATCCGATTATTTCTCCAATGGTGTTATAGCTTAGCGCGCACTCTAGCATGATAACCATTTTCGCGCAATATTGCCGGAGAATTCCGAACTCTAGGGAAAACCGTCTCATGCGGCATGGAAGATCAGTTCATCGTCCGGTCTCAAGGGTGGGCATGGCCAGATGTTGAATGCGGGCCGCGGGCCTTTATCTGAAGTACTGTCCTGACATCAATTTGGAAGTGATTGAAGTTCCAGAAACCTAGATCATCGCGTCCTGGGTTTAATTTTTTATTGCATAGTGTAACTCGGATAATGTTTTTTCATGTCATAAACGATTTCTGACGATTTAATTACGAACTATTTTATATTACATGCGAGGTACATCCTGCGTTCATGTCACCCCATGCATTGTTAGGCAGTGAACGTTATATGATAACAAGTTGAAGTGATAGTAATCTAGGGCGTCGTGAATCAAAACTTCTTGGTGACACACTGTTTCGAATATCAGAAACAAAACGTTTTTACAAACATAATCAAATTTAAAATATGAATGATATTGCTTGATATTTATTTCATCACATAATCAATTTGAAAAATAAGTACATTTTTATTTTCTCACTACGGAGCAGAGAGAAAGTTATATAATGCTGCGCGAAAAACGGCAAATTTTCGGCAGAGAAGCCAGAATCCATGTTTTTTAGGTCCCTGGTACCAAAAAATCAAATGACAACAAAACGTTTGTCCATCCATCTGTCTGTCCGTCCGTCTGTGAACAACGCTAGCCCCTAAACCTTTCAACTTTCAACTAATTTTCTCCAAAATTGATTTTCTCCAATCAATTTAACGTGGTGCGCCCTTGAATTTAAAATTGATATTTTAGTTTTGGGGGATATTTTACATGAATGGTGGAGGTATCATGTTCGTTGAAAATCCTAATTTTTCGAAAATTGCAAAAGTTCAAAATTATTTCGGCGTCTTCCTACAACTAAAATATTTAAAATAGAGGTTTTTCCCTTAATGAAATCTGTTTCTTAAATATACATTTTGAAATAAGGTCATGAACACTTTTTCTAAAATTTGAGTATTTTTCGCGTAATTTTGCGGGTAAATACTGGCGGGAAAGTACGCGCTGTTTTAGCATCACTAGTTTTAAATCGTGAAATATAGGATACTAGTAAAATGTGATGTCACCGACGCTGTAGGCTGCTTTAAAATAGTTTCATGTGTTGAAAATTTTATTCGTACTTAATTTCTTTCATGCCTAGCTTTGTTCAAATACGTTCTTTCAATATCTGACATTGGACTTACTAATGACTTGTAGTAGTTGATAATGTTATACTTTCGTTCAGAAGTCTCCAGCACCCAATGGCCTTGTATCTTACTTCCATGTGGGATAAGAACAGCTAATATTGCAATTTCAAAATTATAATCGCGGTAATAAATACTTAGAAAGTATTGATGATGTGAATAGTTACATTTTAGTACAGCTTCATTGTTTACGCTTGTTTGCTAATATGCACGAAAATGTACGTAACACATTTGCATTAGCACAAATTCAAAATGCAAAAATGCAAATCATTCCCAATTAGTCGTAATTCCGGAAATTCTGTCGCAACATCTTTTACAATTACATTCGATTCTTTCCCGAATTTGTTTAAGATTTCCATATTTTTCTTCCTTAATTTTTGAAGAGATTAAAAAACTCCACAAACTCTAATTTGTGTTCACTTCTACTTCTGCAGTAGCCCTATTAATCGTTTTGTATGCGAATATATATAAACATTAAAAGGCGACTGTTTTGTATGTTTATGTGAATTAGGTGTTAGCTAAGTTTAATAAGAATAAGTTGTAAGTTACATTAATTTGAAAATTGGTTCTTGCACACTTATATAGGAACGTAAAAGTGAAAAGTAGAACATAAGAACGTTCATTCATTCTCTTGCATTGCTCACAGTTTTATTTTTTTCCGTATTCACATGAAATTCGTGTTTAATAAGTTTCGAGGCAATACTGTTCATAGGTTTTTGCAAATGTATTTTTTAAAATACGATAGTTTGAATCAAAATTGAATCAAATCTGCAGCACTATTCACTTAGTAATTCAATTGTTCACTTAAAGATGTTAACATCACTGTTGCCAACGCTTTGAAAGAAAGTTATGGCGTATGGTGTGAAAATTGTCACCGCCACCTACATTGATCCACCTACATTATTCAACGCCACTTATATTGATCCATCTAGGTGGCGTTGTTTTAATTCCATACTCACTAAGATCGCAACGGCAAAACACGTTTTTTGAAATTTCTTTGAGTCTTATGACCGGATCCGAAAAAAATTATCAACAACTATTAGTTCCCCTTCAGGAGAGAGACATGCGTTGAATGACACATATGTCTCGATTGGTGCACGGGAAGTGGTCTAGCCCTGAGTGAAGGAACTGCACATCCGCACACTCGGGAGTCACTCAATAGGGATTAGGTTATAGGGATTTTGTTATGTAACTCAGATATATCATCACGCATAAACGGAACCCTACCAATATGTATCATTGATCCTGTCTTCTTGTGATATAGTTATTACTTTAAAATCGTTTTTTAAATTTAAATAAGTTTATTTTCAGATGAGTGATGAAAACTCTTCTTTAGATTATAAGAGAATTTATCGGAATTGGAATTTTTTTTTTGCCATATGACAAAGAGGATGAATAAGTACTGTCAGTAATTTGCGAAGATGAATGGATGACGTTCTCAAAATTGACGGGCAGTTTCTGGAAAAATAAAAGGTTATATTATTTCTCAAACTTAGGATGATGTAGATTCACCCGAGATACCTGAACAGAGGAAACTTACGAACATGTAAAATCAACCCATGCAGAAAAAATGGTTTCCTTCAACTTCACAATTAAAATCTCTTTCAAAATATTACAATAGTCTTATCTAAATGTATTATAATATATTCTACATAAAATAATCTGTTTCTTCCATTTCGATATTTTTGATTAATTTTTCTATGCTATTTATAATCCAGAAACAAAATGCAGAGTAGCAAAATTTTATATTCTTACTGCATGATGTAACTCAAGAGTAAGGTATCTTAGTTTTGTGTTTTTCATTAACATAGGACCGTTTAAATAGGGATACATTTGCAAAAGCAGAGATTGATCGAAAATTAAAATACATTTTTCAAATTGTATAACCTCGTACTTTCAAAATTAACAGTTACTATTTTTACACCCCAAAACAGGAAAGCAAAATAAGAAAAACGAATATATCGTAAGAAAAACTGATATATTTTATTATTTCTTAGGTATGATCATATTAAAATCAATACTAAAACATACGTGTATTACAGATTTATTCCCATGCGTGCAAAGATAATGTTCGTAGAAAGTAATTACAAAGTTACTCAAAGATTTGTTTTCCCTTGAGCACCCGCATTTTCCCACTAACGGGCCATCGAAAGTGAGCCGTTAGGGCCGGAAATACTACCAGGTCGTTCGGAATCCGGTTGTCTGCTTCGCTGCACCAAGAAATCGTCGGTGACGTCCACTCAGTCTACCGCGTAACTAGAGCTGGCAATTTAAAAACTGCGCTGGAGCAACACACACTTTCTCGCTTTATTGAGAATTGTTACTTAATACAATATTGCAATTTCTTTTCTACAATACTTCAATTTAAACGAAGCGCCTGCAGTACATAACTGCAATTATTTCGATAGCCAGGAAAAAGGGTTATTTCGTGCTTCTGCAAAAGAAACAAACATGAATAAATCTCAACTGTTGTAGTATTTGCAGCACAATATACAGACAAGCAAGGATAATTTAATCCAATCATGCCTTCACATCAAAATGAGTTGCTTATTTTTCAATAGTTGTATCATAACCAGCGATAAAATATTTTTAAAGTAAAAGGAGTGTATAATTAGAGTCGAAGGGTATCCAATATATCGCCTTATGAATGCATTGAAATAAGGTTATAAATCTACCGCCTTCTGTCAATTACATATTATATCTGTAAAACAATAGAAACATTTGTACGAAATCAATTTTTTTCAACCAAATTCACTATTACAAACTCAATATTTGTGCATCGTCTCACTGTGTGCGATGGGTGAAATATATTCAAACTATATAAGTGTGTCATTACGTAATGTCCATCGTATGTACATATTCCCTAATACCTAAATATATAATCTTCCCTACTATAATACAGTTGAATGTAATATTTTACTGAATGTAGAGATATTGTAACATTAAGGTTAAATAAATGAAGCTTCCTTATAATTCCAACCAAAACGACCGCCCAACAATGGAAATAATTCTAAGAACTTCAAACTATTTAACGCTGCGTTGCCATTGTATATTTAACTGATAGCTCGTCCAACGATGAGCGGGAAATTCAATTTTGCAATTCGAAGATTCCAAAAATTAGTTAAACTAGCCATATTCTTAAAAAAATTGCACATGACCTTCATTAAAGAGCTCTGTGCTTAAAAAAGATTTCGTTTAACAAAAAATCTATCGTACTTTTGCAATGTTATATTTTTTCAAATGCTCGAAAATACACAGAGTTCAGCGCAATGAGATGAGATTGAGATGAGATAGCGCAATTTTCTTTACTGTTTTTTATACTTACAAGAAAAAATTAAAGAAAAAATTCGGAGCTATATTTGAGATAGTTTTTTAAAGTTGTTTAAATATTGTATATGCTTCTCCCAAAATTGTGAAGAAACCACATATCTTCGCCAAAGATTGAACATGACCTTATTTCAATATCTGTTTTTGCTGAAAAGAATTCATTAAGGAAATAATTTCCATATTCTATTTTAGAATTGTAGGAAGACCTCGAAACAATATTGACCATTTGCAATTTTAGAAATTTTAGACAATTCAGCGAAAATAAGACCTCCATTCCTTGAAGCCTCTTTTGCTTCACTCGTGGAAAAAATGACAAGAAAAAATCTGAACCCATCTTTTAGAAAAGGTTTGAAAATTTTGTTGACGTTTTATTTAAATACCCCCAAAACCCAAAATATCCGTTTTCAATTCAAAAGAACGCGACACCAGTCAGATCAAGTGGAGAATATCAATTTTGATGAAAATCCTGTAACCGGTTTTGTTCACAGATAGACGGACGGGCGGATATCTTGTCGCAAACAAATAATTTGGTATCCAGGAATGCACCATACGTTAATTCTGACTATTCAACGTGTTAGAGGAGGGTGTACTCAAGTTGCAAGGTCTCAAGGACACTAAAACCTTTTATATAGTTTTTTTCCCTTGGGCTTTTTATCCAGCCGACAGCCGGCTGCCCTTTACGTTCCGAAGGATCGCATATTCGACATACACTAGACAAACACTTGCGGGCTCCTCTGATCTGGGGTCAGCAGAACGCGAGGTCCTCCGCGACAACACACACAAAGTCAAGGGACAAACTGCCGTGCCCAAGGCGGGACTCGAACCCACGACCCTTCGGACCGAAGCGCTGAGTCGGTACTCGATCTTAGCCACCTCGGCCATCCAGGTCGGCTTTATATAGTTGCAGGCCATATTTATCGTACTAAGGAGATCCACACCGGACTTCCCCGTATTGTTGGTTTCAGAAGTTTGCTCGGCTGCTCTGAAAGGTGGAAGGAACGGAACCATGCACATCGCAGGAAAACACATTGGAATTATTTTGAATTCACGAATTTACTAGAAAAAGTTCATAAATCTAAATTTAACCTGCTATTATTACATTAAACATTACATTTAACATATTTTTACATTTATTTTATTTATTTATTTATTTATTTATTTATTTATTTATTTATTTATTTATTTATTTATTTATTTATTTATTTATTTATTTATTTATTTATTTTTAATTTTTTTATTTATTTTTATTTATTTATATTTTTATTTATTTATTTATTTATTTATTTATTTATTTATTTATTTATTTATTTATTTATTTATTTATTTATTTATTTATTTATTTATTAATACACAACAGACCAAAGCCCCAATTACAGCCGATGTTTCAAATAGAAATTAACAAAAAGAAATTCAAAGCATTGGAGAATAACAAAGTTAATGAAGGATATTTAAACAAAAATAACTAGAGGTGCTATGGAATGGCACAGACTTGCTCCATTCTCTGGCCAGCTGCCATCTATCGTCGCCCAAAGTACATTTTTTGACATTTTCTCAACTCTTTGGTTTCCTAATAAAAGAACCGAAATATGACTTCGAGAATATAAAAGAGTAAACTTCGTCCCAAATGGAAATTTTCATTGAACAATTTGAAGACTTTTTCAGAAAATGGCGATTAAACATTACTGTAAATGCGAAATTCGATGTTCTTTTTCACAGGAATCTATTGAGTTTTCGAAAAACTTCATTTGAAGACATTTGAAGCTCTTCCACACTTCAAATCACAAATGTAATAATGTATACAAATCGACGGAAATGGGCGTATTAACGATGAGCCATATTTCTTAAAAATTATATGTGGGTAATTTTTGAAAAAATAACAGAATACACCAAAATGAATTTTACGTCATATTAAACAGTGCAAATAACATTATTTGTTGGAAAAATTTGGAGCCATTTTTGAGAAAATGGCGTTTGAGCGTCTCTGAAAATGCAGACTTTTGAGCTCATTTTAAAAGAAAACTGTCGCGTTTTCAAGAAACTTTATTTGAATTTTTTTAATCTACATGTACTCTTAAGTACAATAATGTGAAGAAATCGCTCCCAATGTATATATTACCGACATGGGAGATAAGTCAAAAAAAATACATTTTTGTAATTTTTGAGAAAACAAATGGATAGAGCAAGATGGTGCTTGTGTCATCGAATAGGGTTTGTTTGGCACTAACCCTACCAAATATTTAAAGAAAAACGTTCGGGCTATTTTTGAGAAAATCTTGTTTTTGTAATTTTTTAAAATTGCAAATATTCCACGCCCTGTTGCGCGAAAACTACTTATATTTTCAAAAAATCTACATGACCTTGATGAAAGACATATTTATGGACAATAATTTTCATTTGAAACAAAAATCTCTATCTTCAATTTTGTAGTTGTAGGAAGACGCCGAAAATAAATGCATATTTTTGCAATTTCCGAAAATTCAGAGTTAATCCTGAAAATGGGACCTATCCTACCTTTATAAGTGTATTTAACTCTATCCTTAGAAGAAATTTAAAGAAAACATTTGGTGCCATTTTTGAGAAAATTTTGAAAATGTTCCTTGGGCTTCATATGAAGTTCCCCAAAAAATTAATGAATGTTTTTCAAAATCGCGGAGCTTGAGCTCACGCGACAGGGATTTCTTCAATTTGAAAAAAAAATCTTCAAAAACCTTTACTCTATTTTATTTTATTTTATTTTACTCTATTCTCACAAGAAATTTAAAGGAAAAATTTGGAGCAGGTTTGAGAGAATTTTGAAAATGCCCGGTGGTCTTCATGTAAATCCCCTTCATTTGTATCCCCAAATTTTAAACAAAGATATTCAAAATTTCAAGGCTTCAACCAGAGCCAGATGGACAGGCGCTGGTAGTGACGGACGGACGAACGGACAGACGAACAGAGGGACAGACAGACGAACGCACGGACGGACGTTTTGAAAAAATGTGGGTGGTGGGACGGGGGCCAAGAAAACTTTCAAAAATCTTATTTTAATGTTAGAGTTATAGTGTAACTACTGATATGTCATTTGGGTTAGGAGAACTTTTTACTATCTTATTCGGAGAGACCCTTCCCCCCTCCCCCAATAAAGGATCCGAAATCCCGCCTCTGGCGTCTGTTGTAGGGCTATACTTGGGTTTCGTAACGTGGCGGATGACATTAGGTAATGTTTACTCCTCCTTCCTCATAAAATGAATCTTTATAACAGTGATAAAGACATGTTTGAGGTCATGAGCCCCGTTGAGAAGGACGTTCGCGAATTAATTAAAAAGATTCATTTTAGAAGGCGGGAGGTGAAAAAATTACCTAATATCATCCGCTACGTTACGAAAACCCAAGTATAAGAACTAATGGGAGTTTGTATCACGCGGAATGGCAAGGAGCAATGACTTTATCATCAAATCAATTGCAATATGCTGGGCCATGGAAACGCTATATTTAATAGATTTACTCAAGACGTTACTAGTCGCAGAAACCAAACCATTTTGAATTACGTTAGAAGTGTCTTTAAATGTTTTGACAAATTCTAATGTTGTTTCAAAGTACTATGATACATACTGAAATTTAAACGTTCGATCGACGTACCTTTTGCTAACCAACTCTTCATTGTGAGAATTCTCATGTGGTATTGTTAACGTAATTATATGAAGAAATAATGGAAGAAAGAATGGAATGGATGACTTCGATTATTTTTTCAACTTTTCATTTTCACGATATTCTCGAAAATGCAATTCCTGCATTGCTAAACTCATGTCGCGTCAAATTAGGCGTTTTAATATGTCTCTACTCTTTCTTTGTCATTATGTTGCATTACCTCTGATAATTCAAGTTCAGTTTCGATGTGGTCACTTCCAAGACTGGCCAGCTGAATAAGTTAACGCAAGTGCCTTTGAGATTCCTCATGTTTTGTGAGATTGTATTTGAGAGATTGTAGTCCAAATTGGCCTTCATACATGACATTACGATCGTGAAAACAATGAACATGGCCCAGAAAAGTAATTTATTTAGTTTTCTGTTTCCTATTAACCAACTGGTGTTTTTATATTTTTAAGTATTAAAGAAGAGAAAATACTCCCTTCCCTTTTATTTTAACATCTGAAGACAGGAAGTACTTTTCTCCACAAAAGTGCAAGTGAACGTTTTTAAAATATAATCTCAGTAATACATGCATTTTCTGCCAGAGCACAAAATCTTACCGTTATGTAGCACGAAAGCAAGCATAAAAATAAAACATGCCCTCAAAAATAATATGCATAGAACGAATAAAACGCCCAGATCAATTAAATCCACTAGTAAAACACCGTGGTTTCAAGTAAAGACGGCTCCACACGTTCGGCATTCGCCGAACAGGGAGCTAGTGCTCGCCCAATACCGAGCAGTTGACATCTTCGGCGAATGTTCGCTCCCTTTGATATGTCAAAAAGACCGACGCGCGGTGGGTAGGGCGAACACCGAATGTTCGTCAGTCGGCAAATAGCAAGCAATTCATACACTCTACTCGGGATTCGGCGAGTGGTTTGCTCGCTGTTCGCCGAATATCGAATGTGTGGAGTCGCCTTAACACACATCCCCGGCAGGCGGCGCTTACCACAGTGTCGTATGTGAACGTCTGCAAGCTCTGTTCAGGACCACCCTGGGCGGTGGGCTTGGGTTGCTGCGCTTACAAGCGTAATCCATACAATCAAATTGAGCTTTCAAAACGTCAAGAAGGCATGCGCAAACTGCCTAATGCAGTTAGATGGAGAACATCGGCATGCTCAGTTCGGGTCGGGTTGCTGTGCGTACGACCTCCGTCTCTTTCAGCCGATTTCTGTCTTTGTCAGCAATAGCGTTTATGCTCAATGCAGAGCCGCGCGCCTACGAGAGCCAGTGTACGCTTACTTGGCAGAATTCTAAAAAACAAGCTGAGTTCTCAGAGGCGAGAGTAGTGCTAAGGCCCGGATTTTAATGACAAGTCATATATTTTTTCTGAACCTTCATGTGAATTTTAAAACAATTTATGCATGAATCCAGGTATTGTCGATTAGAAAAACGTATTTGTATTGTGCATATAAAATCATATTTACGTTTTTAGTAAAAGGTCATATTTTACCCAATTTTTTCCATACATACATATATTTGTCATATTTTTAAGGATTGTTTTTAGAAAAAGGTCATGTTTTGGTCAAAATTCTCCCCAAATGCACACATATGTCATGTTTTTAAAAGAACAAAAGGCTTGAAAATGTGTCTCGAATGACAATGTATCAGGTAATATTGTTACGAATAAACTAAAAAATTGTGCCACAAAGGATTATTTGAAACGTAAGTGAATTTGAACGAAGTGAGTTTGGTCGAGTTTTTGGTCATGTGGCTGAAAAAGTGTACAATAAATTGATGAGTGTTCTGCAGCGAAATCCTGTGTATTCTAGAATATGCCTAATTAGCGATATAATTTCTGGAAATGCCGAAACATATGAAGACAATCAACCAAAGCTACTCTGCAGTGATATCGCCGCCTTCTAATATGCTCCCGTGACGTCCTGTGATGTGGAGAGGAGCTTTCCCAGATACAAAACTATTCTCAGCGACAACCGTAGGTCTTTTAAGATGAAAAATCTTTAAATACACCTTGTGATCCAATGCAACTCTCTAGAAGCTGAAGACTCAGAGTAAATTAGAAAACATTAAACAAGAAGTATGCAGTAGTAAAGCAAGACATTTTGGTTGATGGATTTTATTGTACTGTACTTGATTTGTTTTACAGACACAAGCATTTTTTTTAATGCTAGTTAGTTCCAAAGAATGCAAACCGTATGTACCGTACTTACAATATGTTGTTGAGTGAATTTTGTATTTGTTATATCTAAAAAATCAACAGGAATTTTTAAAAAATAAACTTGTATAACGTCATATTTTATTTCTTAAGGTCATATTTATATAGGTTTTTTGGTGATAAATGCTTGCATATTTCGCTGATTTTTAGGTCATTACAATTCGGGCCCTAGTGATATACGTGTAATAATTACATCAAACTGTCTTTTTTCGAGGGTAAGAGCAGCATATCTAGCTTACCTGGAATACACGCCGCTAATTAAGAGTGAAAGTGAAAATACTTCACACAAGAGACTGATGTGACCCGCTGTTTGGCTAGCAGAGACTGACAGTGTAGAGTCTTCACCTTCAAACATGCATAGACGGTGACGAGCAGGCTTGAGCATGCTCGTACGTAAATACGTGGAGAGGCGGAAGGGAGCCGAAATACAAACAAACTTTTACCACGTATAGAAAACGTTTGAATGTATTTGGTGGTAAAATTTCTTCATTCATTCGTCGTGCCCTTCTCTTCTACACAGCATACGAGTATTCAGTCATATTTATGATTTAACTGAGTCTAGTAAAAAAATATTTTATGTAATTAGGTGATTTGAGTATCCCCCTTTTTTAAGAATTCTCCAAAGCAATATTATGTTTTCAAATTATCAAAAGTCTTCTCTAGATCGATGAACAAGATTTTAAGTACTTAGGATGCTATGTTACTAATGAAAAACATTAATTTAGACGATAAATTAAATAAGTTTAGAAATATACTTGTATGTGGAAACATTCAGAGGAATTAAAAAAATTAAACACGTAAAGATACACTTATAAATTTTTTAATACTATTGCTGTTCCTGTACTTATGTATGAAAGTGAATCGAAAGTAATCTTGGAAAGGGATAAAAATAGAAGTCATGTGGCGGAAATGAAATGTTTAAGATATATTCTTGGATACATCCCTTGGATACATCAGGAGAAGAATAAAATGTCACACCTGTGTTAGATGAAATACGAACTAATAAGAAGAAATGGTGCGAACATTTGGAAAGGATGCTGAATGCGAGATCGCCGACATTAGCTCTTCAATATATTTCACAAGAAGAAGAGATGTTGGCAGGCCAAAGAAAAAGTGGACACCGGAACTGCTTGAAACCTAATGCTTGTTGGTAGAATAAGAAGAGAATAATAATAATAATAATAATAATAATAATAATAATAATAATAATAATAATAATAATAATAATAATAATTATTATTATTATTATTATTATTATTATTATTATTATTACTATTTAGTTGAATTTTAAAAAAGTTGGGCCACAGCCCATTTGACAATTTGACATTGAATGACTCCAATGTGACTAAAATAATTATATTCTGCGTGACTGGCGTAGTGTGTTCTTCGCATTGCCCCTTGCTACATTTACAATAACCATTATTCCCATTCCCTCGGGCATATTCAAAGATCAGCTTCGTTGGGTTATCTCGACCTCATAAACGATTAAGAGACCCATTCTGAATTTTGCATTGTTCTAGGACGATTCAATTGTCTGAGTCGTATTTTTCCTTCCTTGTGTGTCATATTAAGTCTACCAGCGGGTCCCTGCAATTACATTGCACAAAACGAATTTTGGAAAATTTGAATCAAAAAATCAGTACGTATGCACTCTACAGAAAATAGTAAACTCCAAAACTTTGTTTCATGACGTTCGGGACTATATATTTACCAAGGTTAATAAAATAAGGGATGTTTATATTGTAATATATATATTCTTTTACTCACTCTCTCTTACCATGTCGTAGTCCGCGCGCTCACTCCATACGGAGTTGAAGAAAGGGTCCGTTTCGTTCGTGCCTGGGTCGGCATCTAAATACTACAATTACAACACATTAGATATAGGCTATTGATGAACCTGGATGTGTTCATCATTATTTATTTACTTTCTCTTTTACGTATTTTCTTTGAATATGTCAACACATCACACACATGGAGGAAAACAAGGCCCTCTGTCGGCACACAAAATATAACCCCAAACAATCAACAATCCACTCAATATTAAAAAAACCCTACAGATAAAAAAAACAATCATTCACACTGAAAATTATAATGCAATCTGACTACTCATCCACACTGAATGCGCATTCTGTCATAAGATGATAAGGTTAAAATTTCTTACAACTAGAGACACAACTTGGTCTTCGACAGATGCTTGCAGATAAAAAAAATTTTTAAAAAAATGAACAAACAAATGTATATGTCACTTCCCTTTATGATGGCCAATGTTGGAACACGCGGCGCACGTCACGCATCGCCGTCTATCGGCTGGTAGCTCCCCGTGTACCGCAATAATGCGCTGCAACTTCAATTTGCTCCAAACCATATTTTCCACCAAATTCAATTACTGAACACACGCTGCGAAGCGTTCTCCAGTACACACGACGTTTCCATCATATTAAAGTTCTCACGGCGAAAGAATATTCTCGATTTCACGAATATCGAAGAAATACAAACTTTAAAATTCCCGCGGTGCAGAAATATTGTTGACTTACATGAATTGTGTTACAAAACTGTGTTACAAAATTGTTCTATTTCTATTTTGTTCACTGTCCGAAATCTGATACACTCCGTGTTATAAAAACTGTAACACAAGATGTCCGCATCCGCTGCCTAACACTGCAATCGCGTAACTAAAATCAGTCTTCGCGTTGCGTCTATTCATATGTTATTGTTCCTAATCCCGAATTCACTCGCTTTATCACTACCTTGATTTTGTCCACGTAAAAAAAATGTAAACCAAAATAACTTAGCAACGTTTCACACGACGCTTCCGCAAAAATTTTCAAAAAGTAGCTACAACATAAAAACGCGTGCTATCATCCTCGCGTCCGAACTCGTTCTGTCTGTAACCCAGTTTTTCATTGTTAGTCTACACAATCCAAGTGACTGTCTTTTTTCCAAACATATGCCCATCACCATAATAAATGTTCGAAAATGTTTACATTTTTCACTGCTTTGGGGCATCTTGCGTCTTACTCTCTCTTTCATAGTTTTATTAACTTTTGGTTTGTAATTATCACATTACCGAATTCCCCTTTCCCGTTTTCCTTTTTCCAAAAACCTTTATTTTCCGTCTTCCCCACTCGTGATGACGTCACTTACATCTTCGGTCGCTCTTTTAATTCTTTCTTAGCTCGCTATGCTATGGAACTGGATACTGATTTATTAACGCCTTACATAAATTCCCCCGCGCCGTAACTAATTTTGCCCTGATCTAAATATTTTTCCCTATAATTTCTGTAAGTTTGGCCAAAATCCACCCATGCATTCACTGGATATTTAATAAAACCCGTTTTATTATATACTTTCAGAGGTACAACAATGGTCACCATGTCTTCAACTCTGCCGTCATGCATGCAATTTATACCATTTATAATATTTACGGAACCCGTGGCTCGAATAACGTGATTCTTGGTTCAAAATGTTCCTAAATTTGGGTTCTATGCACTGTTCACAATGCCTATTGCCCCCCCTTTTGTTTTCCATTACTTTCCTAATAATTATTTTTACGCGGCGCTGTCGTCTATTGTTTCTTTAATTATTGGCTCCTCTTTGCTTATGTAGAAGTTCCTTGTCCCACGCATTCTTGCGGGCTAGTCTCACAAATCATTACAATATATTCTGGAACAATGGAATCACTATTCACTGTGGTCACAGAGTTAAACATGTTTCTACAAAGTAATTGAAATTATTTATATTTACCAAGAAATGTACTGAACCCGAAAATCCTCTTCTCAACCTTAACTTAACCCTGCTGTAGCCCTCGGGCGCATTTCGACTCAAATGAAATTTATTTATTGTATAACTTATGAAAAGTGAGCGTTTGTTCTGTTACTCCGTGACTATTATTGTTTGATTGTTATCTGTCGGTGTAAAAAGTGTTATTAACTTATTTTCGAGATGAATATAGTTATGATTTTTTTCACACACGTTCTTTGGGCCCATTTGGACCCATTGCAAGCAAAAATTCAAAAACAGACAGTTCACCCAAAATTTTACTTCCTGCCGCGACAACATGGAAACGATAATTTGAATAACTGTTTTTCCCACTGAATTCTAGCAGACGTGTACAGAAAATGAAGTTACATTTATGTCCAGAAGCAACACAAGGGGCCTTCTCAGCATTTGCTCAATGGATAAGGAAACTGGACGAAAAACCTGATCGAGATGGGGGTTATTGACCCGGAGACATACACATTTATACAGTACAAATGGTAAATAATGCATTAAGTATCACTGTTAAAATTAATGTTACTTTCCTTGTGATGCTCAGTCTGGTCTCTAATTGTATTGAAACAGTTATGCAGCAGAAACGATTTCACTTGGGATTTAAACTTTTCTATCGAATTTAATCGTTTAATGTCATCTGGCAAAGTGATGTAAAATAATGTACATGTATTGTATGTGAATGTTTTGTAATGAGCTGTTGATACTGTCACCTGATGAATATGATTTCTAGGTCGAGTGTTATAGTAATAGACTTCGGCATTTTCTAAAAATATATTCCCGCCCTTAAGCAAGTCATTTTTGACAAAAACCACTGATTCGTAAATCAACAGACAAGGTAATGGTAAAATTCCTAGATTAATGAAGAGAGGCTTACAAGAATCACGTGGGTGGGATTTGGTTGTTAATCGTACAATTCGTTTTTGTAATCTAAAAGTCTGGGAGCTATAAGATGTATTTCCCCAGAATATTATGCCGTATCTCAGGCGGGAATGAACATTCGCGAAATATACACAACGAGCAGTATGAAGGCTGACTGAATTTGCAAGAATTCTGAGCGCGTAGCACAATGAACTTAATTTCATGTTCAATTCATTTAAATGGAAGTTCCATTTAAGGTTTGACTGAATTGAGAGACCTAAAAATGTTGTTGCCTTAACATCACTCAATGGTACACCGTTCATTTTCAATGGAGCACAGAATTGTTTATTTGAAATGGAAAACTGCATTAAAACCGTTTTCTTTTCGTTTAGTATTAATTTGTTATTTCGGAACCAATTTGAAACATCTGATAGTGTACTATTTACGGTTTCTTTATTGCAAAGGATGTTCGTATCATCTGCAAAGAGAACCGTTCTTCCGTTTCGAATCGTCGAGGGCATATCGTTTACGTAAAGTAGGAACAGAATAGGGCCTAAAATCGATCTTTGAGGAACTTCACGTGCAATGGGCAAAGAGTCGGAAAGGTGCGTACGTAATGTTCCATCATTCCAGTAAGGTATTTCCACTCTCTGAGATCGTTGTTTAAGGTACGAACATAACTAATCTAGCAATAACACGGATTCGATATGAAGGTCATTTTGAAAGTAAAATGTCATGATCAATGACGTCAAAAGCTTTTGAGAGATCTAAAAATAATCCAATAGGTGCCTCGTTTTGATCTAATGATGAGGCGACATCTTAAAGAAAAGAAAATACGGCTGTTTCCGTTGATTTTGATTTTCTAAATCCATGTTGGCAATCTGAAAGCGCGTCGTGTTTAGTGAGAAAGGTTTCCATTCGTACGTAAAAAAGTCTCTCTAATTTCTTTTTTTAAAAGTGACAAATGATGGCATCAAGAACTGTTCTATAAAATCAAGAAAATATTTTCATCCCATGTCTTCACCCTTGCAAAATTCTATTTAACAAATACATTCTTCCAAGTAATATATAAAACATCCCTGTCCTCATTTCGATCAATAGTAGCCGGAGTCCCTCAAGGAAGTGTGTTGGGACCTACACTATATTGTATCTCATATTCACTTATGATAAACCCACATGAAACAATGTTATAACAGCCAACTTCGCCGATGATACGGCAGTACTAGCATCCAGCAAGGAGAGCAAATCAGCATTAGAAACACTAGAAAACCAATTAAAAACAATAAACCAGTGACTTTCTCGGTGGAACATTAAAATCAACTAACTGAAATCTAAACATGTGATCTTCGCTCTAAGAAAAGGCGACTGTCCAGCAATAACAATAAACAGACCCCTCAAAGTAATGAAGTGAAATACTTAAGTGTTCGTTTGGATAGAAAATTAACGTGGAAGGTCCATATAAAAAAGAAAAGAACTAGAATTGAAGCCAACATCGAAATTCTTCAGCGATTCCAGTCAAAATATCTTCGTTCAGTAACAAATGCACCCTGGTATGTCAGTAATGAAGTACTTCACAACGACCTTCAAATGAAAGAAGAAATCATCGGCAAGTCTTCAAATGAAAGAAAGCATCAGCATCAAAGAAGAAACAACATCAGCGAGTCAGAAATACCACGCAAGACTGGAAAATCATCCAAATCACCTCGCTATTAATCTATTAGAAAATAGTGAAGAAACAAGAAGACTACATTACCATATACCGCTTAATATAACTTACCGATTTGTTTAAATTAGAATACTACTGTTGAATGACATTTCCACTTATGTAAACATCACATATATTAAAGCTGTAAAGAGTCCGATTTTGGTATCCCTCCTAATCGGCTTCCAGTGTTCGGTTTTAAACAAATGAGATACCAATAAAAAAGAGAAAAAATTAGGAGCGGAGGAAATTATATATTGAAGAGATCGCAGCTTTCCTTTATTAATAAAAAGCTACGAAATTTTCGTTGTTTGAATTGCGCGACTAAAATGGAAGCGTGAAGTTGGCGTCATGCGCATCTTCGCGAGTTGGCGGGAAGATGGTCGAGCAAAGTCTTGCGTAGAGAATATGTTGCGTTGTCGTTGAAACAATTGTAATTATTACTACCAACGATATTACGAAAAACGATTATTAACAATTGTAAGTATTTAATAAACGTTCTTATATACTAACTGAACCCGTGTGATTGTGTCGCACAGAAGGAGAGCTGTGGAAAAGTTACCTCAGAAAATGGTGCATTTCCATGAAAATTCACATGTTTTATATTCTCCAAGATCTTTACACATATCTTCATGGATATTGTTTTGGCCAATAACAGCAAATCCTTACCTTATCGCAATGACTGAATTGTTTAATGTCATCGCTGAAATTTTTATGTAAATACATACTTTTTTGATTGATTATTGATTTCAGATTTGTTTCAGAATAATTGGACTTCGAAACGTTTGTTAATTTTTATTTTGAACTAACATGTAAATTTTATTGATAGACATGTTGATTAATGATATTGATTTGATGATAATAATAATATTGATGAAAGAGAGATCAGGTGTAGGTTATTTTATTTTGTTGTAAACTGAATTATTTATAAGTGTAATAATTGTTCCGTAAGTTGTTAGCTGATAGTACGTAAATGTAAGTACTATTATCTACAGAAAGTTATGTAATAGATCCATGTATCTATCTCTGTAATTATCACGCGCGGTGCATTTCCATGTAGTACATTTCAAATAATTATTTAAAATATTTACAGGGAGGAGTTCTTCAAATTGTTGATATACATTCATCACTTGTGGAATATCTGTGACTGAGTATACTTACAATATCACTAATTACTACCGACGATGTTATGATAAAGAATTATTACCAATTGCAAGTATTCAATGAACTTCCTGATATATAATTGTTGTGATATCTCCGGAAAACATCAAAGAAGTGGAGGAGTTCTTTCTCTCACAATCGTCCATCTGTTACCTAATACAGGACAAGCCTTTCTCCACTTTTTCTTGGGATTAGTTAGATCAATAAATGACTTGTTACTCTCAATTATATCACTTAGATGTCTGATATATGTTCCTTTATATACAAATTTCAGTGACGATATTTAACAATTCAGTCATGAAGATAAGGTAAGGTTTTGCTGTTATAAGCCAAAAGAATATCCATGTGTATATGTGTAAAGATCTTGGTAAATATAAAACGTGTATAATCATGGAAATGCAGTATTTTCTGTAGAAACTTATCTACAGCTCTCCTGTACAATGTAATCGCACGGGTGCAGCTAATTATTATTAAACCATTGGCTTAATGTTTCTGTAGAAATAAATTGTAAATAAACAGAATTCATTAAAAAACTCTTAAAACGCAATGCATTTTATTATTATAACCACTAAAAATTGTCTGTAAAAAGGTCACGTTCCAGACAATTGCGGAACATTGTATTCATATACCCTCGCTTATCTGTTCAAATAACAATTAGTTTCTCACTAAAAAATAGCTATCTTCGCCAACTAGAATGTCAAACACACACGAAACGTCGACTTCTTTCGATGGATCAATTGCAACTCACAAATGATTTAATTAACAAACGATGGCAGTGAAGCAAAATTTCTCTTAATTTTAAAATATTCTTACAATTTTGTGTTTATACTACAAAACGCTTTAATTAGAGCAGGCGATAACACATCTAGAACACCATATAACTTCCTCTTAAAGAAACTAAAGGTGTTACATCCGTATACACTTACTTACATGCGCAACGATTACATAATAGTAGAATACCCCAATTTCTGTCCATATTAACACATCTCAGCCACACACTTGAAATCTCATTAACAATTGTTGCGCATAAGGCACGAAAACTCATTCTTTTAAATCGAATACAAAACAAACGGGAGAATACAAAACTGTTTCAAACAGTAAAGAATTACTATCGCTCAACAAAGAGAAGTAATTTTATGAATTTCAAACTACTGTGTGCGGCTTTGCTAGCGTCTTATTACGACCTGATACCTCGTAAAACACTCTCAGAAAATGAAACGCGAGAAATTTGAACTCGCAATTTCGAAGGAACCTAAAATTACGCGGAACTACTCTCGTTTCCAAAGAAAATGTACTACATGTAAAAAAATATCTATCATCAATAGTGTGGTTTTGCAACATTAATTTTCTGCAGTTCTAAAAAATACAAGGAGAGTTTCAAAATGGGACCTGCGCCAGTTTTGTAACCATACTTTGCCATTCGAGAAAAAAATAAAGAACTAGATGTGCTATAGAATGGCACAGACTTTCTCGTAGCAAATTTTTCTAATTTCCTTGGCGTGGACTGGCTTTAAGGTCTTGCCCCATTCTCTGGCCAGCTGTCATCTACCGTCACCCAAAGAACTTTTCTGACCTTTTCGGTTTTTTAATGGTAAAACCAAAATTATACTTCAAGAATATTAAAAAAGAGTATAACCTCATCCTAAATAGAAATTTTCTTTGAAAAAATTGAAGCTGTTTGTAAGAAAATGGCGATTAAGCATTACTGTAAATGCGCAATTTGAAGTTCTTTATCTCATCAATTTTTGTTTTCGAAAAACTTCTTTTGAAGTAATTTGAAGCACTTTAACTCACGAATGCAATAATGTATACAAATCGATGGAAATGTGCATATTAACAATGAGACATATTTCTTAAAAATTATATTTGTGTAATTTTTGAAAAAATAAAAGAATACACTAAAATGAACTATACGTCATTGCAAACCAGTGCAATTAACACCATTGGGAAAGTTTGAAGAAAAAATTGGAGCCATTTTTGAGAAAATGGCGTTTCAGCATTTCTCAAAATGCGGAAATTTGGGCTCATTTTAACAGAAAACTGTTGAGTTTTCCAGAAAATTTATATGACATTATTTAAAGCACATGTTCTCATAAGTAAAATAACGTGAAGAAATCGCCTCTACCGACGTGGGAGACAAGTCAAAAAAACTACATTTTTGTAATTTTTGAAAAAACAAAACAATAGGTCACTATGGGGCTTATATCATCGTATAGGGTATATTTGACATTATCCCTTCCAAAAATTTAAAGAAAATTTAAAATTTGAAATCGTTTTGACAAAATAGTGTTTTTGTTATTTTTTAAAATTGCAAATATTGCACTATTGCTCGAAAATTACTAAAATTTAAAAATATCTACATTATCTTAATGAAAGAACATTTATGAACAACAAACTTCATTTGAAGGAAAAATCTCTGTCTTCAATTTTATAGTTGTAGGACGACGCCCAAAAAAATCAAACTTCAGCAATTTTCGAAAATTCAGAGTTAACAGTGAAAATTGGATCTATCCCACCTTTATAAGTGTATTTAACTTTATTCTTTGAAGAAATTTAAAGAAAAAATTTGAAGTCACTTTTGAGAACATTTTGAAAATATCCGGGGCTTCATGTATTGTAATGATCCAACGTTTCGAGAACAAAATCCCATATGCAACGTTGCCAAAAGGTAGCAAAGAATAAACGTATATGTGGAGTGCAACGGTGCCGATAGAAACATGTTTGTAAATCCAAATTAAAATAAGAAATTATAGCATGTGAGATTTAGGGAAAATTGAATATAATCATCCGATAGAGCAGAAATTATAGAACGAAATAAAACAAACGGCATTAAATTCGGTTAACATATTCGAAAGTTATAATTTGAAATATATTTGGAATTTTTAATAAAATGAACAGGATATGGCCATTGTTGTGTTAGAAAAGAAACATTACGGACAGGGTTTTTGAAGAATAATTACCAAACGCACGGACCGATTTGGTTGAAGCATTGGGAAAGAATAGAATAAAATACGGGGAAGACGACAAAATTAACATCAACTTTGTCGCATTTTTGCCGGCGAAGTAATCATAAAGTATGTGGAAGTTGGAATGAAGTCAATAGTGTAAACAAACGACGCCATGCTGAGAAGTAAGGAAATCTTCCAGACCCAACAGAGCAAGCGTGTGTCAATTATTTGTGACAAAAATCGGTAGTAACAATGTAAATTGTGAAGAAAGGAGGCAGATGTGTCAGGGACATGGTGATGAGCGCTTGGTGTACGTGAAATCGGTGTGTCGTTAGTTTTTTTGGAAAGTGTAAAAATAGTTAACGAGAAGTAACGTCGAAAGATTTATAAAAATTTTGGAACATTAGAAAAGGGAGCAAAAATTTAAATTCATTGAATTCACGTTATTTTATTAGTAAAACTTCAAGCAATTACGGATAATCAATTACGTTGTATTCTAGTGTGAGGAAATTTGGCGCGGTAAACATTTTTATTATGGGACTTAACTGAATCAATACACATCAGTATAATTTAGACGATTAATTTCCAAAATAAATGGAAATAAGCAATAGAACATTTCAAGAGGTGAAACATAGTGGTTGACGAGAAGTGATTCTCGGAGGCAACCGCGAGCAAGAGTGGCCGTCGACTGACATCGAGGAGCATTGGACAGCGGACACCGGACGTCTCCAGTACGAAAGAGGAGCTGAAAAAAAGGGAAGTGAAACGCATATGCATGTGTGTGTGTGTCGGAATTCCTCGAAATGCTTCGTATCAAAACGCATCCCATAATTAAAACAATTTTGTTGAAGATCAAGTTTTGTTAGTAGGAATAAAGTAGAAATAGTTAGAGGGATAGGGAATGCGCATTCGAGGGATGAATGTGATTTTGATATTGTCTGTGTTAGTGTGTATGAATGATTTTTTTGTTATTGTGTATTATCTTGTTGTTTTTTTTTGTCTGTGTATGATGATGTTATATGATATTATATGTTAACGTAGAAAGGAAGACGGTGAATTATCGCCGTAGAAATGGAAATAGAGTGAAGTTAGAAACGTAAATAAATGATCGAACCAGAAATGCGGTTCGTTTTGGATCAATTGAGATGTTTGTAGTAATTTAACCTAGCACGCACAATCTAGTTACCTCACTGCGATTCCTGTATAGGAACGCCAGCGTATCCACGGCAGTAGATAGTTAAAAGGGGAAAGAAAAAAAGGGGATTTATTATATATATTTGATAAAAGCGCGGGCATAGATAACGTAGAGAAGTTAGAGGATAAAATTAATGAATAATAAATAGATAGCTGAGAATAAATAAATAATAGATGAAAGAGTAGGATTCATTATATTAAATGGCGACCCAACGGTGGGGCAAATAGAATAGATAGTAAGAAGGAAAGGGTTCATTACAGTATAGTACCCCCAAATTTTAAAGATTGTTTTCAAAATTTAAAAGCTTCAACTAGAGCCAGATGGACAGAGGTTTCTTCAATTTGGAAAAGACTGACGGACGGACGGGCGGACGGATTGATGGACAGACAGACGGACGCTTTGAAAAAAACACTTTCTCGGTATCAGGGGACCCAAAACGTGTATTTCCGTTGTAATCTCCAAATATATTTTCCGCAGCGTTACATAACATAACGTAACATAATATACTATGTATATTATTCCGTATATACGTGTTTATACGAGAAAGAAAAATTCGTAGCCTTTTTGAGAATTTTTGTTTCAATTGACTGTATTTCATGCAAAAAACGCGGGAACTATCCGTACCTTCGAAAAATTGTTCTTAACTTTATTTCATTGCCTGTTTTTAAATAAACATTTCATTAAGGAGAAATCGATCTTCAAAATTGTAGTTCTAGGAAGACGCCGAAATAATTGAAATTTTGCAGTAATCAAAAATGTGTAGGATTGATTTAAAATGACACCTATGCCATTTTATGCGTCTTTTGTCTTTCGGAAGAAAAAAAATAATCAAAACATCTGGAACCATTTTTGAGAAAATTTTAAAAATGTGTGACTTCGTGTAAAGTAGCTCCGAAAATCAATATATTCATTTCAATTCGCAGTGCCTTGAGTTTGGCCAGAAGGATCAGGGAATATCAATCTTGGAAAAAATGAGCTGAACGATTTCGGCACTAGTGTTGATCACAGACGAACGGACGAAGAGAGACAGAGACAGAATTGCATGGAGAACATTTTACCGTAAACCAATTTATCGGGATCAAAGACTCATACTCGTAAAACGCTGACTGCGCAAGGTGTTAGAGGAAGTACTTCATACATAGGGCAACAAGAATTATCTACTTTTTCGTTGTCAGGGCCTCACAATACGAGTTTTTTTGTCTAACAACGACCAATTTTCGCTGCAGTATTACAGTACTTTCTCAATAACTCGTACGCGTGAAAGTAAAAATCAGTAAATTTGTTTGAGTAGTAAGCTCAAACATCTTTCTAAAGAATACTCTTTAGTTCTTTTTAATCCTATCATTTATCCTATCATTTATCATTTATCATGGTATATCAGAAACCATGATGTGTGGGCAACATGATTCATTGTAACCAGTTTTCGGTCGAGATGACTCGAATTTCTTTTTCAGCCAAGTCCAGCAGTCGGAAGCTGTTTTCAGGTACAGGCACATCCAAACTACCTATTAGGACATTTTGTGACCTTGAGTTTATTGGTGTGTGCAGAAGCAGAACGAGTCTGTCTTCTATAACGCCCCTTGCGAATTCTAACCTTCATTGTGTCGTTGAGGATGTTCTCACCATTCATTAATGGCTAGAAATTTGTGTGTTTTTGGTGTCTCAAGATCTTGAATCACAGGGTGGATGTCAATCTGAAAACGCTGTGAACTCCCGTACATTTTCCAAGCCCAAAATTCAGGCAGATGTCATTTGTGAATTCATTTACCACAGACAGCATTTCGCTTCATTCCTGGAGTCAATTTACGAACTCCCATGTAAGACTATTATGCTACTGATCTTTCATCACCGTGCAGCTACTAATCAGTCAGCAATGCAATATTTTTTTAGAAAATGGAAGCAAACTAATGCAAAACGACAGAAGGGATATTGAATTTTCTTGAAAAATCCCCTTTTAATTTTAATATTTCCTGTTTCTACTACTCGCTGTCCTATATGTATAAGTAAGCTGATAATTCAAAACTTCTTGCAAACTCAAACAGAATAACCCTAAGATGAAATTGATAGTTCTTCAGGGTTTTCGAATTCCAATCGTCTGAAAGTCATTAAAGGGCTTCTGGTAGTCAATACAAGCCAAATTGCGTTTTCATTTGTATATAATGTTAGATGACTTTGTTGTGCAATAAATTTTCCTTGCTGCTATAGAAACTTTACGTCGTTTTACCGTAATCCATGTTCACGCATCAAGGTATCCAGAAAATGTTGATGAGGCTTACTCAACATATTAGAAAGTCATTTACTACAAATTGGACCAAGAAAAATCTACGTTTCGCTATCAGGGACCTACAAAATAAGATTTTTTGGGTCGAATAATCAGTATTTGTTTCATGTAGCATTACAGTAGTTTATACTACATAGTAGTATACGGGAAAGTAAAAAGCATTCGTGTTTAGTAATTATTCAGCCTAATCAGTTTCGCTTCTGCTAAACAGAGATGGAAAGTGTCGTTCATAACAGTATCGCACGACGATGATAAAATGTTTTACTGTTAGCTGTGTTTGTAATATTCCAGTACCAAAGTTCACTCGGAAGTGAAATCACATCAATTAGTAAACTTATATTCGGAACTAAAGAACGTCCATCTACGTATTTCTAACGATTCGGCTGAAACTGTTTCTGAACATTCTATATGTGTAAATACATTAATAAATAACATGTTTGACATTCTGTAACAATTACAACTAGTGGTGCTGAAACAGCTCAAATATTCGAAAAATTTACATGACTTTATTTCAAAATCTCTCTTTAAGGAACAAATTTAATTTAAGAATCTTCATTATTATTTAATGACATAAACTTTCTCGTACTAGTACTAGTAGTAGTACGCCAGACACAAAAATTGAATTCCATGTTGCCAATTAAAAATGGGACGGCCCTCTCAGTCATTTTGATTTTTCCATGGAATATGTAAAATGGTCAGTTGATACTTATTTGTCACTTATTGAAGATAGGCTGATTATTTATTTAAATACTAATTTAAAAACTGTTATCTGCGTATCCAAAACTAACCAATAATTACTCTGTGTTGCTCTTAAGTGTTGCGCGTGTGGAAATACAAATTTCTTTACAAAATTTATGTTGTATTTTGTATTCTTCAGACTAGGTCATTCACATACTACAGACGTAGGATAAATTGATCTATTTTTTAAAATTTTATTTTATTTCAAGTCGCATCAACACAGGTTATTAGCGACTAAATAAATACAATATTTTATATTAACAATCTTAAGATTTTACAATTCTATGATTATCGACACAAAAACATACTGTACATTAACATTAAAATTGCAGCAATGATGGGCCCTTGATACCGACGAAATTGTTTACGGCAAAACCGTGCCGAAATTGTTTACGGCAAGACTGTCCATCTGTCTGAACAACCCTAGCGTAATTGTGTACCCTAGCGTAAACCGTAAGCAGGACTTTTGCCAAAACTGATATATCCCAGTCGATATGACTGATGTCAAAGTCTCTTGAATCTCAAACCAATGTTTTAATTTTTGGGCGTATTTTATATGAAGATTCAAGGACGTTTACATTTTTTTTCTCAAAATGGCTCAAAATTATCTTTATTAAACTTTGTCTTCAGATAGCGTCAAAAACGCTTAAAAATGGCCCTTATTTTTTCTTTGAAATGTCTGAATTTTCAAAAATTGCAAAGGTTAAACATATTTTCGGCGTACAACTACAAGAAAGAAGATAGAAATTTTTCCTATAAAAATAACTGATCTTCTAAATTATATCTTTAAATAAGGAGATAAACATTTTTTTCAAAATATGAATTTTTTTGCATAATTTTGTATGAATGATGGACAATATTAAAAAAATTAAAACACAAGATTTCCTCCAAAAACGCTCCAATTTTTATCTTTAACCTTTTTTGCGGATATTGCTGCACGAACATTATATAAACGCCATTTTGATGCATTTTTTGATTTTTTTAAAACGACAGAAAGGTATTTTTTGGAAAATACCTCTCACGTCGTTAACATTTATATTACGGACATTTTCTATGCATTATTGCATTTTTTTAACACAAGGGCTTCAAATGATTTCTGCAGAAGTTTTTTGAAAACTGAAAACTCCTATGTTAAAATGGACTCAAAATAGCGCATTTTCAGAACGATCAAACGACATTTTCTCAAGAACGGCTCCAATTCTTTTAAAGAAAATTTGCATTTTTAAATATATTTTACTCTTCTGTGATTTTCTTAAAGACGTATTTCACTGCTACTATTAAGGACCGAAAAATTGAGAAAATGTGAAAAAAATGTTTTGGCGCAGATACGTAGCATCTGGGATGAGGGTGGGGCCATTCTGAAAAACTACACAAGGCTAAAGAGATTAGAAAACTTACTAGTGTGAGAAAGTCTGCCATTCTGTAGCAACACTAGTTGTAGTTATCCCCCATTTTTCGTTGGTTTTTGTAATGTTATTTCCTATATTGTGAAACATAATTCAATTATATTCGCGGGTCTTCACTGAAATATAATTTTTTATGAAAGCTCGATGTTTGTGGAAATAAAAACATTAACTATTATCTTTGTTGGACTACCAAACGCAGTGCTTGAATTGAAACAAAAATAGTCTGAGAATCGAAGGAAGGAAAGGCAATACATTAGTCTATATGCAAAGGACCGAACTCTAGTCAGAACGGCAAATGTTTTAAAAGGCTAAAGAAAACTGCACCATCATTTTTCGTGGGAGATATCGTTCGTTGTCTAGTGCGAGCAGGAGTGCGAGTGAGATATCAGCTAGGAGAGCGAAGGTTTTTAAGGGGAAAGATAAACGAGAGTCGCTTCTGTGGTTTTGTTTTCAGTCAGATACCATCAAATTTTAAAAGATTTATCACAGCATTTTCGTCTCCTATATTATTTCATTAGTATACACACCTTTTCCGGCTTTCAAATGCCACCAATCGTTATAAATGAGGTTTCTAAAAAAGACAATTTCACGGAGACATTACGAATTGCACTGTCACTTTAAAAATATGAAGGATTTGTTTAAAGAATGTAGATAAATGTTCATGAAAAACGCAATCCGCAACACATGACAGCATCTAAATTGTAAAATAACCCCTAAACAAAGCGTTTTAGGGTCTTTCAAACTCAAATTGTGAGGATAAAGACATCAAAGAAACGTTTTTCACACCGTAATCTATAGGATGAGATCTTTTCAGACGTTCTATTATATTTTTGCTGGCTCGACGCTTCTCGACTCTACCTCACCTGTTCAGAACTTGTAGAATCTGCAACAGTACGTTAAATTAAACTAATTACTTGATATTCTACGCAATTGAATCACACGGATGTACCTCTCTGCTCCGAAATAACATTAAATAAGATTAGTTTGTATTGACAAGGGTGTTTTGGATTGTTATCAATTACAAGGAAACACAGAACAAGTGATGGACGATTACGCACGGGAGTTATTTTTATTCCCAACAACAAGAGTTAACGTGTATCTTCCTAATATCTCAAAAAGTGCATTGTTTGTAATCGTAGAAAGAATTAATTCTAACCTTTCGTTTGATCATCTTTTATATGATATCACATGATGTCACATGATATTCTTACTTTCAGTGAATATACATAATCCTTTCAAGGGTAATTAAATCAAAGTCATTTCCTTAAGTCAGATTGTGTTTGTAATGATCAATCATGCTAAATAATGCATCTTCCCACAGACGAAGCAACAGCCGAAGGAAGCATAATCATTATAGGTAAAACAGTGGTGTTACAGTTGAGTTTTTGCAAGATTTACACGATAACATGCAATCTCAGTGAATTTTGTACATTGCTTTTTAGCGTGTAATTCTTGTACAAAGTCAAAAGCACTTTTATAATTCATGAGAGTGTATTAAGTTATAAGCATGAATGCTGGAGACAACCGCGAAAGCAATAAATGCCTCAACACACAAGAACGAGCATTAACAAGGATTAAAACTGGGCATATCAAACTAATTCATCTTCATATAATAGAATAAATCTGTACCTTGACCATACGAGAAAATATTATAGAAGAACAAAACCTCTTTTAATATGAAACTGTTTATATGATTTGTTTATATGAGTTATATGTTTTCATGAGCTGTTATTAAAACTATGTCATTTAAATATTTCTGATACGCGCCATTTTAACTTCATTTACACACGATAATTTTAGAGATAATGAATCCCGTGAAGTTCAAATACCTTTCCTAAATGAAAAGTTGCTCATTTTAATAGGAATCGTATCTGAGCTCGGAGCTAGTGGGGTTTCCCATTACAAGCAAATATTGGAGTGATTAAAAATTTCAAAGCTGATTTGCTTCAAATCATCCTTTCCTTAGAGATATGGGAACTCCGGAACACCCACTTTCTGCATTCCCTTTTTTTTCAGTTCATGTGGATGTAAGCTCCATTCCAGGATTCCAGACCGTTGTGATGTCCCAGCAGCTGTGCTTTCTCTTACCCGAAAGGCCCATCTCCACTGTTAGGTTTGAGCCAAATGTTATGAAGTTTGATTCTTCTAAAGTCTTGATTTCTCTTGTAATTTCGTTAAGTTTTTCTTCTCCATTTTACGTTGTGTTACGTGCAGTGATTCTTCCGTGTGCTGTTTTTGTTCTCATCATGGTGCCATGTATGTGAACAGGCAGCATACTATAGGCAAGGATAATTTGATTATGAAATACGAACTGTTGTTCATTATAATTTTCAATATATGTCAATGAATGCAAAAAAATCTATCTAAATAAGAGTCATAAGAAAGGAAATGCATGTACAATTGACTTCATTACACAGCTTAATACTTAATTCATAGGGCACCATAAATAGCAAATGTATTTTTTACTTAAATATTTGTGAGGTTAATAATGTAGTCCACTGAGTAAGTTCTTTTAATTGTTAGAGTGCTTCCCAAAATACATATTCAAAGTTCCATTCTGTCCTCGGCTTCAAGGTGTCACATTTCTGAAAATAATAATTTCTTTTCTCTTATTAAGTTCGATTCAGAAGCAAAACTACTATGTAATATGATGATTTTTTTGTCTCTCGTCACAATTCTAATGTTCTTATACCACAAAGAAAAATATCGACTTTACAATCCTAAGTAAAATGAAAATTCTTTCTTTTGGTCTATAAGTGTTAACAAGCCGCACACATTGTTTTTCGAAAATATATTCCACCATTGATCAGGTTGAATCTGAGGACTGCGAATTTTAATTGTATCTTTTAATTTTGCGGGGTACTTTGTTTGAAGCTCATAAAATATTTTCAAACTTTTGTCAAAACAACCGAATTTTTTCTTGAAATTTGTTGGTCGAACACTTACAAACACAACAAAATTCCGATATCCATTACAATTTTTGAATGTTTTAAAATTGTAAAAATTTAACTTTTTTCGAACGTATCCAGCGCATGCAATATTAAATCTGCGGTTTTTTCATTAACACAATATTTTTCACGATATTGTATTATTAACTTCTTTGTGCGGTTTTTACAAAACCTAGGTAAATGAGCGTTCTCAGACACTTTTAATAGACATAAACGTGTCCCAATAACTCTAAATCAAACCGAGTTTCTGGTATGAAGCAAAACGATGACTGTAAATAAACACACAAAAAAATCCGGAAGAGACGATTGCAACAGTGTGAGGAGGAGGGCAACCATGTGAGGAGGTGGCGGCTGTGGTGGTCGGCAGGGTGGCGGTGACGGGTGGCCGTCAGGAGAGGGGGGTGGGGGCGGTGGGGACGGACAGGGGCACCGGTCGGCACTATGACGCGAATGCCGCTGCCGCCACCGCCACCGCCACCGCCGCCTCCCTCTCGACCGCATTCAGAAGCGTCGACAAGGTCTGAAGACGGCCAGTGCCGAGGGGTGCGCGCAGCGAGCAGCAACGCCGGAGGTGCGACTCAGCGCGTCCCACTGCCGCCCGCCCGTCCACGGACGCCTCTCCACGACCCACGGCGGCGCCAGACGCTTCGCTGCCTCCTGCCTTGCCTCCCAGCGGAAGGTTCCAGGTAGAGTTCTTGCGTCGCAAGTGGAGGTATTGCCGGTTGCTCCAGTGAGATTGAACAAGCCGTTCTCCGACCAAATTTAGATTTATACTGATTAAAACTATAAGAACTTTTTCGATGTGGCCTCTCGAAAATTCAATGAAATACAATAGACTTTGTTGACTCTATTGGCCGTTCGGTTGATCATTTGGTTTTCATTTATTTTTGGAACGGTTACTTAATGTAAAAATTGTAGCATTTCTCTAATGAGTGTTTTATTTTTTTCACCTATTCTTAATAGGTGCTTGTTTGTTCTTCTGTGGGTGCGGGGACTCATCTCTGTGACATCAGCGTCTTCTCTTTCCAAGAATAAGATATATTTACTAAAGAGTAGTGTACTTCTTCGGAGTGCGTCGACTGTCATGAGTGTAGAAAGCTTTTGTTCTAAAAGCATCGGAAACGTATTATACAGTACCGTATTCAACTTAATTCATTTGAACAGTGATATAAAATTGAATGACTTTTGTACACTTTTTCCATACTTCTCAAATTTATTCTACGTCGACGGTTTATTTGCCTCATGGGTTTGGCATATGCTCCATACAAATCAGAGGAATTTTTAATATAAAAGTTTTTAAAAATGATAAACCAGCGTTTAATTAGTTTATACATCTAGCTTGAGTAACTACGGAAAAGGTCTCTAGTCACCAAATATACACTAATGCGTAGGATCCTCGGCTATGGGATCAACACTTCTAGTGGTCTTCCTTTACGTTATACAATAGAGAGAGTGTAATATTACCCAAATTCACAGAAAATTTAAATCCACCAATCTTTCGCTCTGAAGTGTTGAAACTATAAATTGACTTTTTCAGAAGAGATTGTTAATGCTAAAATTAATGCTGCTCGGACACTTGTTGGTGTTTTAGGTGAGTTGTATTGTAGCCTACGTATTACGCCACTTTCAATTCAAAGTGAAATCCGATGATGCATTTCAATGCGATTCTTTAAAAACTTAATCCCTTTGCGATTACAAGATGCCATTTATTGTTTTATCGTTTTTTATATATTATATTTATATATTTTAATCGTTTTATGAACTAATGAAATTCGTATTATTTAATAAACGAATGGTCCTTTATATGTGTGGAAGCGCAAGGTTATTACCAAGAACAACTAATTTTAAAATTTTGGGTTTTCTGAGAAGCAGTGAAATGTCTACCACCACTTTAGCAATATTTCATGTACGTAGAGTTTTGAATTACAATGTTAAAATTATTTTTACTTCTAATCAATGGTGGTGGGTATATTTCCCAATATTTAAATTTTGAATAACGGTTAATACACATTTTAAAAATATATCTTCCAAATATTCGCGAATCACAGTTGAAAATGTCTCATCCAGTGCTTCAACAGCTGCCACGAACGACCTGTTCAAAGGGAAGTGTAAGGAGGTGATCGACCAGCCAGATTGCAAATGGAATGCGCCAACAGCCAACAAGTGTAGTTGAACATTTCATGGTGTACAAAACGCATTCGCAGCTCCGTACACAATTTAGAGCTGACCAACAATTTGAAAGAAAGTTATCAACCGTCCCTTACTCAAAACATTTTTATGGTATGATGAAACTGTTATATTACTTTAATTTACAATTCTGGGATATTGTTCTGTTGGCGCATTACGTTGTCACGGTGCAAAAGTGCAGACACGACGAACCTCGGCCGCTGTGGCACCGGAACACGTCTGCTGACGGAACGCTTCGTCATCGCAAAGTGCCCGTTGCATTGAGAACCCGAGGACTTCGACCGCTCCGCTCCTCGCGCCTTAGCGAGGCAAATGAGCGGAGCGGGATATTGGTTGGGGACAGAAGTTCCACAAGGTGCAAAGAACTCACTGACTAAAATAGGTGGAGATGTTTCAAAAAAAATTTAATGGGATCAATTTAATGAACGAATTTGTGCGTTATTACCGTAATAACTACTATTACTTCCTCTGAGATTTGTATTCTATTACTTAAATATTCAAACCTGGGGGTTCTCTGTTCAGATGTAGGTATATTTATGGAGTTTTGAGATGACGGCGTCATATAAATTATACTAAACCGTCAACTTTTCTTAGCGTGTTTTATAGTGTAGGTATTTACTCGAATCTGATACTCACCTGAGACGTGCATATAATTTTCAATAATTTATCATTCAGTCTTGTAGGTTGGTAAGACACACTGTATTAAAAATACGAGAGGGAATGTGGTAAAAGAGTGGATAATATTAAACTAGAAGCAATTTCTTGAATGAAGGGCTGAATCTAAAGTGCTGTCGTTATTCTCTTAGCTAAACATTATACAATTGTCTTTAAAAAAGTTTTAATGTGTGACATTCAAAACAAGTTATTTCCAAATACGTAATTTACTTACTGATAACATTTCATAAAACATTTGCGTCCTTTTCCAGAAGTATCGTAAAAATGACTGTTAATAGTGGTACACGTAGAAAATACTTGTATATCAGTGATAAGATTGGAACATATCTAGAGAAAAATAAATTGTGTTAGAAAAACGACCTTGTGTTTGCATTCAGATCGTTTTTTGTAGCTTAGTCAGATAGTCAGTGCCCCCCACTCATTCCTTTAAGATAGCAGTCAAGGAAAGAACGACGCATCTCAGCGGTCTTCGTCGAAGAATTTGGGCCGATCCCCTCGTTATGGCGCACGACGAAAAACAATGGAGCACGAAATTTCTCCATCCTTGTCAGCTTGCCCGGAGCTACTTAATTAAGGAAAAGCGATCTTCAGGGGGAAACCCAGTTACGTTGTGGACAGACCCTTCATAAGCGCTACCCATGGTCCCATCTCCTCCAGTCTCTTAACGTTGTTCTTCTAGATCATTCGATTTTGTGGGTATCTTCATATCCATCATATACATTTTTACGCCTCACTCATCTGATCCAAATGTGTTGTCGTACGTCAAGATTTAAAATTATTTTATTTCTGCTGCACATAATTATAGTCGTTCAATTAGCTATTTTTCTGAACAAGCAGTCTACGATTTATGAAATAGTAAAATTAAGAGTATTATTTTCAATATAAACATATTATGATTATCCAGTGACCAAACTCGATTCTTTTATTTGAAACAAGAAAATTATTTGGTCTTGAAAAGGTATCACTAGAGTACAAAATGTAGACCATCACAAACTGAAAATATTACTTATCAGTTATGTTCCATTGTCTTCGTCGATCTAATAGTCCGGCACATTAAGATTATTAAGAATAAAAAGTACAATCTCCTTTCGAAATACATCGTAAAATCTATAAGAATTATTGCTTTATATAGGACAAAACCAATCAATAGTAGAGGTCTGAACATCAGTATGCCAGTTTTTACAATTACATCAACTCAAAGGAATCAACGCTATCCTCTAAACGTCTTGTGCCGTAAAAAATCGACATCCGGAAGGAAATAAAACAATTTCAGACTAGGATGGGAGAAAATAAATAACAATGTATGTGTGTGCGTGTGTGTTAAGGGTAATATTAAATTACTTCGTTTTTTTCTTCGACTTTAAATTAAAATTAACATGAAAACGCATTGCATATTGCCAGTCATTTATGGTGCAAGATAGGGCAGTAAAACTGTTTACGACTAAGAAAATTTAGACCCTCAAGTGACGATAGAAGCGAAGGGAGCTAATTCTCTCGATATTCTCTCAAATACAATATTTTGACTAACCGCCATATTATGTAAAAAAGAGAACATTTAATTGCAATTTCGAAATGTTTAAATGTCACCACACACTTTCATATTATTGCGTAGAGGAAGTGCGCGTAAAACCAGGAGGTCTATGTTTGATATACAAACAGAGTAACAAATATTTTGACCGGGAGAGGTGGCTCAGTACATCAACTGCAGTGCCTCTGACCGGGAGGTCCTAGGTTTGAGTTCCAACGGTGGTCAGATTTTCGACACTAGCTTGTCAGCTAGGTCGAATTCAGTCGCTGCCTGGAAGAGAATTCTAGAGGCCGACTACTCTGAACGGTTGTTTTCCGTGGTTTCTCCGATCAACACCAGGGGAATGCCGGAGCAGTATCCTAACAAACGGGCCACGGACCGCGCGCTATCTTTTCTTCCTCTTCCTTGTCCTATCCTCTCCCCTTATACACACACACTTACACTAACATGCACTACACTACCACACATGCCGGAAGACCGATCGGGAGCTTAGAGCTTGTCCCGGCTGGGGCGGTGCCCCGCTGGTAGGAGATATCTGGTTAGGGGAAACCCCGCTAGCCGACGGTAGGTCGGCGCCGGATATCGCCATCCAGCGGGGGAAGATCACCGCTACCTTCAGATTTGAAAAACATACACTGCACTTACGGGACAGATGACTTCAGTAGTTGACGTGCCCGGAATCACTAACAAATAACCAACAAATAGTTTGAATAATTTGAATAATCCAAATATTTCTTTCGGCTCAAGTAGATCATAGTTATCCATTGTTCTGTTGAGGGTATTGTCAATGAGACGTAAGGAAATTTATTTATTGCGATATACTTAAATTATTGTAATGATGACAATTAAGCTTTTTGCTGCGAACCAATAATTATTTATAAAAATAATAAAAAATAAAGCACTACATAGTTTTGGGCGTTCACTCATAGTTTCGGAGAAAAATGGCCCTTAGGACAGATGGCCGCTTAATGGCGGATACGAGAATATGGGATGCGTATATCTGGCAGAAAGTTTCTATTGCCAATGAAGTTTGCTTGTTATGCAAGTAAAATATTAAATCGTTTTCGTTACTATTGAATAAATATTTAATATATTTAAATTACAAATAATCTATGTAATATCGAAAGCTTCTTCCTGCATTAGCTCACAAACAAAACCTTTAAAAAAATTAAATTACCTACTCGTATATTTACACTCTCTTCTTTCACCCTACTGGTTTTTCCCCCCTTCATTGGAATTGATTACCAACAACACTTGAAATGCAGTTCATGTTTGAGGAAATTTCAGACCGTGCATGAATGTCAATGACAATTTAAAATTTCTGATATTGTTATCAGAAACTAATAAACCTGCAATACAAGAAAATTTAGATATTACTGTTCTACGTAGCCTGACATTGCGAGGCGTCTCAGGAAGATCCTGAGTAGACTGACCTAGAATGACCTCTTCTTTTTAAAACGTTACGGATGAAAAGCGCAAATTCATCAGGAAGTTGTGGCCGTCTAATTGAGATTTATTTTCCAAATGAATATTTACACGCAGCTTATGGGAAAATCAATCAGTTCCACGCAAGAATGGCTGTTAATGGAGGAGATTGCGTAACCGAGGTGGCAGTTTGATCAGGTTTCATTGAATGTGCCATATTTATAGTGTAATTAAAAAGTATAAATCTATTTCACACTCTATGATTAAATGTGACGGAGAATTATTATTCAGCAATTTTTAAGCAGTTAATGCGTATGAAAATAAATGCGTGTTACATGATTGTAATTAGGAAATAATGTAAATGTTTTAGTTCTTATAAATTACACTGAGGTCGCTAATAACTAGGATAATTTCAAGAAACCATATTATTGTCGAAAAAAGTAAATAAATAGTTATTTATGTATCGCTTTTTACGCTCTGCCTCGGGTGGAACCACTCTTTCGAAAAATATTTACTTTCCCAGGGGTATTCAACATGTTTGAACACTTGTCTCTATTACACTTATTGATTGCAGTCATCTTGTAAACGTTGATGTGGAGGGAAGTATACTTGGGGTTTTCTAATGTGGCATCTGAGGGTAGTATCTCCAAGATGGAATATGGCACGATTTTTTGCGTCTCTTTGCCGCAAGATGTCGCATGATCGCGACCATATCAAGCAGTGCTGCAGATCAAGGGTCTCTAGCGGCATGACCGAGATAGACGCGAAAAGCCGTGCCATATTCTATCTTGGAGATACTACCCTCAGACGGCTCGTTAGAAAAAAACAAGAACAGTATGCAGTGAGTCTTGGTACTTGACATGCTTCAGGCCATGGGCTCAGATCCGCGGGATATGATTGCTCGACGAGACACGAGGGCTTCTGCTCTGGCCACGTGCTTTTCTTAAATTTTCATTCATTCATTTTCAATAACCCAGCTTACCTCACAGGGGTTATTGAAAATGCTCTCCGCCTACTTTTAGGCAATTATGGCTCTAACAAGACTTGATTTCTCCTTTATTAAAATCATATTGTCTCGGTTAGACATTTCTCTCAATATATGTTCTTAAGCACTCGTTACTTGTAGATTGTTTCTACTATTTTTCCTTCAACAAACTTCACAAATAGCTGAGATTGCTAAGGTTGTAGAGCTGCATTCTTCATTTATTATGACGTGCCGTTTGCTACACTCGGCGCTGCAATCTTTACTATAGCCTCAACCGATAAAGATATTGAATTGGAGCAGTCCGAAAAAGTTTATTATTATGACGATAAAGAATGTGACATGACCTTGTAATGCTCACCATTTACGTGATCCCGGTTCCTTATATCTGAATGCGCCATTTCAACATCTCTGCTTTCCTGCTCGGTCACTCCGCTCACCGTCGCATAGCCAGAGTGTTCCTGCAATGACTGTCCCCGCAATTGTGAAGTCAGGTGCTGCACAATAGCAGACGCTTCTTCAGTGTAAACATTCTGTTATTTGTGTGTCAATTCATACCGCTGTTACGATTATATCATACTCACACATAGTCTGTCGAAAACTAACAACTAAAATTATTCGACACGATGAAAGACTACTTATTTCCTCCCATCAGATTCCTCTTTAATACAGAGATAGACAAAGATCGGTCAGTTGAGATTAAGTCAAAACTGCCAGACGAAATCTTTTATAAACATACAAATCACAATGTCATATTTCGTCAACAACGAATATCGGGTATAAAATTGTTCATTAAGATCCCAGTTAAGAAGTCAAACTGAACGGTTTCTTAGTTGATGGATTTAAATTCCATTTCCAAAGCTCAGATCAAAATATATTCCTGTTTGCATGTACCTAAAATTTGAAACATTTTAACATGTTTAAAATAATGTCAAAACGCATTATTTGTAATGTAATATACGGTAATATTTTTAAATTAATTTATTAATTGAACAAACAATAAATGCGTAACAGAAGTCATTGTACGAGTTTAAAACTTAAAATACTCAAGAGATTTTAAAAAATGGAGAAATTACGGTCTTTGCATAGTCTGATCAGTTACATGATTCATTAAAGTAACACGTTGCCACAACATTGGTAAGTATACATTATTTAAGAAGTAAAATCAGGTCTCGCGGGATAGCCTTTTACTTCGTTGATAGACAGTTTCGAATTTTAAACGCTTTTAGAAACATTTCTAAAGTCATTCTCACATTCGATGCAAAATACATTCCTATATTAACATTTAAATAATGTTGTCATGAGAGATTGCACATACTTACGTAAGTCATTGCATTTGCTTCAAGGCGACTTCTTCAAAGCTTTCTCCAAGACGGTGAGTCCCCTGCGTCTATCTCCAGCGCTTTCGGTGGTACAACGCAATCACCACCGAAGCGAGTAACCCCCTTCAGGACTTCCTGAAAAGGAAGTAAAAACCCAAATTTATTCTTCTCCTAGTAACATATCTCTCCTCAGATGCTTGCGACCAACTGCATTCATGCTTAGCTTTCGAATGTAACAATGAAATGATTTATGAATAACGTATGTGATGGTGGGCATTCCCTTGTTCACAGAAAAGTGACACTCAATGAGCACGAAAGAACAAGGGAAGAAATGAGGTTAGAAAATTGTATTTTTTACTAGTAAAATATTCATAAAATCAGTTCTCATGATATTCCATATATAAAATGAAACATTTTGACAATCCGGAAATACACGACTCAGATTCAAATCGTTCCCTTGCAAAATGACACTTTTTTTAGATGTATCACTTTTCTTGTAAACGGACGATATCATGCTACATTTATACGACGTAAACATCCATTATTATTATTATTATTATTATTATTATTATTATTATTATTATTATTATTATTATTATTATTATAAATTGTATTTTTAAATTTATATTTGAATTATAAATAATAAATGCATAAATAATTCAATATTTAAACGTTTTCGCTCTTTTGGCTTCTGACCATTTGAAACTTCTCTCCCGGAATATGGAAAAAAATGAAAAAGAAAATCAACCCGCACTAAATTTATTCCTCCTTACTTTTTCCATATCTTTTTCGCGGTGAAAGAACTTCTCAGTATATGAACATTAAAAGACTTTAATGATATATTTGCGGGAATGCCTTCTTCTCGTCTGTAAAATAATTTGCAATGAATTAAAATATATATTCGTCGCAATAAAAATAACCAAAGCACTCACTGTTTGAAAATGTTGCATTGACAACTCTCTGCGAGACACTTCGTACATTCTGAATGCAATTACTGAATGCAATTCTGAATGCAATTCTGAATGCAAAATTACTGATATGCACCTACATAATTAAAAATATCTGTATTCCCCTACAAAAAGAACAAAATTGCCAAGAATAAAACTGGACACTTCTTTATTAAAATTATAAGCTGATGTTGGCAACCTTCCTGATATTATTACGTAATGTAAAACAGCAAATATTCTGCCAAATAACATTCAATAAAATCGATAGGGAGAATATGTTTACCATGATAACGAAGGCTGTCGAGAACGAAAATGACATCCATTAACATAACGTTCACCGAACGACCCTAAGATATAAACATCAGCATTTAATTTCATCCAAAACCGCCATCTGATGACAACGGTTACTATTTAGCTATTCACTTTCACTAAATTAACGATGACCACCAATTCATTTTGTTGTATAAATACGTAAAAACAGGGCTATGTTACATGGTTATGTTACTTTTATTGTTATCGGCCCCTTTGCGGATAAATTTCGAGACAATGTGAATCCTTAAATGTCAATGTAACTG
This sequence comes from Teleogryllus occipitalis, assembly GCA_011170035.1. Classification (NCBI taxonomy): domain Eukaryota; kingdom Metazoa; phylum Arthropoda; class Insecta; order Orthoptera; family Gryllidae; genus Teleogryllus; species Teleogryllus occipitalis. Next base: position 163,446 of record BLKR01002070.1, on the reverse strand, counting down.
GTGGTGAGGAAATAATGTAATTCCAGTGTGCAATAAACTAATTATTTCATTTATAAGAATCTCGAATGGACCATAAAAATGCTGCAGAATAAAAACTAATAAAATGATTCTCCCAAAAGTTGCATGCACTGTGCTCAAGAATAACAAATAAAATAGTCTTACATAAAATAGCAATAAATTAAACATTTTAACAAAAATAGTTCTCATTTCTACTACAATAACATAGTGTTGAATTTATACAGTACAATATTTCTTTACATGCCAATAATACCAAAAGAGTTGTTGTTCCATAGCGCAACTCTTAAATAGCAAATATTTAATGGCAGGCGGCCTCTCCCTTGGAGGCTTGCAGTTGCGTGACATCATGTATGTGTGCGTACTCGGTATGTGTATGAGTTGTGACGTACTGTGCATGAGAATTCAGTCGGTAAGCGCAATTAGCATAAGAGGAATAATACAAACAAATATTTTCATTTTGAGTCAAAATCGAATCTGATTCATTGCTTTGCGATTTTTTCTGACTTCCTGTGTATTTATCAAAACCACAGACACCTCGCATCCCGAGGATGCATAGTGTTCGTTCAATTTCTGCACGCATTGGAAATTAAAAGTATAAAATACTTAAATGAAAACTTGGCCCTAGATAATTTTTGTGGAATTATTATTATTATTATTATTATTATTATTATTATTATTATTATTATTATTATTATTATTATTATTATTAGTGGTGGTGGTACTAGATTTCTTAGTATTAGATTTACTGACCAAGAACGTAACAGAGCCACTGCTTATTCTTCTGCCAAGTGCAGATACTTAAGTAAATTGATTTACTCTCATTTGTGAATATGCTTTATTTACAGCCCTACATACGTGATTTTCACAATGCAAGCTGCATTGAATCTGTATTCTCACATCATGTGCTCAGTCCAAGGGTGAGTTTGCCATGAAAAACGAAACCTGATAAATATAATGGAAGATATACTATTTACAATCGCCGAGAGAAAATTAAAGTTTAAAGTTTGAATTAAACTTCGTACCTCAATTCATAAATTCACAAATTTTATAATGATGGCAAGATAATTCAAAACGCCTATAGACACCGGATTTTGGAATTTTGTTTTTGTTTTTTTATATTTTTATGTTCCTTTACTCGTTTGCAGTCGCACCGCCCTTTCGCATTAAAAAAATTAAATATAGTATTTTAATAATCTAAAATACGCAGAGAATAATATATATGAGTAGCAATGAATCACAATATCATTCTAGATGACATAAATTCAAATGCATATCTAGTCATCTTTTGTTCAATTAATTAATTATCGTCGACTTCTTACCGTGTCAAGACGTTTTGATACCACGATCGCCACAAATTGCAGATTGCCCCCTCTGATTCCGATTAAGCTGCTTAACTCTCTTCACTTTCTCTCTTTCTTTCCTTTCCACTTCTTTTTTAATTTTTACTTACTCGCCTTACGAAGTTCTCTCGCCTTAAGAAGAGAAAGTTATGTAATCGTGCCCCGGAAAACGGCGAATTTTCATCGGAAAAACTCTTATTGCCGGGCTCTGGAAACGAAAAAGTGGATAAAGCCAGATGATAAATTTAGGAAAAAAATCCTCTAACACGTGGTGTAACCAGAATCCTTCTTTTGTTGGTTCTTGATACAGAAAAATCGATTGACGGCAAACATCTGTCTGTTCATCTGTGGTCAACCCTAGCGCTTAAGCCATTAATGGTATTTTCTTCAAAATTAATACTCTCCCGTCGATCTGTCTGAACTCGTGGGGTTGAGAGTTTCAAAGGAATATTTTGGTTTTTGAGGATACTTCACATGAAACCTCAAAAAAATTTCAAAATTTTCTCAAACATGGCTCCAAATTTTTTGATTAAACTTTGCCTTAGAACGCTTACGAGAATATTGGTGGTCTTATGTTTTTGTCAGATGTATGATTTTTTGACAATTGAAAATGTGCAATTATTTTAGGCGTCTTCCTACATTTATAATATTAAAGATACATATTTTTTTCTTAATGAAATCTGTATCTTAAAGACGGATTTTTAAATAAGTTTGGGTTCAATTTTTCGAAAATTACCCGAATGAGTAGTTTTCGTGTAATTTTGCGCGAAATATGGGTAATTGTTTCCTCAAAAACCGCTCCAAATTTCTTCTTTAAATTTCCTCCTCATATGTAATAGGAACGGTAAACAATATGGTGTTATTCCCATTCTCGGCTATTGTTCTGGGTTTCAAAAATGCCAAAAAACGGAAACATTTCAAAATTAATAAATTGGACATAGCGATTTTCGCTTTAAACAAACTCTGTTGTAAAAACACGGGGAATGAATTGGGGTTGCTGAGACGACTAGCGGGGTACTCTTTGAGGGACCACAAGAAAAATGAAAACATTAGGTCAAAACTCCAAGTTTGCAATATAGGCCAAATATTAGATTCACATAGATCCGAATGATCCGATCATCTTCAGAGAATGGATAGTTCGCGCATCCCTACTCAAAGTTTTGGATACAGACCGCAAAGCAGAAGAAATGTAGGACGTCCACGACTGCGAAGGAATGATCAAATGAAACTCCTGGAGACGGCACAGGCCTAAAGGCCTAAACCATCCTGTATATGATGATGATGATGAGTTGAAACAGATACGAAAAAGTATGTGATTTTGTAGCACCACTAGTTTCATTTTAGTTTTATAAGTGCGACAGGTTCCGCGAGAGAGCAGAAGATGAGAAGTTCCCTCTCTCCATGCTCGGCGGCGTCCTTGGCCATACGTCGACTGAGGCATTTATTCGTTTCCGCAATTTTCTCACACGCCACTTCCGTAGGCAGCGCGCGTTCACGCAGCGGTGCGTCTTAGGCCTCTCCCCTTCCATCGCGAGTCTCCTCTGCTGAAGTAGTCCTACAAGGAGCTTAGGCATTTAGTGATTCAGCTACGCTTACGCACACCACAGGAAATCACAACTAAAAATGTCAATTTTCTAAATGCATATTTATTATCGCTTGTCCCAGCCGAAGCCCCCGGTGCATTCCCTGAGCACTCTCATTAGAAGCTAAGCTAACGGAGGATTTAATTTTAATAATAACTAGCTGACCCGGCGAACTCTGTTCCGCCTTAACAGCCGGTCCCATCTTTTTCTCGCGTCGCACTCACAGTGAGAAACTGTACTATCCTTGTTGCACTGCGTACGCAGTACGCAAAAACGTGCGTAATAAGTACGTAAAAACGTGCGTTCTCACACAGGAACGCTGTCGAACGGGATAAACAGTATCCTATGTCCGTCTCCTGGCTCTAAGCTTCTTGCTCACCAATTTTCAGCCAAATCGGTACAGCCGTTCTTGAGTTATAAATAGTGTAACTAACACGACTTTCATATATATATATATATATATATATATATATATATATATATATATATATATATATATATATATAGATTGTCCAAGAATTTGTTCAAGTGACTCCCAAGGGATCTTTAACTATAGGCATAATATATAATTTAAAGGCATCCATAACCCTCTATTTCCACAACCGCAAATCCGCCGTCTTTTGCTGGTATCGACTCCAGAAATTTGCATTCTCAAACCAGACATGCTTTCCGAGACCACCAAAGATGCCATACAATACCTAAAAGTGTGATAATTTAATAAAATAATTACGTGTTCATGATCACATTTTAAATTATTACCCAAGTTAAGAAACAGGTCTCATTAAACACATTAAATACGAAGCACAACAAAAACGAGTTAAATATACAGTTGAATAAAATATACACGACATTAGGGCGTTGCTCAGTTGAGATCCTAATTTTGAGAATCAATTAGAGCCTTTTAAACACGAGCCTCTGACTGCAGCAGTTTATCAGTACTTCTTGTAACATCCTAAGAAAATAAAGATGTGTTAATATTTTAAATTTTTATTTGCTGTATTAACAGTTTGGTTTTATATTTTTTAAATATTTTTTTATTATTTCTAGTACATACGTATTGTGATAAATTTTCGTTCTTAACAAGCTCCGCGGTGGGCAAGCTATTTGAGAAATTTTACATTAATTTATTGAATTGTACTCTCGACTCAACCATGGGTTCGACACACAACATACATTCCTTACCTGTTGCATTTGGACGTGTAATTCTATACAGAATCACGATTCCTGGAAGTTCTATTGATTGAGTTCAATTAATAGATTGATGGCAACTACTATAAATTATCAACCTTTTCAACAATAAAAATTTAACATTTATTCCTGTATATGTTCCTGTTCTTTCCTTCTCATGAGAATAACTTTTAACTTTGAAACATTAAAAACACCGAACGGGTTTGACTATAGTTCGTAAGCTTACGTTCGTAATCTTGATCGCTGGCTTCTCGGCTGACTAGCCGAATATTCTCCATGGAATCCATGGTGTACCAATTTTCGCGTCCTTTCCTAAATAAAAATGTTTCAGAACGTCCTCAACGATTGCTACAATTGAACTTAATATTCCCACAAATTGAATACGCGGTCGTGACTTTCCCTATCTGTGTTTCGTATGAAATACCTACTCGCGACTTATATTCAGCTACTTATTGGAAAATTCTTTCATCTACGGAGCTACTCTAATGTATATCTCCTCGATATATGAAGTTATTTAATTCAAACTTACGACTATTGCATTAATAAAATTCCCAATTACAATTTAACATTACAATTCACACAAGACCAAGCTTTCAAACTTCAAACTAAACCAATTCCCAGTTCACAATCATTTACCTAATATCCAGCCTATACAGAAAATCCTAACGCACCTCACCAACCAATGTGTGCTCGCAACAATAATCTTTTAGAGAGTGAATCCATTCCTCCTTTCTAAAGATCACGACCATTCAACGCCCTCTTCACACCTTCTGCACATAATGTGTTCGTGGCCGTGTCCATTTACACAACGTTATGACACCAAGCATCGAATATTAAATCTTGTTGATCCGTTGTCTTAACAACGCATATTCTTTGACATCCGAGTCTGAAAACAATGCCATATTCCTGACGCTAGATGCTGAGTTTATCATTAAACATTAATTCCACTGTTCTTGGCTTATCATAGTATAATTTAGTTATTTTAATTCTGGGATTACAGTGTTATCAGTTCCCGATCAGGAGACCTGGACGCGTCGAATGACAACACATTTGTCTCGCTTCGTGATCCGCAAGTGTTCCAACCGTGACTGATGGACGGACGCAGGATACTCGATTACTAAGCATGTCAAATCTACACTATGTTCATTGAAATGCGAAATATTATTCTTCTTACACAATTAACAACGTATACTTTTCTTTTTTACTTTGAAAAGGAACAGTATTCTCTTGTTTCCTCGGCCGTATTCCTCTCCCTTTATCCGCAAAAAGTTTCCAGCTTTCTCTCTGTCCAAAGGTTTTGCTTTTAATTTCAATATATTGAAATGCATGTTTATATGCTCTTAAATTATAATTACACTACTTTCCCATCACTACTCATGTATGACCATTAAATTCCATTCCCTTAATTCTTCTCTAGTTTTGAGTCGTTTTCTTCCTGATTATTCTATCGCAATTCACTTCACTTTTCTACATCTATTTCTTCATCATTTAGTCATACACCTAACTTAGTAGCTACATTTTGCACAACATATACTATATATATTTACACTATCTTTCTACCTTACTACTTCCCTTTAACATTACCCTAATTAACGTGCTCTTTTTGCTAAACACTGTTCTTATTTACTCAAGATAGTTTTGGAAATAGATTTGTAAATTGTTCCTCGATTGACCATTCTATTTTCAATACGTACCTAATCTACACATTTAAAATACTAAATATTGTAGTTTACAAAGAAATTTGAGCTTTCAACCAAATATTGCGATTATTTCTTTAAAAGAATGGTACTGGGTCCTAGATATGTTATCACACTTGCTTCAATTAACCGATAATATTGTAAAAATATTAAATTTTTAATAATATATTACACTTAAATAGAATCAACGAACTATCTGCGATCTTTTGTCTATTATGTCATTTTCAAAACTAACTTCAACGCAAAGGGTTGGTCATGGTTGGTTTATTTAATGTGTTACAATCGAAAGCTGTCGACATTTCGTCATGCGTGTGAGTGCAAGGTTACGCATGGTGCAAGAACATCAGGAGATTACAGTTGATGAAGTGAATATAAGAAATAGTTAAGTTTAAATGCAAAGATCACAGTCTTTATTTAAGCGCCATGTCCACCAATCGTAGGACACATGAGCCTCTTTACGAAAAACAATGTTCGCGATTAATAATTTGTAATGGATTATGTTTCTAAGCGAAGGTGGATAATAGAATATCCTACAGTAGTTGACGACAACATACACGTATAGATCTTGGTAAATATTAAACAATTCAATTTTGTTTTCAGAAACATATTTAAGTCCATGGTTACAATGTATAGTGATTGTATTGTTCAAGAATTTGTAAAAATGTCTCATTTCATTGGTTTTCAGGTATAAGTACTGAACGACTTGAAATGAATCATTGGAGTTTTTGATTTTCCCTATAGGGCATATGTAATACTTTTCCACTGTAGCGTTTCTGGTATCTTTAACATCTCTTGGTGATGAGGACGTGAAGCTGAGTTATGTTGAGGTCTTTGAAAAGCGTCTTGTTTGGCATGAACCACTGGGCATTGCCGAGACTTCTTAAACTTTTAGTTTCAAATGTTCGAATAATTTCTAGATTCGATTTGCGAGTGGAATTCAATAAAGCAATGCCGTAAGTTCACGTTTGTTTAATAATTGCCTCGTAAATGAATATTTCATTAAATAACGAACTTCAAGCTTCCGTGATATTCCCTCGCTCCCTTTTGATTCACTTATAGAATACTTTTCAAGAGGATATTCACGAGCATGTAGAAATAGAATTAGAAAGCTGAGTTGGTCGCGTTCATGACATTCCTTGGCGAAGAAACTCTCTCTTGAAAGTTTGATTTCGGGAAAATTCAACATAAGAGAGGTTACACTTTCTTTGTCGTAAATTCAGAATTTCCTTTAAAATAAACCGGTAAATTTTAGAATGCAGTTTTCGACTTAAATACCCGTGTATAGTGCACGGACATTTTCGTTGTTTACCTTGATAAGCAGGAAGCAAATTTTATGTGAATAGTACTTTGACAGTCTGCACATATTGCTCAGAAAACGGGGGGAGCGTGGTGAACCGAACTTTTCCACCTTCATCTTGTGAAATGAGTGTTTGGATATTATATTGATTTGGGGTAAATTTAATTATTCAACTTCTAATCATTTCGAAAGTCCCACAAAGTTCAGTTATATAATAGGATATTCATGAACTGTGGTGTATCAAGGTTCAATGGAATCTTATGAGTATGTAGATACCATGTCGTGGGATTAATGGGTTGGAGAGCACATACGTATTTGCATAATTACACTGAAATGATTTCACAATAGAGAAAAGCATTTTATGCGGATTTTCGGGAAAATATTTGGAGCACACACTGAGGATTAAAACATCTAAACCTTTCTGAAGACGCCATTTTAAGGTCTTTTACATCAAAATTTTTGAGATTCTGAGAAACTTAAAAAAATTAATTTGGAATGTTTGTGTCCACAGCTACATTAAGCAACTGAAATGGTTCTATTTCAGGCATCGCATCAACAGATTTAAAATTCTTGTAGGGGTTTGACAAACCACCTCCTGATAAGGGAGATTAAAAGGTTAAGATAAAGCCTTAAAGAACCCACAGAGAAGAGGGAATGGAGGTTGTGTAAGGGCGTAAAAGAAGAATGGAGAGGGAAGAAGGGAGTAGTGGCATGAGGAGGGGAGAGGGGAGAAGTGGTTTAGGGAAGGGAAAGGGGAAAGAAGTGGTATGAGGATGGGAAGAAGTGGTATGGGAGGCGATGAAGTGGTGTATGGGGTGGTGAAGAAGTGGTATAGGGTGGGGAGAGGGGAAGAGATATGGGGGCGGGGAAGGGGAGGAATGGTGTACGGGGAGGAAGAGAAAAGAGGAGGGAGGGGAGGGGGAAGAAGAGGGAAAGATGGGAGAGAGAAGGGTGAGAGAGGGGGAAGGAGGAGGGAGACGGAGGAGGAAGGGGAGATGGAGGTGGGAGATGAGAGTGGGTGTGTATTCGACTTCAAATTCCAAAATTGCTCACTTGTTTAGAGCTTCGTTCTTCCTCAAATAAACTTGATTGAGGTTCCGTATTGCGCAAGCGGAATATCTGCATAATGACGTACATTTCACTAAATTAACTCACGAAATTTTATTGTATTTCTTCGCCAAGAGTTTTGCACTGTCATCATTTCATTCAAAAGTTTTACGATATGCGTCACGAAGCTGTTCGTCTCGAAGGTGAGTATATTTTTCATCAATGGAGTGCGTGTTGCGGAAATAACTTTCTGGTTCCACATTCCCTACAAAAAAGAAAAGGGAGTTGACCTAGTGGCCGCATGTTCTATTTAAGACAACTGCGCAGCTACCTTCCCTAACCTCTTAATAGGTCACTGCGTTAAATTAACACCACCTACATACAAGACCTGCGTACGGGAGTTTATCAAAGCCGATAGGGCGGTCAGGAAAGGCCAACTTGTTCTAGTTGAGCGTTCCTTGTCCCTATCATTATGAAGTTGTGTATTACCCGCCCAACTTTTCGAGAACGATGATCTTGCTTCCCCCTCCCTAGAGCAAGAAAAGTTGAAGACCGAAGCTCGCAGCGAGCACTGATGACATTTCAAACGTTTTGCTTTCAATTGTTTTTTTTCGGCATCAAGGACCCACAAAACAGGGATTCTACACCACGTGTTAGAGGATTTTGTTTCGTAATTCAGCAACTGAATGTATCTACTTTTTCGTAATCAGGGGAGTAATGATTTTTTTCTGCCGAAAATCCGTTATTTTTTCGCGCAGCATTACATAACTTTCTCAATACTACGTACATTACTCCGTATATACGTACGTATACCAGAAAGTAGAAATTAGTTTCTTGTAGAAAGTTAATAGTTTTGCGGTGAGAGGATTTATTGTTATCCAGCATCTCCAGAATTTCGGAAAGGCAATGCCTTTTCAAATATCTCTTATATTATTACAATGCACTAGAGCATGTATATGGTAAGGTCTGTTCTTCATTTCTCACAAATAGGGGGTGGGTCACTGCGCGAGAAGATGTCCTTGCGAAAAGTAGCAGTGCCCAATCCCAAGGTGCGTGGGAATTACCAGCTCGCACCTTGAGCCACGAAGATGACGAAGACCAAAGTTCTATAGAGTTCTTGATCCTCTGAGTGAGTTCCAAATGATAATCTTGCCACTCTATATGGCAATGCACTCAGAATGCAACGTTGGATAAAATGCTTAGTGTCAAGCGCAGATACTACTATAGGGATGTCTATCTCAAGCATCCTAGTAGCCAACTTTACTGTCTTATTTCCACTTATTCCCACGCTGCCGGGGTCACAGAAAAACAAATTAAAATGATAGAGAATTACGATGTCTTAAATATATTTGATCTGTGGGAGGATGTCGAGAATTTTCAATGTTTTCAGTGTTCTAAATTACAAAGGTTCTATGTAAAATTGGACAAAAGATCTCGAAACACTTAAATGCCAAGAACCACATGTTAATGGAAACGCATAAAATCTATGAGTATATAAAAGAATCACTCAGTTCAACAACATAGCTACTACCTTATAATAGCAACAATTTCTTTAATTTGTTGTGTTCTTTCGAATGTGCCCCGTAACTTTGAAAGCAAACACTAAAATCCACTCTGTCCAAATTTTCATTTATGACTTTATTCTTTCGCAACATCGATATCTAAAAAAACTTTAAAAGCATCGTGCTTAAGAACCTTTACAATATCAAAGTGCAGAATCGTTTGAAAATGGAATTGCATACCAGAGAATGTGAAACGGGTGGAAAGAAATTGATTTTAGAAATCAATTTAGACTACCCAGCCTAAATTGATAACATGTACGCTCATCATTTTGATCAAGCAAGTACACGATTTACTAAAGTCTCAATGACTGACGACACATGATTTCACTCTATTAATGTTACTGTTTAGTGTATGTTCATAACCGTCCGATATAACACGCAGATCACATAACTATGCTTTTATTCTCACCAGGAAGAGCGTACAACGTTTGAAAAAAACTCAGACCCGAAATGTAGAAAAACAACACATTAAGTATACTATTTCGGTCATTTATCTTCACAAGACTGTCAACGAAAGTTACATAATGCTAAATTGAAATATTTTTAAATAGAATGTACTATTCTATAGGGATGCGTAGATTGCTCTGCATTATTATTGTCACCTAAGGGTAATTTATTTAATACTTTAAAGTTGCAGAAATGCAAACTTTCAATGAATTTTCAAATAATATTCGTTCGATAAATAGCCCCGTCAGTTCTCCGACATCAAGTCATAGCACAACGGCTTAGATGCGAGGCATGTTAACAGAGGAACGCGTGATCGAATCCGGCAAAACTTCTGCAGTTTCTTTTACTTGATAAGAAATGAAAATCAATTCCAAATAACAATGTCGAGAATTTTCTAAACATTCCCTTCCTTTGGGAGAAGAAACCATTTTATCACAATTGCAATACAAAACTGCGGAGTTTAATCCACGGCTTGTTCACTTTTTGGGTTTATCCCACTTAATTATTGGTCGCTTGCTTGTTCACTGCTTGTCTTTTTTTGGCTTTATCCCACTACGTTCGTTTCCCTTCGAAACCCTAATACGTTTTCCTTTGTTATTAATAATTTTATTTATTCGTGTCTCTCTGCGCCTAAAAATTTTGTCATGATTTGGCTGAAATTTGTCATTTGCTTGAATTGCACTTTGCTACAAGTAATATACAAAGTAAATTTGAAGGAAACTAAATTTCACGGATTCGATTTGAATTCACTAAGTTACAATGTGACCTAACGAGCCACGACGTTTGCCATTCGCCTACCCATGTGCTGCGGTAAAGCTAAGTTTTTGAGGAAGAATAACTCAGCCAAACACCACGGGTAGATAAATAATGTCTGCAACACTTTGCTGTTTAAAAATCTGGTAATTCAGGTTTTTTTGTGTTATTCGTTTCAGTAATTTGGCCTGTTATGTAATTAGTGAAGTTTAGCGTCATCGTTAGGGTTGTGGATTAAGGGTTTATTATTTTCAAAGTTAAGATAAAAAATATAATGTAATTAAAACGGAACTTGAAATATAGAATATTATCACTTGCAACTGTACTATTAATAAGCAATGACGAACAACTCCCATCATTGTAAAAAATTAGCAGAAACTTCTGAATACAAAGTTCGAATAATTCATTGTTTTGTTTCTAATATCAATGAATTTTTCATTAGCAAATAAAGCAATGTCCCACAGATTAAAGAAAATATTTATTTTTTCTCAATCCCCAAATATATATATATATATATATATATATATATATATATATATATATATATATATATATATTTGGGGACTTATGTGTACTTAAATATAATTCGCAGGCGCGGTTGATTTAGTCCACTCAGCCATTAGATGAAATTCAAAACATTTTTAATTTGTCTCCGATATGGGCGACCAATTCTACCAACTAATTCAAATTGGTTAATTCGCCACTGGGGACCGAGTCAATGACGGGGCTTCCTTTCCTTTCATGATATTGCGTTTCGTTCTCCCAGCCATGTAATGGAGCTGTGTTGTGTGTCCGCAGTGGATACGTTGGCCGAGATGGCTCCCAACACGACAGCGGCGTCCAAGGGGGTGGAGTGCGTGGGCGAAGGCGACGCCGGCGCCCCAGCGGCCATCCCCAGCGGCGTTTCATCCGAGGCCCAGCGCCCCGTGTGGGTGGACAAGTACACCTACACGGGTCAAGAGATCATCTGGTTGAACACCATCGCCATTGTCCTTTTCCACGTCTTGACCGTCATTGCCACTCTCTACGTCATCCGAGATGTCTCTATGCTTACCGGCTTGTGGGGTGAGTATGCGGAATGTGCAAATGGCAGAGTAAAGATGAGTATTTGGGTGGCCAATAAAAAATCTTAGAATGTTTGTATGCTTCCCATCTCAGATTGGCTGAACCTTTATGCGAACGGCCACGTTTCATTTCAAAGGTTTAGCTTCTATAATATTTTATTAGTTGTAGAAAAAGTAATGCATCAAACTCTATGTAATGCTTATTAATACACTCTTCTGAAGTATCGGCACTCACTGCTTCTCGCTTATATCAATATACATCAAACCATCATTAATTTCATAATGTGCTACTTTCTGTAGTAAAACGGTTTTTTGTATCATTAGATATTATACTGATTCAGAGAAACTATATATAAATTTCATTTTACAAATTTAAATATACAAAGCAACCTATAAATGTTAATTTCGGTGATTTACAACAATTAATTTTACTGCACTGCGATTTCTTTCTGTGACAGGTATTCAGCTACTGAGTCATTGATCTCCATCTCTATTAACTTGACGTTCCAGTTTCCCTTAATCAATTGGGCAAGTGCTGAAATAGCCCCCAGCTCTGCTTTATGTAAATGCACGTTCACTATGTGCACGAGTATTCTTGAGCTCTCAATAAGCAAGCAGAAAGAGAAGCCGGGGCTGGGTTATTTAGTAATTAGTACCTTCAAGTCAAATCCGTAGCTCGTTTCCTAAAGAAAATAGTTTCTATTACACGGGAGTCAAAATGGTTATGAAATATTGCCAAAACCCTTTATTCATAATTAAACTATGTGTGTTAACAGAGAATTTAGTTATTCAAGAGCGCGAGAAAACACGCGTACACTATACTGAACGCATTTATTAGAGGACTTGTTGGTTTTTGACGATATGTAAATAAAAGTAAATGGAATACGCCAACAGCTATTTTATGTCAGTTTCCAATTTTAAACATAGATGGGTTAAAGCATGTTCGAACAAAATATTATTTCAGATCTTCTAAAATATTTCGAAATTTTATTTTCTGGAGGATGTAAAATCGACTAAATCACGTAATTTTTCACCTTAGTCTCTCAAACATTGGATTCGCCTTATACTTGATGCTTTCATAGTTGTATATCTTTGACACGACGTTTCCCTCCTTACCGCACTGAAACCAGCGCTTTTATTTACAGGGCATGGTTTTCTTTTTAAAGGTGATTAAAGAGAAACTATAGGCACGGTTTTACGTCTTCGTCTTTACGACGAAGTTTTGGCAAGGTGACGTAGTAAACAAGATATGACAACTTAATGTGAACAAGATGAAACCTTTATTTATAAGAATTATTATTGTGTTACAAATTATTGTCACTTTAATTTAACATTTACGTTGAATTAACTCATATTTAAAACATGTATTTCTGTAACATTTATGCATTGTCTGATTCATACTTACAGTACTTTTAATTAACTCTGAGTAGACGATGCATCTGTTTTCTCATCTATTATTGACCATTTATTGCCAACCAGTTGTGAAACAAATTTTATCGTTAACTGATTCCTCAGTAAAAAACAGCTATCTCCCAGGAATTCCCAGAAAACTTGTGGACGAGCGCCAAAAGCATTACCACACGGCACAGCCTTCATTAGAACATTACTTATTTGCGCGAATCATGAGCCTCGTGCTCTGGACTTAATCGTTTTAACTCGTTTATGAAGTAACTTGAATTCCTTGTAATATAAGTAATTGTTTCAAGGTCGTTCCTTTTAAAATTTTAAAATTTAAGAGCAAAAGTAAGCAATTTCATGAAGAGTTAATTTAAGGTAATACAAAGTGCGTTCCATAAGTAATGCGATTAATTATTACTTTCTCGTATACGTACGTATATACGGAGTAATATACGCATTACAGAGAAAGTTATGTATTTTCTGATGCAGTGGTGATACACTGGGGTGGGTGGACGGAAGGGGGGTAGTAGATTCAAATTGCGTCCGGCCTCAGACGCCTCCGAGCTCCCGGAAAGCCAGGACGTGCGTTCCCATGAACCTCGTTTTGAGATTATGTAATACGGCTAAAACTAATTCGTTCCTAACAAGACCAGTGTGAATGTAGTTTTCTATATAGAGTGCTGGAAAGGTTGAAAAAGAGGGCCGCTTGCTGCAAAACGTCATCAAGGACGCGTGGAAACTTCACGATAACGCGCCAATCCACAACGCCTGTGCTGTCAACGATTTCCTGGCCAGGACCTACATTCCAATACTCCCCCAGCCTCCATACGGTCAGCAACTGGCATCAGAAGACTTTTTTTGTCTCCTCACTTAAAAGGAAACCCTAAAGGGAAACATTGGGACACTGAAGAAAACATCAAGGGTCCATCTTACATCGGCTCTAAAGGACATCTATGAGAAGGACTTCCAGGATGCTTTCCAGCCCTGGAAACACCACCTCCAGAAGTGAATCGACGCAGGAGGGTGCTGTTTCGAAAACAGTTGACCAATTGTATGAAGATGTTCAGTTGTTGTTTTGTTGTTTTTTTTTTGGTGGATTTGGTCGCATTACTTATGGATCGCATCTTGCATGCCGTATTCAAGGCTACATCTGTAACTCATATTCATATTTTGCAGTTAAGCGATGTTTTGTAAAACCGCTCCACTTTTATTCCTGAGGGTAGTTCGAGATTGGAGGGAGTTCGTGGAAGTATGGACCAGTTTGGCGCGTCTTCGATGAAACGGTTAGAGTTTCGGAATATTTTACCACAGTTCGCGAGTTCAACTCTGATCGAAGTTATGAATGTTTAAGGGCGAAAATTCTTCGTACGCCGTCCTGAGGGAATTAAAGCGGGTTGTCCCACGTCGTAGATTTACTGCATTTAAACGATTCCCTGTCTAAAAGAAGCGTCTAAGCTAAATGCAAATAGACTGTTACGTTGTCCGAATGATACCCTTTTTTCGCTGCTAGATGGCATTAGAAGCGTAATTGAATTTACGTCAGGCGGAACAGCAGGCTTGATGACCGTAGCCTCGCCACATCAAATAAGGCATCATTGAATTGAGCTGAATTGACATTAATTGAATTGCGGTGTGCATGCAAGTGAGGTGGCGGCGTGTGTTGCAGCCTTTTTCGTGGGGATCGCCGGAGGCTTTGGCGTGACGGGTGGCGTGCACCGCATGTGGACCCACCGCTCCTACAAGGCTAACTTCCCCATGCGCGTCTTGCTCATGCTGTGCTTCGCCATGTCCGGCCAAGTAAGTGCAAGGGTGTACTACGGCCCACGGTTCAGGGTTTCTTCTACGGTAGTTCTACGATCAACCACATTTCTGCATTAAAAGCCAATAATTCCAACGGCAAAGACATTTAAACGATGGCAGAGAACAAACCCGCTTTCAAAGTTGCAATAAAAACGACTCTAACCTTGGTTATTATTTATTTTTATTGTGGTATTATTTATATATAATAAATAAATATAATAATGATGGTAGATGTTACCTTAAAAAATTAGTATAGTGAGTATTTTAAGGGATCTCTCAAAAGCGAAAAGGGTGAGAAACTTATTTTTGATGCAATTCACTCACCGCTAAGGTGCAAGTCATTCGTGTATCTGCGTGAATTGCATATGTCATCTCTTGTCATTTATGACAATTATAACATTATGGGTTACTTCAAAGTATTCATGAATGTGTCGTTATTTTCATTCTATATTCTTTATTTTGATTATTGCAAATTTTAAATTTTGATTAACTGACATTATAATTACGTTTGTGTCTTATTTAATGTATATTCTAATATCTCAAAAGTGTAAAATGGATACAATAATCATATTTTCTATTGAACATTAGGGACAATATTTAAATATTAATCAATATGTCTAATGCAATGCGATTAAACTGTATTTCTGACAGAAAGATTCAATTTATTAATGAATTAATGGTTTTATTTAGTATGCCCCGTAGTAGTTTACAATGCCCCGTATTTCATCATCTCATTGCCATTACTTTCCTCGTCCACGGGTGGGAATATTTCTTCAGACAATCCCCCATCGATTCACGAGGAATCCATTTTCTTCCTACTTTGTAAGTCCAGGTACGATTCCAGATATACACCGTTGGGTAAGCCCTGTCTAAACGCGGGTTGGCGTTCGCGTGAATTGCAGAACAGCATCTTCGACTGGGTGCGCGACCACCGGGTGCACCACAAGTACAGCGAGTCGGACGCCGACCCGCACGACGTGCGCCGCGGCTTCTTCTTCTCGCACGTGGGCTGGCTGATGATGCGCAAGCACCCGGAGGTGCGGCGCCGCGGCGCAGTGGTGGACATGAGCGACATCCTCCAAGACCCCGTCGCCGCCTTCCAGATCAAGTGAGTTCGAGGTCGGCCGCCGCCGCCGCCGTCTCTTCTTGCCTTCCACCCCCGCGTCCACTCACTCCGCACGGCAGACGTGCTTTCCTGGAGTGATTCTTTCTATGAATGAAGAGTAGTTAGGAGAGCATGTGTGATGGCCGTATGCGATGATTAACCAATAAATGGTTTATTTCTTTATTTTACGTCAAAAAACAGTTGAAACTGTGTATGACGTGCGTGTGGTTGGCGGCGATCACAAGATGCAACAATTTTGCTTTCAAAAATTAAAATAATTTATTAATAATATATTATTATGTCATTATTATGATTATTATTATTACTATTATTATTATTATTACTATTATTATTATTATTATTATTATTATTATTATTATTTGAGAATATAATATTATGCAAGATTGAGCATTAGTAGGTGAATCTTTTGTAACTGCCTCGGAGCAAAATTCTTACTAAATTTCCGTAGTTATTTTGAGCAAGCAGATATTGGAGAACGTAAAGCTTGGAAGAAAAGATCAAGTGGGTTCTTCTTAACCGTTTTAAAACATTTACGTACGTTTGGGTAATTTTGAGTTGTTTTTAATTGTACTAGTAATATAAAAAATCAATAACCAATATTTAAGTTCAAGTCTGATGAATGAGCATTTACTGACGAGTAGTCTTCTGAATATAAATGAGGTATCATTGTCTGCTTTTCCGTATGTCATTCAAGATTCAGCCATATACATTAAGCTGAATTTAAGAAAATATTTCAATTAGCAAAAAAAAATGTTAGTTTTCAATGCACCAAAGAAGGGTTTTTAAAATGGGTTTAGGGGGTATCAAATACCATAAAAACCCTGTTGTTCGCCTTTCTGACATATCTTTTATTAGAAAAATTAGAAGTAAATGCGAATATT
The DNA here is from genome assembly GCA_011170035.1 of Teleogryllus occipitalis. Classification (NCBI taxonomy): domain Eukaryota; kingdom Metazoa; phylum Arthropoda; class Insecta; order Orthoptera; family Gryllidae; genus Teleogryllus; species Teleogryllus occipitalis. The sequence continues at coordinate 146,245 of BLKR01002070.1, read as the reverse complement.
ATTTAAGGATTTTGTTTCAGTTTTTTCTGAGATGGTACCCACATTACATCTCATAGCAATGTCGTGATCAAAAAATATGACTTGCTTCACTCAAAAAGGTGCCCTGCATGTATTCGGAATATTACTAATTTTGCTATGAAACCATAAAAATAGACAATTTTCAAATATCCATAGTTTTGTGAATTTTTAGCCCAAGAATTTTTAGTTTACATAAAATTAAACCTTGAAATTTCTACTTTAAAAATTCGTTCTACGAAAAATTTAAGTATTTCACTGCAACTAGCTAACATTTAAGCTGCGCGCCCCACTGTTAACGATTAACTTTTGAGCAGCCCTACAATGTCTGATTTTTCTACGCATTTTCGAATAGGGACGAGTAGGCCACAGGTCCTTGGCCTTCGCGATTTACATAAAACAACCTGAACAATGCAAACTTACACCAAAATACTCCTCGCGAACATATAAGACGCCTTGCGCTCTGACAAACAACTTACTTTATCCAGCGTCCTGTAGCTAATATTATCCATATATTGTTCAAAATGATCCATGGTTCATCATTCATACAGCTTTATCCAAGAAATCTGGCTAAAGGGCGAATTAACCCAGAAATTTGCGAATTAGCCTTATTTAGGATTTAAACCGTAATAACATATATCTCCAGGCAGATTCTATTGCAAGATTGAGCATTGCACATTCCGAAAACTTCTTAAAGACTTCAGTTATTTTACATTGTCAGATAATGTTCCTTTATTCGCAGAACTGCTTATTGATTAGTATTTGGTGCATACCACTATACAATTTTATATGTAGGACTCAAAATCAGAAACTTTTGGGAGCATCAAAGAAAACTTATCTCCAAATTACAGAATCCAAGTAGTCTAAATCCATAATAGTCTTAGTTCATCCTCACACAGGTAATATTTTAAGCAATGAGGACCAGTGCAACGATAACATGTGGCATCCCCTTAAAAAACGCGAATTATTACAACAATCTGTTCACATGTGAAAAAATTTGTCATTATCAGTATTACTCGGACACACGCTTAGAATTTGGCATATTAAAAGGATTTTAAGTATTATAAACTAAACAATAGATTATTTTGGGTTTAAATTTCCGAAGAAGTAATGCCTATATTAGATCTCATGAACAAAATTTACCATAAAATATTAAATCTAATAATCCAAAAAGTAAAATCCTTGTTATTGTTCCAATCAAAGCTGTTAGTGGTAACAAAATAGACTTTATAAAAATGATGCTTAATAAACTAATAGTAAAACATACTAAGCATACTAGCGTATTCGTAGTTGAAAACGGACAAGTCCAGTCCCTAGTGCGGGGAAACAGGACACTCTGCCCTATATCCGGCATTGACGCTTCGCACGATTTCCAAAAGACCGCAGTGACCTCATTTCCTGCTGACTTCCATTTTCCCAACTCCACTCAGGAACCATACTGACCTTCGCGTGTAGCCTTCCTCAATACACATCCTCGCTCTTCGATCTTCTCTGATGAATTGCATCCGCCCTGGCTTCGGTGATCCCCTCGGGAGAGGCACCATCCCGCGTAGGGGGCGTGTCGAGCGACTGATCAGGCATCCTGTGGCAGTCTAGGCGCAGAGGGGGCGATGCAAGAGCAATGGAATATCACCCTCTTCGGTCAGGCGCTGCGTCTTTTCTGGAGTGGGATTAATACGAGGCTCGGTCAGAAAGGGATGCCCCTCATTTTTTTCTTCACAAATATTGATTTGAAGAACTTGAAATTTTCACACAATATTAATACATGGTTATTCTACTGGTCTATTTTCCCACATAATTTCCATCGCCTTGTACAACCTTTCGCCAGCGTGAAACAAGAATGTGCATGCCTTGGCGGTTCCAAGTCTTTTCCTGGCGACGTTGTCCTTCCTTCACATTGGGTCATCTTCAATTTTTCCTTTGCGAATAGCGTTTTTCAGGGTGTCGCAACGACAGAAGCACCCACAAAATGGACAATGCTTCCTCATCCACCATACAATCCGTATTTATACCGTTTTCCATCCCTTTGAGCCATTTTGATCCCTTTGAGCTCCATCTTATTCTTGTATCTATATTGGTATTCCATCTTTCAGCAAAACATGGAAAATCTCCCTTTCCATTTTACGTCGACAGTGTTGCCGCTGTGTTTTTTGTGCTATTGTTAAGGACCTCTTTTGAGATCTATATAGCAATACGGAAAAACTCACTAATCCATTATTAGCATTTTGATTTTTAAACTATTTTTTTGTCCAAAGGTACAAAAGAAAGGTTCCAGAATTTTTTCTTTAAAATCATAAATCTTCTAATTTATTTTTCTGGGCGGTTGGAGAATGCGATTAGTAGACCTAAATATACATATTCATGCACTATTCTACACTTGATCCCTGAATTGATATTGTAATCGGTTGATCGTTGGTTCATTACTTTAGTTTTGGAAAAAAAATATTTACAAACTTTCGTGCAAGAGTTAATTAGAGCAGATAGCATTTTTTCTAGTATTTTGGCTGAAGTGGCAAATTAGGTAATATCGTCTGCGAATTTTAGATTTGTTAATCGACGAGCATTTATATTTATCTGGTTTTTAGTTTGTAATTGACTACGAAAAAAAATTCTAACAGGCCGGTAAATAATTTGGGAGAGACAGGGTCTCCTTGCCTTACTCCACGTTTTATATGGAAGAGGCTTCCTTCAGTCAGTTCTTACATTTGGCTTGCTGCTCGCGTGAAGTTTGGCTAGGATTCTTATGTATTTACTACGTATTCCTTGTATTTTAAGAGCTTCAAATTTGCATTCTCGATTGACAGTGTGAAAAGTTTTACCGAAGTCACCAAAAGCGATATATTGTTTAAAATTATGTGATTCTGAGTTATTTCAAATAATTTTTTTTACTACTTTCCGTCGAAAAATCTGTGGCCAAACTCATTAAATATAATTGAATTTAATAGTGGCAATTTCCCGTTTATTAAGTAAATGGATCTTAAATGTTCGTGTAATACGCAGTTTCTTTGACATTTCAACAAGAGTATTGCCAAAAGGCGTCACTGACAAAAGAAAAGAGATGTTGCCATTCTGAAAATACCTACTAATGCATCAAATTGGACATAAAAGCATCGATTTAATAAAAAACGGGTCAAGACGAAAAAATAGGAGGCAACTAGCACCCCTTTAAGGCTTCTTCGGGGCAACGGGACAAGAAGCTACGGGGTGACCAGACGTCCCGTTCTCCCGGGACGTCTGGTCACCCTACATTAGACCCAATTTCACGTGTGTGTGAAATTACAGCTGAACATAACCTTTAACACGGATTTTATGACCGAAAATTTGAGTCTGTTGCTGATGTGATTCCAATGCTTTTCCTCGCAATACTATAATATAGGGAGGAAAAATAAAAATCGTGTGTTTGAATGAGAGGCATATTCTGATTTGGGAAGGTTATCACTTTCACCCAAATCAGTTTAAACTCGCGTTTTGAAAAATCTCACATTTTGAACGTTTATTTCTGTAATTATAAAGGAATCAAATGTACTCAAATATACAAGTCTTGAATGTTGTGCGAAATATTGGTTTAAATTGTAGTGTAATAGCATGATGCGTACTAACTCCAATAACACAAAAATGTTTGTGCCATTTGTGATTGCAGATACCACTTGCCGCTGAAGATCCTCATGTGCGTGATGATCCCCGTGGGAGTGCCTGTACTGGTATGGGGTGAAGACTTATTCGTTTCCTTTGTGATGTTGGCCATGACGAGGTACATGTTTGGCCTCAACTTCACCTGGCTGGTCAACAGCGCCGCACACATGTTCGGCAACAAGCCTTTCGACAAGTGAGTGCACTCTCAAGAAATGATGAGTTAGCGGTTTAATCACAGAACATGAACTAAATTTTTGTTGATTTTTTAAAAAATATATAAAGTAAATTTGAAAAAGAACTGCGAAATCTTTAAATTTTAAATTATTGTATTTTAGACATCTTTCAATGCTGTCGACAGAAAGAAGTCGTAGCGCCTTTTCATTTTTGCAATGTGGTATTGAGAAAAAAATCGATATCGATATTGAAGGAAATAGGTTTTGGGATTTCTGTTACCAATTTGTTTATCAATAACCATCCCTCCGTATGCCTGCCTGTCTATAGTGGGATAAGTGGAATAAGCATTTCTATATTGTTAAGCTGTCTCTTTATTTTGCTTTATATAGCATCCATTTCTTAAATATTGCTGACACGATTCTAAATACTTATGTATTGTGTCTTCTAGAGTAGTAATTTACGTAACTAGATCAGAAGAAGGAGTCTTGGGTGTAAGAATGATTTGTTGACGGACTGGACGCCGATAGACGTAGAAATTTTGAAATTAATTTGAAATTTTGAAATTTTAAATTAATTTTGCAAAGATACTTCGTACGATAAGCGTTCATTACTTTTTAGCACTAATTTACAAAAACTGGAAAGTATATCTCGGGGTAATTCACTATCTTTGAGAAGAGAGGTATATCAATTAATGCTGCTCCGGCGTTTTGTTTACTTTGCTGCACTTAGTGTTTTACTATTCTTCTCGAATTTTATGTTTCGCTACTTTATTTCTCTACCCTCCTCATTTTCTCTTCTGACGTGTCTATCTCCTTTCTTCCCGAAGTGAGTGATATACTTGTAATTTAATCTTTATCTCTCCTTACGAATCTCTTCCTTACTCCAACTAATTGGTCTATCTACCTATGTATCTCCTACTATATTTCCACCGCCTCTCTTTTTTTGTTTTTGGCATTATTTTTCTCATTATTTGCATTCCATGTGTGCACAGGCGCATCGCATCGGCGGAGAACCGCGCCGTCAGCGTCGTGGCGATGGGAGAGGGCTGGCACAACTACCATCACGTTTTCCCTTGGGATTACAAGGCGGCCGAGCTGCCCGACACCAACCTCACATTGCACATTCTGCATTTTTTCAAGCGCATCGGCTGGGCCTACCAATTCAAGAGCGCTCCCCAGAGCCTCGTGCAGCGCGTGACGAAACGCTACGGCGACGGCAGCCACCCGAAGTACGGCTGCGCCAACCCGGAGGTCCCCATTGAGGCGCTGGACAACCCTGAACTCGTCGATAGGCTCTACGTCGATGGCGTGGGAGAAGCAAAGGAAAAGTGCGCGTAGCCGGCTTTGCTGCTCTCGCAACTTTCGAAGCTCTTTGGAAGTCCTTCGAAAGTCCTTCGGAAGCCCTTCGGAAGCACTCGGCGCGCCTCGGGAATGCGCGTGGCCTGACAAATCCGGTCGGCTGAGGCTGGACCTGGCCGGATTAACTTGGAGACTGCGCACCATCGTACGAGGGGCCATTGGATTACACACATTCCCGACCCGAGTGCTTCCGAAGGGCATTCTAAGTGTAGCACAGGCGCATCGCCTACACGGAGAACCACGCCCTCAGCGTCATGGCGATAGGCGGCACAACAACCACCACGTGCACCCGGGGATTGCAACACTGCCGAAATGCTCGCACACCAATCTCACGCTGCACAATCCGCACAGGTTCAAGCGCTTCGGTGGGCCTGCCGCTTCAAAGCCGCCCCTCGTGCAGCGCTTGACGAGGCGCTAGGGAGACGGCAGTCATCCGAATCACGGCAACCCCTCCCCTCGACTGAGATGCGGGGTGAACGGGAAGTGGTGCAAGAGCTCTACCCAGAGCCGGCAGAAGACGGGGCGAGCGGGGGTAGCCGGCTGGCCGTCCAGCTGCTCTGGCAACTGACCGAAGAGTCCTTCGGAAATGTTTCGGATGTTCCCGGCGCTCCTCGGGACAGCACGTGGACTGAGAAACCCGGTCGGCAGCCGTCGGACCTGACCGAGTACACTCAGAATACTACGCGCCATGTTTTTTAGGGTCCCTACATCATGTCTTCGACCCGAGTGACCCGTGAATCTTTGTAAATATGTTTTCTCCCGCGAGTTGGCTAAATTCTCACTCTCAGAACGAGATGCAGTAGCCGTTTTACTCTCCAAAGATGCAGTAATTGTTGCGTCTGCTGCTTAGTGTAGAGGAATTCAACTCTGGTCATTCTAGATAATATCCTGAAATTGTTCCCTGCAGATAACGCATTTTCGTATTTGAATATTTAGACAGTTAGAATTTCCAAATTGTGTGAGATTATTACATGTCTCCTTGAAATGTTAGGAAAGTGTGTGCTTTCGAAGGACTCATATTCTGTTACATTTCAGTGATATTGATAAACATTTCAGTTATTTATTAATAAACCAGAAATAAAAACATGTCCAATTAAAATCTAAAAATTGCTAAAACAAAATAAAAAAATATTATACTATGCTCGTTCCTTATTTTGATGCCTGCAGTCGCGGCATTATGTAAATATAGATGAAATCTAAGGATGCTCATGTGATGTGGAATTTTTGATAGGTCTGCAATGCATCGATGGGCTGGCCAATAGAAGATATTGAAGAATGTCTCGACTTTGGGACTTTTTATCCCTGACTGATGCGCCTCGTTCGGATTGCATTGGAATTACATCCCTGGGAAGACGATGTACTTGCTTTATTAATTTGTGCTCCTAAGTTATTGCTTTATTATTTTGTTTGTGTGTATTTTTTTTCATCTTTGCGCTGTCTTCTTTACAGTTGCAAAGTGAATTACGTGAAATATTATTTTTTCGTGATTATGTAACATTCCTAGGAGTATATGCTTTGTAACTTGGAAACTACTCTCATACTTTATGTGAATATGAATCGTTAAAAGGAGAAACCCCACATGACCATGCAAAAATATTTTTCAGGCAACAAGAAAACAATATGATAACTGTGATAAGAGCTAGCGGGCTAGTTTTGTACTTATTTTCATTTCATAAAATAGATAAATAATAAGTGGAAGAGCAGAGAAATTTTAATTTAAAATAAAGGATTTTTGCAGTTCGTGGACATGTGTGGTTTCCCAAATGCATCACAAAATTCAAAAATGTAGTTTTAAAAAAGAGTACTTCTAGAAACAATGAAAGAAATTACTTCTAACATCGGGGAAAAAATAAATCTTATTAAGTTATTTAATTTTTATTCATTTTCTGCGCTAAACATGAAACTAATTTCTTTTTGGTCTTTATGTTTTTTCAAATTTCTATTTGACTTAAAATAAAAGCTTTACCAACAAGTTTTCTCTTCTAATTCTTAACAATAAAATATTGCTAATTCACCGTAACATAAGTAAGAAATCTACAAGAAAGTCATCGATATCTTTATTAACCTTTCATTTGAGCTCTTGGACCAAATACCTATAAGGTAAATGACTTTTGCTTTGTTTACCCCAATGGCATAAATATCAAATATATAATAATTGCTGAAAGTAAAATGTCTTTAAATTGAAATAAAAGTAGCTGAAGATTTTGCTTGTAACGATATACTATATTATTTAAGATGACATATTCTTCTCGTGAACTGTAAAGAAAAAAATATTAATTTATAAAGACACTCTTGGACCTTTTCATGTTCCTATAATTTTATGAAATAGAATACAATAGAGACTATAATAATTGAAGGACACGTAAGAATTTCTTTCAATAGATGAGGTTCAAAAATATATCTATTTTATGGAATAAAATCTTTGTCAAAAAAAATTTGGATATGTGGGGGTTTCTCAAATTTCTGATTCATACCCAAATAAACACGAAAACTAATATAAGTAGTTTGATTCAATTCACTTTCCTAATTTCCTCAACAAATCAAAACATTCATAGTGCGACGCGTGCTATTAGATCACTGGTTTAGTGATGGCCCGTGTAAATTATACTGCATCACATGGAAGTGAAAAGTAATATTAACAGTTTTTCTTTTTGGTTAGGTGCTACTGGCGAGCATCATAGATTTATTTGCCTGAGGTCGCGGTTCGATGCAGTGTCTTTCTCTGGGTTGACTCTGGATTTTGAAGCAGCCTTTGTGGGCGAAGAACTTTGGGGCTGTCGCTTCGGAAGGAATAGAGAGAGCTATAAACTGATAATCTGGCGAAGCAACAACAGCACAGCTTTGCTCGAATTATTTGAAACTTTTGCAATTTTTAAAAAATTCAGAGTGTTCAACGAACATGAGAACATTATTTTAAGCACCCATTGTTCTACCCCTGGAAAAAATTTAAAGAAACAAATTTTGTGCGTTTTTTTTTTTGAGAAAATATATTGTTTAGAAATTGTCCCAGTTTCAAGCACATATCACGCAAAAACTATCTCTTTGCAAAAAATTGTACATGACCTATTTTAGAGGGCTACTTTTTTACAACAGACTTTGTCTGCGGCAAAATCTCTATCTTCAGTAGTTTAGACATGTTAAATTTTTTGCAATTTTCCAAAAATTGCAATTGTATTAATTTCAAACAGCAAAACCTACTCTTTTTTAAATTACATGATTAATTTTTTTAGAACAGATTCACTTTAAGACAAAAATCTCGATGTTAAATATTCTAATTTTGCAATGTTAACGTTTTGCAATTTTCGAAAATACAGATTTCGCCGAAAATGGGAGTAGCATCAATTTTTTTAACGTTCGTACATACAAGATTAAGATTTAAAGAAAAATATTGGAGTCGTATAAAATTATTTTACAAATTGTAAAAATATCAATTTTGAAGAAAATCGTGAGAACGATTTGGACGCTAGCGCTAGGTCAAATTCAGTCGCTGTCTGGATGAAAATTCTAGAGGCCGGCTGCTCTGATCAGTAGTTTTCCGTGGTTTCTCCGATCAACACCAGGCGAATGCCGGAGCAGTACCCTACCAAACGGGCCACGGACCGCGCGCGATCTTTCCTTCATCTTCCTTGTCCTATCCTCTCCCTTTACACACACACACACACACACACACACACACACACACACACACACACACACACACACACTAACATGCATTACACTACCACATATTCCGGGAGCTTAGAGCTTGTCCCGACTGGGGCGGTGCCACGCTGGTGGGAGAGTCCGGGTTAGGGAGAAACTGCGCTACCCGACGGTAGGTCGGCGCCAGATCTCGCCATCCACCATCATCGCCATCTCCCGAGGAAAAAATAATGCACTACATTTACGGGACTAAGCTGTTGATTGGCCCGGAATCACTAACCAAACCAAAAAAAAACTTAATCATGCAGAAGAGAACATGTACACCAATGGAGCTGCTGCTATTAACTTGAAAACGAGCTCTTCTTGTCGGATTATTTATTTCTTAGCAAGAGTTTTTTACATTTTGGAATTTTATGCATCGTGTTACTATTGGCGAGTAATGAAATGACCTTTTTCTTTAGTGTTATTCATGATTATCTTAAAAGTATGAGGGGGGAATCATTGAAGTGAATCGTCTCTGAAAATAAGTTACAGAATCGCACAGCAAAACGATAGGCAACAATATTCTTTTGGGTTGTTTGAAATGTAGCTTTTCGATAAATATATTTACACGATTTATACAATCAAACATTTTATATTGAAACCTTTTTGTCGTAGGTTTAATTATATCATTTTCTCTTTACAATTGTTTACTAATACCATTGCAGGCAAGAATAATCATCCGAACTCAGTCTAAATAGATGTTTTGGTTTTTCAGCTCGTAGGCTTTCACTGGTTTGTTGGGAAAGTTTGTAAGATATCATTTGAAGCAGTTGTTCTAACAAAGGCAATAGTGCATACAATTCGTCTTTAATGTAATTCTTAACGACGCAAAAGAGATTGCAAAAAAATTTTTGAGCAATTTTTCGAAACACAAAATGCAGAAAAGTGCGAAGAAAAATGCAGAAAACTTTTACGTAATATTATGCAGTGCACTTATTACTATCCCTACTACAAGTTTCAAGACAAATATTGAGCCGTTTTTTTGGGAATTACGTGTTTTTGATATTTTTAATACTGCCCATATTTCACACAAAATTGCGCAAAAATTACTAAAATTTCCAAACAAATGAGCATGAAAGAAACTAAACGTGGAGAACAAATTTCACTTAAAAAAATCGCTATCTTGAATATGGTAGCTGTAGGAAGACGCCGAAATAAATGTGAACAATTGTAAGTTTCGAAAAATCAGGATTTCAACGAAAGCGAGACCCGCACATTCTCTTAACCGTTCGTTACCAAGATGAAGACGAGTTAGCCAATAACTTTGGTGCCATATTTGAGAAAATTATGAAAATATTGAGGCTGCAAATAAAGCCCCCGAAAAATTAAAATATCTGTTTCAAATTGAGAAGATCTCGAGTTCATTTAAATAGATCAGGGAATATCGATTTTTCGGCATCAAATACTCACAAAACATGGATTCTAATTACACAGAGTGATTCTAAAATAGTTACCTTAAAGTAATATTAAGTAAGTCAGTAGATTTACTTTTTTAAATAATTTATTATCAGTTCACAAATTGACAGATAATCAACTTTCGCAGATATTCCATCAGGACGAAAGTTCTTACCAGATGCGCGAGATTATCTAACTCAGTCAGCGAATCATTGATGCGTTGGGGAAGCTCGTCCATAGTTGAAGGAAATGGAGGGATTACACCTTGTCTTTAACATATTTCCACAGACCACCAGATTTCCACAGATATATTAGATCAGGAGATTGCGGGGGCAAAACGGTGAGCAAAATTAATACTAATTAACAGCAAAACAATAAATTAACGGTAATTACTTAAAAACTAAATAGAAAAGTACCCAGGTAGTGTGAAACTATCAAATTATGTTAAATGTGATGGCATATCGTAATTTTTTCTCGATAATTTCTCACACAAATACTGCATCGTTTCGTGCAATTTACTTCCTCTTCGTACAATGCTGTGGAACAAATACTATGCAAAGGAATCATTTTGCGTTTAGTGTCATCGAGAACGGTCAACATTTCTGATTTAATAAATGGTAAAAATACTAATTAACTAATCTAGATTCACTGAAGTATAGGATATTATACACACGGTCATGCAGCTACAGCACACAATATGATCGGCACAGAGTAGCAGCAGCGAGGATTCATGACTCAGGTGGCCGTGCATCTAGAATAGTGCTACCAAATATTATCCTTTTATTATTTCAAATATTCTATTCTATAATTGAATTATCTCGAAATAATTTGATTCTCTATTACTATTGTATCGAAAAGGGATAAAAAACTACAAAAGAACTCATCAAGATCTTATTACGACACTCATTCCCCTTACGGGAGACGAGTTGTTTTGGACAATACAAATATGTTTTCAACTGATGTAGAAACTTCTGCTCAATACGTTGAGCTTCAAGCAATTAAACATCAACATCTTTTCAAGAATCTTCGGCAAACCTAGTGCCACAACCTGAAACTAACATAGAAGACATCACTATCAACGTTCGTCGTCCCCATCCCCCAGATGCCCCTGAAAACCCTTCCAAACGGTCAAAACCATCTACATTTATATTAATATCTTGACCCACTCCAGATAGGAAACTTTGGCTAATCTACAAGTATCGACTACTTCAACTTCTTCACCCCATCAAAGAGTTCTACCTATAACAGTAATTGACATCAACTATCCTTTATTTCTTCAAGACATTGCAAAAGTGTTTCACAATAATTATTCAACCAAATCTCCTTTTAATGAAATCCAAATTCTTTTTACAGACATTGATGATCCTCGAAACTTCAGAAAATTCTGTAAAAGTAATAGTATACACTTGTATACATTTCAAGATCCGAAGAAGTAAGCATTCTAGGTAATGATAAAAGACATTCCGATCTCATTAAGTGAACTAGAAACTTTAAATGAACTTATTCGGCTAGAATATCAAGTGCTTCAAGTTCGGCGTCTTTATGACAAACTAAGGCATCCTCTTCAAACTAGCGCAATAGACTTAACAGACTCCCATTGATCCAGAACTATTTTAAAATTAGATCGTCTATATCATTCAATTATTAAAGTTCAACCCAAAACAAGTAGATTCATCTCTGGTCAATGTAAATTTGTCAGCGTTTTGGACATTCACAGGCTAATTGTAAATTGAGATTCAGATGTATCAAGTGTTCCCAACTCCATCATTACTCTTTTTGTCCAAAGCCACAGTCAACCCCTCAAACATGTGTAAATTATGGTCAGAACCATTCAGTAAATTATAAAGAATTTTCTTTTCACAAACTTGTTTTAAATAATGAAATCAATAAATCTAATAATAGTTCATCTTGCACAAATACGTCCTCCTCTTCTACCTTCACCAAATATTCTTTCCCCAACACAATGTCTTATTCCACTACCCTTTCTTCTTTACCTCAAAACTCTTCAAAAACTTTCAATTTACATACAACACATTTCCCACCTCTTTCTAATACGAAAACACAACCTCTTTCTAATACAAGTCCCATTGGACAAATAACTTATACATTCCTACACAACATACCTCTCCCTCTTCTTATAATATTTAACAAATTGTTACAACAATAATATCACAAATTCTTTCAATTTTTCTTTTTAAACTTCAAAATATCAGAGAATTGCTCTCACAATAAATAAATAATAAAATTACCAATCAACTAACACTTCTCAACTGGAATTCTAAAGGTTTGAAAAGACAACATTCTTTTGAACATTTTTTATATAGACATAATGTACACATTGCTTTTATAACAAACATATTTATTTCCTACCAACAAATTTTTTATCTCGAACTATAAAATTTATCGTTTTGACAGAATTAATTCAGTTGCCTTCGGAGGAGTTGATATACTCATAAAGCCCTTTATTTAACACTATTCATTCCAATTTAACAATCATCCTTCTCTTGAAATCCTTTCTTTAATAATCAATTTTAATAATATCAATTACTATTTTTCAGTTGTCTGCAAACCTCCAAAATACACATTTCCTCTCATAACATTAAAAAACATCATTAATAATATGAACAAAAACATTTTTCTTGGCGATCTAAATTGTAAATATCAAATTTGGGGTTCAAATTTGAAGTTCATTGTAATACTACCAACCCTAACGGCCAATCTTCCTTCATTGTTAATCCAATACCTAATATTCAACTTCACAATCACAAACAAAAACCCACTTCCTTTCCCTTCCTAATTATACACAACTTATTCCTTTTACATCTTCTACTGAAGTTCATAATATTATAAAAAAAATCAAAATTCGCAAATCAACTGGATTTGATCTAATTACTAATAAATCACTGAAATTTTAAGTAACAAAATTCATTTCTGCATTCACTAATATTTTGAATTCGACTCTTTATTTTCACTATTTTCCTAATATTTGGAAATTAGCTATAATCATCCCTATTTTTAATCATCCCTATTTATATTCCCTATCATCCTAGACTTTTTCGTAGTAAAGTTTTCTAATATCCTTTGTGTAAGCTAGCATTATGGTCTTACCCCCATCCTCTTGGCGGCTGCCATGTATTGCCATCCTATATACATTTGTTTTTGAAATTTTCTCAATTTTTCGGCTTCTTAACAGTATTTTCAAAATATTACTTTTAAAATATTAAAGAAAGCTAACACCTCGTCTTGTATGGAAATTTTCGTTGAAAAATTTGGAGCCGTTTGTAAGAAAATAACTTTTAAGCGTTACTGCAAATGCGAAATTTGAAACTCTTTTTCACAGAAATCTATTGAGTTTTCGAAACACTTCATTCAAAGTGATTTGAATCACTTCAACTTTCAAATGAAATAATGTATGCAAATTCTTGGAAATGTGCATATTAACGGCAAGAGAGATATTTTAATAAAATACAATTGTGTAATTTTTGAAAAACAAACAAACAAAAGAACACCAAAATGAACTTCACGTCATATTAAACAGTGCCATTACCACTATCCGTTGGAAAAGATTGAAGAAAAAAATTTGAAAACATTTTTTTGAAAATGCCGTTTGAGCGTTTCTGAAAGTGAGGAATTTCGTGCTCATTTTCTCACCGCGAAAAGTGTTAAGTTTTCGAGAAACTTTATGATATTATTCAAAGCACATGTACTCCTAAATACAATAATGTGAATAAATTACATTTAAACGACGAGAGAAGCTAGTCAAAAATATTACATTTTTGTAATTTTTGGAAAAACAAAAGAATAGAGCAATATGGAGATTACGGCATCTTATAGAGTACATTTAGCACTGTCCCTACCAAAGACGTAAAGAATAAATTTGGAGCGGTTTTTGAGAAAACCATGTTTTTGTTATTTTTTACAATATCACATATTGCACGAAAACTACTACAATTTTCAAAAAAATCTACATGCCCTTCGTAAAAGAACTAATTATGTAGAACAAATTTCATTTGAAGGAAAAAACTTATATCTTCAATTTCATAGTTGTAAGAAGGCGCCGAAAAAAAATTCGATGTTATGCAATTTTCGAAAATTCAGAGTTAACCGTGAAAATCGGACTTATGCCACCCAAATGTATTTCACTCTATTCTTACAAGAAATTTAAAGTAAAAATTTAGAGCCGTTTTTGAGAAAATTTAGAAAATGTCCGGAGGCCTTGATGTAAAGTACCCTCAAATTTTAAAGAATGTTTTTTTCAAAATTTCAAAGCTTCAACTAGAGCCATATGGACAGGGGTTTCTTCAGTTTTGAAAAAATCCTACGCATGTTTTAGGTGCTTGTAGTTTCAGACGGACAGACAGAGACAGACAGAAGCTGACAGAAACTGATAGAAATTCACAGAAGCTGACGGAGGCTGACAGAGGCTGACCAGGGCTGACACAGACTGACACAGACTGACAAGGGCTGACACAAGCTGACAAAGGCCGACAAAGGCCGACAAAGGCCGACAAAGGCCGACAAAGGCCGACAAAGGCCGACAAAGGCCGACAAAGGCCGACAAAGGCCGACAAAGGCCGACACAGGCCGACACAGGCCGACACAGGCCGACACAGGCCGACACAGGCCGACACAGGCCGACACAGGCCGACACAGGCCGACACAGGCCTGTGTTAAACCAACTTGACCAACTTAAATTTTGCCTTCTAAATCCTCTTAACAAGTTTACCGTTAGTCTCCATAACGACTGACCGTTTGTAGTAAATTTCAATGCTCTGAAAGATATATTGTCGAACAGAAAGTAAGAAAAAAGTAGCGAGAACTGTGGGACCAAGGAGCTAGGAATACAGGGAAATGGCATGATGTCACAAACTTGAAGCCACTTGAAGCAACAATCCGCCATATTGCTGTGCCCAAACGCTTGTTGACGTCCTCGTGTAGAGATGTGTTATTTAACATAGTTTTTAGTCTTTCAATGCCTTAATCAGATTAACAAGCTTTCGTTACTGTTCGTCATTGTTACTTGTGTGGCTTACTGCTGTACAAATTATTCGGGGAAGGTGTTGTTACTTTTCTCATGTACGTAGTTACTTTATATGGTTTGGAGAACATAGTATTTGAAGAAATGAGTTAATTTTCGTGATTTTGCTCTTTATACCAAAGAGGAGAGAAATGTGTATTAGAATTGTGTAAATAGAAAGCCTGGTACAATGTACCAGTGATTACAGCAAGTTATGCTCGGATCATTTGAAGGAGAGGAGACAACTTATAATAGGTACGTTTGTGGAGACTCGCAAGACCCACACTTTTAGCAGATTTTCTACCACATCGACGAGAAGTAAATTGTGCAGAAATAATTTTATTCTCTGAATACTTCTTCAAAAGGATAACTAACATTATTATTTTTTACCTCTTCTACAAAGAAACCAGAAGTTTTGCAAAATGTTGACATTAATTTTCTTACTGACCCATCAACAAACTCCAACCTTTAGGACCCTGTTCTTGACTTCAGATGAAAATATTTCTTGTTTGTGTAAGGAAATGGTGAAATAAAAAAGTAATAGTTTCGTAACGCAACGTGCTTTTTTAACCATACAGTTGCTATGGTAACCAGACCACGAATATTGTGACAACACTAATTCCAAGAATATCGTCTTCTATATTATAGTAGTATACATACTTTTTGCAGCACCCACAGGCAGCCATTCTTTATAAATGAGGTCTCCAAAAAATGAGAATTTCACAGATACGAAACGAATTGCACTTTGACTTTAAAACAATGAAGGATTTGTTTTAAAAAATGCATGTTAATATTAATATCAAATACAACCAGCAAGACTGTCGTATTTTTTAATCTATATCGTTAAATAACTCCTAATTTATGCGTTTTAGGGCCTTAAATACTACCATTTTGGGGCCAGGAACCTCAAAGAAACGTTCCTATCACCGTAATTTATAGGACGAGCTTTTTGAACATTCTATTACAATTTTGTTTTTTCAACGCTTCTCGATTCTACCCCGCCTGTTTAGAACATGTAGAATCTGCAACAGTATGAGAAATTAAACTAATTACTTGATATTCTACATAATTGAATTCCATAGGTGTACCTCTCTGCTCGGTAATAACTTAAATAAGAATAGTTCGTATTTACAACGATGCATTATATTGTCATCAATATAATATTTATTCTTAAATTCTATTTACATAGCTAACTTATGGCCTAGCTTACAAACTAGATACTTACAAACTAATCTAAATCTACTTTGTCTTACATCCTAACTTAATCTAACAACGAACATTATTTACATTATTTACGGTAAGCAATACATACACATATAACACTTACAAAAACATACACTTTTAACATTACACATGAACTCATATAAAAATTATTTACACTATATATGCATCGACGACATCATTTCAACAGCGGTTGCAACTTTAACACTGTACACTATTTACATTATTTACACTGGTCAAAGTATACAAATACACTTATAAACACAATCCATGAAATCATTTAAACACTATTTACACTATAGGAGACATATAGAACAAATGTCGGAGGATAAGGGAGTCTTGAAGAAAATGATATATTACAGGCTTAATATGGAAATGGAAAAATTGGGAAGAGGGTGGGGTTTAATATGAGAGAGTTCTCGCACGGGTATGCTAGTTTCGTAATAATTTGTTGGGTATCACATGCTCCTTTGGAATGTTAGCAGTGATAAAGTTTTTACTTAGTTGAAAACGTTTTGTGACAGATCATGCGAGAAATCTGAAAGGGAGAAGAAGCATATTTAGAAATGTAGTATTCTTGACGTTTTCAGTTTGAGGTTATCTTGGTTTTCGCGCTGAAAATACTTTACAATGATCTCACAATTTTTGAAGAAAATTCTCCGTTTTAGTTATTATACTCTTGAATATTCCGAGAATTATTAAATACCATTAAAACGGGTGCTACCCATTTATTATCGTGTTTAACAGACTGTGTTTTGGGCACACTAATACACCGGACTGGTTTCACTTGCGGAACACGAAAGAGTTTGGTATTGTCACCCCCATGTATTCATAAGTCCGGTATACACGATGCAGGTTTCATGCAGATTCTCATACAGTTTCTATACAGAAACTTTAAGATCCCAAACTAGACGTACAAAAGCCAAAAGTCGCGCATACACAGTCAACACGTTTTCTGCACGAATCGTCACAGGCCACCGCTAGGGGGTCTAAAGAGAAACAACTGAATTGTGCCGTCCGAGTACCGTCAGTGGTGGGATTTCTGTGTGTGGGTTCTGGTTATGATCTTTATTTGGTGTTAATTAACCATGACGAGCATAGAGAAGAAAAATAGGAAGTCAAGAATTGGGAAAAAGGAAGATTATCACAATATATCACACACAATATTTCACACAATCGCACTTTGACACACCTAACCACAAAATCGCAATGGTCGATCCCCGTTAGTGAATCATTCTGCCGCTAGGGGCGCTTAAGTCAAACTTTAGGCTTTCTGCATGAAAAATTATGAACATGTTCATATAGAAAACGTGCAGTCTGGACTGCACGTTTTCTGTACGTTCAATCTGCCCGAAAACCGTACCGTGTATACCGGACTATAGCTCCATGCTTTGAACTCTGATGTCCGAAATTCCACGCACCGCACAACAGCTCGATCTAATACGCTGCTGGGATCTTTACATGGACGATTTTACTCGAATCGCTGGTGAGAACGCGCCGAGTGGCGCGCAGGAGCGTGTCTTGTGCACATCACGGTCTTGCCCGCGCACTTGCGCGCGCTCTACCTCTTGGTCAGGAACGTCCCGCTCAGACCCGCGGCTAAGAATCTGGTGTAAAGGGCCCTTAAGTCACCGCCGGGTCTCGACATCCAGCGGCGACTTTTGGGGGGACACCGCCATTTTTCGCGATAAAAAATCATGCACTACATTTACAAGACTAATGAATTTAGCACTTGACGTGTTAAGAATCACTAATTAATCAATCATTAAGGAATAAAATGAAAAAACGAAATGCGTGCAAGACAAAGAACATTTTAAACAGAAATTTATTAAAAATTGGGCATAAGTATTGTTTGATTACATTCAGCGGCTGGTAAAAAGTATGACAGAGAAGTGAGCAAGGCAAAAATAGGGTAACAAGGTTTTCAAATTTATAGTTTTGTTATACACAGATTGATTTAGTGTCACAATAATTTTGTTACAGATAAAATGCTTAGTTTTACTTTTAACATACTTTAATGGTTTAGAAGTTTACACAATAACGACACACATTTTGATGCTTATGTTGTGATTATTTCTATGATTTGTCTTTCTTACTTATTTTCTGTACTTCGACATTCAAAAATAAATAGAACGTTTTTTTTAATTTTTTACTAACCTTTTTCTGAGCCTCTGTAATACAGATGACTTGAAAAAATGGGAAAAATCTTTGTAAAATATTTTTTTCTTTCCCAACCAGAATAATCGTTCTCTTCCTTTCTAAAACTCAAAGTGGTGGGAATCCAACTTCATCCTTTAGAATTTAATATTGAGAATGGCGAAAAACCAAGTGCCATTAAAAGAACTTTAAATGTTCTGGAAAGCAGCACGACAATAAATGATTCAAGACTAAAATTCTTGCATTATAGTCTAATAAGGACTGCTTTGTATTCTGCCAATGACATTCAGAACCACCGAATACTCATTGTATTCTATGACCATTCCTAGTCGAGAAGTTTTCTTTTTACAAAGATTCTCAGGTAATTACGTTTCATTGTCAATATAATGACTGACTTTCCTTATTAAAGGTGAATTATCCGTACTTATATGATTCCTCGAAGTGGGTTATTCTATAACATCTTACGCAATTGCACGAGTAGCACAGAAATCACTCACGCAAAACGCCACGGTATTTGCTAATTTTGTGATCCCGTCACGCCAAGGACGCAAGTTCTGTGAACTTTTGTTCAGAATGGGAAAAGAAACGCACACCCTGGACGGCCTGGGTAGCCGGAATTACAAGGGCTGGAGGGCCGTAGCTGCTTCAGCTTGAAGAGCGCGGTTTTGAATCCCGCCTCGGGCATGGATGATTGTGTGTGTTCGTGTTGTCCTTACGTGTACTCCCTCTACAGTTAAAGCAATCGCAGTGGTCGCTATATGACCAAGTTGTTAAAAAGCAACATAAAAAACGCACATTCTTAATATTACCGAGTCATAAGGAGCGGAAAATCAATACATATTGTGCGCAATTTAATAAGACTAGCAAAGTGCACCATGCTTGGGCAAAATCATCGAAAACAATATGTGGCAGAATGATAATACAAAATCATTACTGAATCCTAAAATAAAATAAATAATTTCGTACTTGCATGAGTGTGTTCCAGTTTATATTTTGTTTACATTTTACTTACGACAAAAACAGAAAAAAGTGTAACTAATATTTAGCGAATAAGCGCTACATCAATGCGCTACATCGATGCTCTACATAACTAAAGGTGCTACAGAATGGCACAGACATTCTCCCAGTAAAGTTTTTTAATTTCCTTGGTGTGGACTGGTACTGGACAGTTTTACCTTTCCTTCTTACCTGTTGTCATCTATCGCCGCCCAAAGTAATTGTTTTTCAAAATTTCTCAACGTTTCGGCTTCCAAATAGTGGAACCGAAATATTATATTAAGAATATTAAAGATGACTAAAACCTTGTCCTAAATAGCTATTTTCATTGAAAATTTTGGAGTCGTCTAAGAAAATGGCGTTAAACGTTACTGTAAATGCAAAATTTGAAGCTCTTTTTCACAGGAATCTATTGAGTTTTCGAATAACTTCATTTGAAGTAATTTGAAGAAATTCTACTCATAAATTCAATAATGTATACAAATCCATTAAAAGATGCGTATTAACGGCATGAGAGATATTGAAAAAATTACACTAGTGTAATTTTTGAAAAAACAAAAGAATACACTAAAATAAAATTTACGTCATATTAAACTGTGACATTACTACTATCCGTTGGAAAGTTTTAAGAAAAAATTTGGAGCCATTTTTGAGAAAAAGGCGTTTGAGCGTTTCTGAAAATGCGGAAATTTGAGCTCATTTTAACAGAAAACTGTTGAGTTTTCGAGAAACTTTGTAAGACATAATTTAAAGCCCATGTAGTCATAACGTAAACAAATCGTCTCTAATGTAAGTATTACCGACTTGAGAGAGTGGTCAATTTTTTTTTAATTTTTGAAAAAACAGAAGAATATAGCTACACGGCGTTTATGTCTTCTTATAGGGTCCGTTTAGCACTAACGCTGCCCAAAATTTAAAGAACAAATTTGAACACGTTTTTGAGAAAGTCTTGTTTTTGTAATTTTTGAAAATTGCAAATATTGCACGCACTGTTGCACGAAAACTACTAAAATTTCCAAATACGTCTACAAGACCTTAATGAAGCTACTATTTATGGACAACAAATTTTATTTGAAGGAAAAATCAATATCTTCAATTTTGTAGTTGCAGTAAGACGCCGAAAATATTCAAGCTTTTGCAATTTTCGAAAATTCAGTGTTAACCGCGAAAATCGAACCAATACAACCTTAATTGCATGTATATAACTCTATTCTTACAAGAAATTTAAAGAAAAAAATTGGAGCAGTTTTTGAGAAAAATTGGAAAATGTCCGGCAGGCTTAGGGTAAAGTACCCCCAAATTTTAAAGAATTTTTCAAAATTTCAAAATCTTTTGCAATTTTATAAATTCAGAGATAACCGCGAAAATCGGACCTATGCCACCTTTGTACGTGCATTCTCCTCTATTCTTGCGAGAAATTTAAAGCAAAAAATTGGTAACCGTTTTTGAGAAAATGATGAAAATGTCTGGTTGGCTTTATGTAATGTACGCCCCAATTTTAAATAATGTTATTCAAATTCTCAGTGCTTCAACGAGAGCTAGATGGAGAAGAATTTCTTCAATTTGGAAAAGATCGTGTGGTTTAGGCGCTAGTAGTGTTCACATACGGACTGACAGACAGATGAACGGAGATGGTGCGATGGATAGATGCCATCTATCGTCGCCTAAAACCCATTTTTTGCCATTTTCTCAACTTTTCCGTTTTCTGATATTGACATCGAAATATTATTTTACGAATATTAAAGAAAAGTAAAACCCCTTCCTAAATGGCTATTTTCATTTTAAAAAATTGTAGCCGTTTTTTAAAAAAATGATGATTAAGGATTAGTGTAAATGTGAAATTTGAAGATCTTTTTCACAGGAATTTATTGAGTTTTAGACAAACTTCATTTAAAGTCATTTAAAGCACTTCCACTCACAAATATAATACTTTATACAAATAGATGGAAATGTGCATTTTAACGGCGAGAAAGACATTTCAAAAAAATTAGATTTGTGTAATTTTTGAAAAAACAAAAGAATACACCTTAATGAACTTTACATCATATAAAACAATGCAATTAGCATTATCAATGAGAAAAAATCGAAGAAAACATTTGGGGACATTTTTGAGAAAATGGAGTTTGTGGGTTTCTGAAAATTCAATGTCTTAATTCTTAAATTCTAAAATTTAATTCTAAAATTAAATAAAGTTCAATAAATCCATTAAAAGATGCGTATTAACGGTGTGAGAGATATTGAAAAAAATTACATTTGTGTAATTTTTGAAAAAACAAAAGAATACACCAAAATAAACTTTACGTCGTATTAAACTGTGACATTACTACTATCCGTTCGAAAGTTTTAAGAAAAAGTTGGAGCCATTTTTGAGAAAAAGGCGTTTGAGCGTTTCTGAAAATGCGGAAATTTGAGCTCATTTTTACAGAAAACTGTTTAGTTTTCGAGAAACTTTATTTGACATTATTTAAAACACATGTACTCATTCATTTAATAACGCTATGAAATCGCCTCTAATGTAAATAATACCACCGTGATAGAAAAGTCAAAAACATTACATTTTTGTAATTTTTAAACAAACAAAAGAATATAATATATGGCGTTTATGTCATTAGATAGAGTGCATTCCGTACTAATGCTACCAAAAGTTTAAAGAAAAAAATTGGAGCCGTTTTTGAGAAAATCGTGTTTCTATAACTTTTTAAAATTGCACATATTTTACGCTCTTTTGCACGAAAACTACAAAAATTTTCAAAAACATCAACACGAACTTAATAAAAAATTTATTTATTGGCAACAAATTTCATTTCAAGGAAAAATCTGTGTCTTCAATTTTGTAGACCCCGAACAAAATCGAAACTTCTGCAATTTTCGAAAATTCGGAGTTATCTGTGAAAATCGGACCTATGCCATACTTATAAGTGTACTATACTCTATTCTTACAAGAAATTTAAAAAAAACATTTGGATCCGTTTTTGAGAAAAATTTGAAAATTTCTGGGGGCTTCACGTAAAGTACCCCCAAATTTTAAAGAATGTTTCGCAAAATTTTAAAGCTTCAACTAGAGCCAGATCGACTGGGGATTCTTCAATTTTGAAAAGATCGTACGTATGGTTAAGGCGCTAGTAGTGATCACACACCGACGGACGAACAGACAGACGGACAGGCGGAGGGACGGACGTTTTGCTTCCAATTTGTTTTTCGGCATTAAGGACCCACAAAATAGGGATTCTGACTACACCACATGTTAGAGGATTTTTTCTCTCTTAATTTAGCAACTTTTTTTGCCATTTTTCGCCACGAGAGCCCGGCCATTGAATTTTTTCCGCCGAGAATTCGCCTTTTTTTCGCGTATCATTACATAACTTTCTCTATACTACGCATATTACTCCCGTATATATGTATGTATGCGAGAAAGTAAAAAAGAGAGGAGCCGTGTACTTTCTACCCCCCCCTCCGTAAACTAAATCCAGTAGGGGAATTTCTTTGCGAAACCCAAACGAACAAAAATAACTAGTGGTGCTTCATAAGGACACAGACTTTCTGGTACTAGTTAGATTTTTAAATTCTTTGGTGGGGGTGATATTTTCGGCTTTGCCCCACCGTCAAACCACCCAGCTGCCATGTTTGCCTCAATAAATATATTACGAAGGATCAAGTTCAAAAGAAGTTAACAAATAGAGACATGTAGGAAAACCAAATAAAACAAGAATACATGTTAGCTGGTTATGGTTTCGTTTTTGGTTAAAGACACCAAAATAATAGCCCGTTAATGATACGCTTTAAAGAGAAATGATCTGTCAAAAAGTTAAATTTAACATTAATACTTTATTATTCTTGAATGTGACATCAACATGGAGTTGAGGATCTATGACTGACATTTGGCAATTTTCCTAAAAAATTACTAACAATTTTCAAGATTTGCTCTAAAGATAATGACAAGGTGGTCGAAACATGATCTTAATCAGCCTTTGGCGTAATGGCGTCCGGAAGGTCGAGAACCTACTCGCAACAGTGACTGGAGACTTGCAATTTCATTTCAATTTCAATTACAATTTCACATTCATTACCATTCAGTTGCTGCAGGGGCTTCTCACACGTCTTAAAAGACTATCAAGTAATGTGTTGCAAATATGTCACTTGCGAAACTGATGCAATATTGCCAAGAAATGGTATTTATTGACTCAATGACCCAATTCGATCATTCTTGCATTCGATCTTACATTAATACTTATTTCCTGTTCTGTTTTCTTTACTCATAATCCATTTCACATTATTTTTAGCATCATCATACGAGGAAACATGACAAAATATCACAAAAATTGAACAGCATTTCTCATTTGTATATAAAAGGGCGGAAAAAAGAAAAAGAATCAGTAAATATTTCTAGAAAAAATGTATTCTATATTACTGACAGATTAGTTTTGTTGTGTTTCAGTTTATTTATTGTATAATTTGGCAGCGTTGTACCACTTCATTTGAGTTCTGAGAGCTGTGGTGCCATATATAAAAAATATAAAAAGGAAATCCAGAAAAAATATTTTTCTAAAAAAGAAACGTTTTGAGATTTTCCTGCGATTTGCTGACATTTGGATATGATGTGAGGAATAAAGGAGTAAGATTTGTGTCTTATTTATTTTCTGCAGACCTTTTGAATGAATTTACCCTCCAGAAATGAGTGCTGAGAAAGGTAATTTTACTATTTTGCACAGTATAATGTAATATTTTCAAGCTAACGCAATTATTAAATGTATGTAACAAAAACACATTTAAAATTTACTTCAGGACATGTTTATTTTAATTGTTACGATGTGTAAACAACTCGAAAATATTAAATATGATTTTCCAAAGACGTAGTATATAAAAAAGCAAAATTTCAGAAAGAAAGTGTGTGAGCTATTCTTCCGTTTAAATTGCTGTGTTTTCACATTTTTTAGAGATAATTTTTAGGTAACTATTTTGAGTTTTTCCAGCAAAATTGTTAAGACAACTATTTTTATTTCAAAGGTGGTATTACACATTTATATCAAAATTGCAAAAATTCCTTATTCACAATTAAGCATATTTGATAAAACGGGGTAAAATCACCCCGCCATCATCTTGCCTACAGATGGTGGGGCCGCTTCCGTGTGTAGTCGCTATTGATGTTCGAATGTTGGGAATATATTTTTTTAAATATTTGGGTATACTAATTATTAATCTTTTCCGCGTTTAGAGCGTAATCTTTTGCATTTCAAAACATTTCTTACATTCATGTTTTAAATTAGGAAACCAATTTATATAAATGTGTTTTTAATTTTTAATCTTTTTTGTATATTAGGCCTCAATGGTACTTACATTTTCTTTCTCTTCGCCTGAGCAAATGTGTACGTCGAAGTTATCATAATATTTTTGAACTCCTCAGAATATTTTCAGACACGTGAATAAAAAGAATATAATATATTTCGAGCTGAAGATCAATGGCAGTATGTATTGGCGAGAGACATTTTACAAGTAAAGCAACATAGCAGAGTTAAAAGAGGAAAAGCGAACATTTTTCCCTTCCTGCAAAAAGTATTCAAGAGGTTCTCGGGACGGTCCAAGAGAGTTCATGCAAACATTACAAAAATAATAGAATCCACAATATTGTAATATACCAGGAACGCTACCACAAATAGCCAATGAGCTCCTAGTTCAATTTCTGCCCGCAGTGGCCATATAATGTAAGATAAAATCCTTCCCCGCCTTTGGTGAAGAGTAGGTATGAATTGAGCGTGGGTACGAGTATACATTCAATGAGTATAGTACATAGCACATAGAAAACGTGGCCAATCATTGATGCAATTTGCGAAACAATGGAGAGAGAAAACAAACAATTGTAGTAATCGTGTTCTTCATTGAGTTCATACATTAAATATAAGTGTTTTTGTGTGCAAATGTGTCGAGTGAGAGCCATTATAGAAGCGAGGTATGGTAAATAACTCCCACTCATACATTTTGAATGACGACACATGTATTACATTCATTATATTGCTGTTACAGCTTATAATAAGTCTTTTTATTAGAATTTTAGTTTATATCAATTTTGTCAATTACAGTGTTCTGCCATATTCTTATATTCCCTAAGAAAATACCACATTTTTCGTGTCTATGTAAAAAGAAAATATATTTAAATGTAAGTTTTAAAATCTTTTTATGCAAATACGAGGGTTGCTGGAAAAGTTTCTGGAAATGATATGAGAAATTATACGATTTTATCACTATACATAGCTGCTTTCGCCCAAAAACTTTGTGAAGTGACAATGAGTCATTATTTCTACATTTTAACTCGCCAAACATTCAGGGGTGTGATGCGCCGAAAGAGTACTGGCATCGCCATGGTGGGGAATGATTCCCCTATATTGTTTGTTTTTTCTTATCTCACCGACGATTTCCGGCAAACAAATTGTGGTATACCGATCACCGTGGACTGTTTTACGATTCTCTAAGGCCACGGTTGTTACATGTCCAGTTACGCCAAAGAACAAGCGATCATATACTTCGCAGCACTGTGTGAACGGACAGCTTTCGTTGGTTTTAACTCATCTTTAAATACCCAAAAGGAAAATTGCTTTTAAATTTTGGGTGTAGGAGTAAACCCAAGTTTCGTCTTGAGTAATGATGTTATAGATCAAATTTGAACGACCTCTGTTGAATTTCTTGAGCATTTCTTTGCATCAGTTGACACGACAGTGTGTTTGTGTTTCGATCGAGTTGTGTGGAATTCAAAGGCTACATAGCTTCCGTACGTTCAAATGTACCCTCTCCCTCGCAACAATTTACCGGCAAAATTCTATCTTCCCAACCGCGCCGAGAAAATTGGACACCCCATGGCCAGGGGGGCAGGGGGAGGGACGTGTTGATCAATCGTGGGGGACGACGTGTTGCAGGTAGAACCACAGTTATCTGTGATTGGTGGAACATCCCAAGGGGTAGAATGGACGCTGTCTCGGGGGAGCGGGCTAGTTTGTTTACGTACGAGGCGGAAATATCGTCGTATTACCCTGCCGAAGGAAAGATTTTTGCCTGTGCGTACGCCACGTCGACAAAATATTTCTGTGCCGGATTTTCCGCCCAGAATTATTGTCAATAGACCAATTTATCATTTTAGCAACAATTATTCTAACTTTTAGTAATCGATTTGTAACTCCTGTCAAACTGCTATTTTCAGATGTTCATTTCAGGCACAATTTTCGAAGCTTTCCCGGCCATTCTAACGCATTTTTTCGAATTTGTTTATAAAATTATAAATCTTTGCAAAATTATTAATTCGCGGTTTTTGGTTCTGGGACATCGAGAGACTCTCCCCCTTTACATTTAAAAAAAATGGAAATTTTTTATAAATTTGCAATTGTTGCAAATTGTTGCAAACGCGTTACAAATTTCCGGAATCCGATCGGTGCTGACATATTTCGTTCTCGAGATATGTGTAATTTATAAGAAATTAACATCTTACAATGACCCTAATTCTCAGGAGGCCTTGTATATTATAAAATATTCTCGGAAATTTTACGATTTAAAGTGACTTACCTTACTCTAGTGTATTAATACAGCACTGATTCGGACTACCAATTGATTATCAAACAAGTAAATAAATTAACATCGGTGTCTCGATCCTCTTCAGTGAGGATAATATGCCTTTTCAAACAACCAGCTTACAGAATGTTACTAGTATTACATCAATTGTTCAACACCAAATTAACGAAATTATTCAATCTACAAATGATATCTCAACAATTCCTGGCTTATATTATCATAACTATGGACTTCTCACAACTTTAGTAACAAATGATTCATCATTGTCTCTGCCTCAAGATCAAACAAATAACTTATATCATACTCAACACAGTGAATTTACAGAATTACTTCCAGTTAACCCGATACCTCACAACATCTCACCAGCAACTACTTCGTCAAATTGTCAATCTAACATTCCTGTACCATCATCAACACCTCAATTCAAACATTGGGCCAAGAACAAGAAAAAGTTCATTACTACAACAACCAGGTAAAAGATCTACAGCTTTTAATTACAACACGACTACAACCGGAATTCCACTACAAAATACATATGGACTATTAGCACAACTACAAGACACTCATAAAGAATAATATATTATTCTTTATATGTCATAAATTATTGTGAGGGAGAGTGTACATGCAAAATCATGTGTATTGCCCAACGATGCTTCATTCTCTCGGTATGTCACATGCCGATCTCCGTTAATCGGATCTCGCACAGCATCATCATTAGCTACAACAGCAGGTGCTGTAGGACGACCCTCACGAAATTGGCCATTGAGAGTGATGCGCCCACGTTGAAATTCTGCAAACCAATTTTAAACACTGCTCTTGGATGAAGCTTCATTCCTAAAATTCAAATGAAGTCGATTTATGCATTGTTTTGGTCTCACACCATATTTGGAATCGTATAAAAACATTACACGGAAGTCTTCACGTAAGATTTCTATTTTCACACCTACCTACTTCCTTAAAAATGCTTTGAGGAAAAATCTATATCACTTTAGTACGAATTATTAGTTGAACTATACGTAAAAATTCCAAATTTTACTAACGTTTCAATTGAAGATCACTTACAGGACACAGCAAATTAGATTCCAGCTACTTTTCCAGCAACCTCCGTACTATACATCATTTCTGTCAAATTTACTGAACAAATCTATTTTATTAAAACACATTCCATAAATTTAATATGAAATACTAAAATTTTGTGAAACAACCCTTAGCAGCAATGAATGCAGCGATCCTTCTTCGCATACTTGAAATGCATTTTCTTCTTAGTTCTTCTAAGTAGGGGCATTTCCGAGCTTTACTTTTTCTATAAGAATATTCTTATTGGATATTACTCCTTGTTTGATTATTTCTTTCTTCTCAACCTTCCAAATGTTTTCAATTGGATTCATGTCCAGGGAGTTTCCCGGCCAGTACTGGTAGGCTTAGGTAGGTAAAAAGGCTGTAACATATTTTCTTACGGTATGGGACAAAGTCATGTATTAAAGTAAAATCTTTGTTTGGGAACCCATTTGCTACTTGTGAAAGAAGTTCATTCCTTAACACTAACTCATATTGATCCGCCCTGGAGACTCATATTGCCCCTTGATCATAGACATATAACATTATGGAGAGAAGATGTTTCATCCTTTCTACATCACATTCTTCGATATATGCTCATTGGTGCAGCGTCTAATAAACTCAGTTTTATCATCAAGGTTTTGTTGTTTGTTTGTTTTTTAATTTATTAGTATTTGATTATTGCTACATAGATTAGTATTAAATAACTTTACATACTGTAACGATACCAAATATTATACCCCGGATAATCGCAAACAAAGTGTTGCGTAATCACGTGCTGGCGCCTTTTGCGACTTTTCTGAGCCGTCGGGCGGCTAATTCGTTCCGCACAGTGCTTGCCGCGACACCTCGGCGCCAGGCAAATGGGGGGGAACTGTGTGTGTTTCCGCCAACGCCGACGCGGGTCTATCCCTGGGGATCTAGCTGGGAAGGGGGGCTGCGCAGTTTGGAAACTCCGGGAGAGACCACCTACGTTTATTTACCAAAAGTATGCGAGTGAGAGCGCATCATGGAAAATTCCGCTCGACACACCGACAAGACACAAGAGATTATTGGACCAAATTTAGTTAAGACGTAGGAACCTTTCGCCAATAGAAGCACGTTTTAGTAAAATTTTCGGAAACTTCTAGAACATTTGGGAAACTGGGGGGGGGGGAGAAAAGGCTGGTGAGCGCTGGCATGCGCCGAGCAGGCAGATCAGAACGGTGGGAGAGATCCCAGTAGGCGGATCAGAAGAGTAGGAGAGGTGAGCGCTGACGTGCGCTCAGCTCGCAGAGCAGTAGAGCCGGAGAAGGGCAGTGTCCCTTTGCTTTAAATTGAGGACGATTAGTTCCTCCGGTTACTCATCTTGTCGAGTATATCTCTCTTTTGATCTCTGCCGATCACGCCCGCGTCGCCCGTCACAATTGACGTGACGATTATTATCGCGCTGCTGGACACCCGAGTCTTGAGCTGTCGTCGCTTTCATCGTCATCATCACTGCACCACCGCCGTCGCCGCTGCCGCCGTCGCCGTGGTCACATTGCGCCACCGCAACCGCCGCCGCCGACGCAGGAGTCAAGGGCTTCCCCTGCACCCACGGGACACGCCGCCTGGTGTGAGGTTCGGCGACCTGTGGAGGTTGCCCACCCCAGCGGACCTGCCTGCAAACGGTGACTGTTTTGATTGTCGAGCTGCGGCAAAATCTTCAGTACGCCCTTCAGGCGCAACGCTTGTTTATGAAAGAAACTCTTATCCAGGAAGTGCTCGCCGCGCATTGGCGACTTCCTTACAATATTAAGTTCCCTGTAATGTATTAGTTTTATAGCATAAAAATAGAAGAAGTAATTACTCAGACCTTGATTTTTGTATGCTAAAAATTTAAGTCTTTCATTAAAGTTCATTTGTGTTCTAAATATTTTTTTTATTTCATCACGTAGCTAAATCCGTCCACCATCCATTCTTCTATAATCTACATGCTTCCTGAGCTAGCCGGCCACACAAGCCCAGGTAAACACAGGTAGGTTTGGGAGACCGGGTTCGGTGCAATACGTATTGATCGCTTATTATCTAATAATTAACTTACAACTATATAAAGGTAGAGTATTCCCATACAGGTCCTCTAATCAGGTTCGAATTCAGCGAATTTGATGAGGAAAGAATGATAGGGGTCTTTATTTTTAATTGTAGTCTGATGGATAGAGTTTTTTGCGAGTCTGAGTGATACCAGAGAGGGGATTTGATTTAAACTGGAGTAAAAGTTGGCGGATAGGTAAGAGCTGTGCTAACGCATCGAAGTTAAATTCCTTATGGATTTGGAGGTTGGAAACGAAACGGGGTGTTCTTCCTCTTGTTCTGAGGAACTGAATTTGTATTACTTGAATTTTATTTACATTAGTTTTGGAGACGTTAATCCATATTGGGCTGGCGTACAGTAGCAGAAGTCTTATGATACTTTTAGTATATTAATATGGTAGAATTGAATGGTATGGAGTTATTTCTGTGAATTAGTGGTTTTACCTGCAGTAATTTTATTTTGGCTTGAGTTATTTTATTATCTATGTGATGCTTCCAGTTAAATTTGTTGTTTAATTTTAAGCAATAATAACTCATATTCTATATTCTTTTTGGTATCATTTAAGCTCAACAAAATCATTACAAGTATTTACGAACCTTATTCCAGTCGTCTACTGACCAATTTCTATACTAGTTTTGCCCATTCTAGTCTTTTTTGTTGCATTATAACAGTGAGGTCGATTGTCTTTACTTTCTCGTATACGGGAATAATATACGTAATGCAGAGCAATTTATGTAATGCTGCAGGAAATCGATTTCCAGATTTCAACGGAAATACACGTTTTAGGGTCCCCTGAAACCGAAAAATGTTAGTTTTGTTTCAAAACGTCCGTCTGTCTGTCCGTCTGTGGTATGTAAACAAACCTAGTGCCTAAACCGTGCGTAGGATTTTTTTCCAAATTTAAGAAACCCCTGTCGTTTTTGCGTGAGCTAAAGCTCTGCGATTTTGAAAAACATTCATTAATTTTTTGGGCGTCTTTATATGAAGTCCTAGAAACATTTTCAAAATTTTCTCAAAAACGGCACCAAATTTTTTCTTTAAATTTCTTCTAAGTGTAGAGATAAATACACTTATAAAAATGGCATAGGTCCGATTTTCAGGATTAACTCTGAATTTTCGGAAATTGTAAAATTATGCATTTTTTCGGCAACTTCTTACTACTACAATATTGAAGATAGAGAGTTTACCTTCAAACGAAATTTGTTGCCCATAAATAGTTCTTACGTTAAGGTTATGTAGAGTTTTTGTAAATTTTGGATACTTTTTCCCCAATATTTATCATGAATCATCAACAATTGTTGCCATCTAATGCTGACTATACTTTAAGTGAGCTAATAATCAAATTCTATTATTTTCCTATGATCAACTCCTTTTTCTAGTAGTCAACTTCTTTTCCCATTTCAATTTCGATATTAGAATCCCTTGAAACACGATAAAAATGGGTTGAATAAATTAATAAACACGTTTTATAATTACCATATTTGTTATATTTTATGAATTTTGAGATATTTACTTATATGTGAATAAACGTCACAATAAGCGCAAATGACCAAACAGCACTTGATACAGAACTTGTCACCGAACCTATTGAAGATCCAAGTCTACTAACTTTCGAATTTTTGGGGCTTACTAACTCCTTACAATACACTGTATTAGTTCTAAGAACAAATAACTCAATAATGAGCAAGTTTTCGCGATAACAGTTGACCAAAATTGAAGAATTGCCTTCAAAAGATGAATTTGCTAGCAATGCGTGTAATAATATGGCAGATCACTTTGGACTTCTATTGGATAGAATCCTCTCTGTTCCTTCTTTGCATAATATGCTAAGGAGGAATGAAGGTTTTTCTCAATTTATTTTATAAGAAACTATCGTCACAAAATCATATCAATGTGCCACTGCTGGGAAGGGAATTACTTTTTAGCATCAAATCAATTTACAGTAAGTCCAAAAAACGAGAAGTTTGCTGGTTATGATACATGAAATAATTCATTGCAACACATTGAAATCACGTATGGAAACTATTCGTCCTAGACCCTTAAAACCAGGGGAGTTGTCCAAAGGAAATTGGAGGGGACACGTGAGTTCTGTAGGAAACGAAATTTAGGAGACAGAAGGGGGAGAGGTAAATATTTGATTTTCAGTAAAATGTAATCTTAACGCGAAGCATTATTAGATTGTATACATTATTAGACAATACTCAGCGCATAAAGCTACATCGCACAGTTCAGAAGTTGGCCGCTTCTACTTTTATATCAATAATTTACAAAGTTTGGAATCTTCGCACGGGTGTACGTACTATTGTTTTGTATGAAGTGTCGCAAAAAAGAATGTTAGTTGAATTTACTCGCAATATACAATCAGCAGTGGAATGGAGGAAGGAGGAAAGGGAAGAGATTAATATCAGTCAACAAAAAATAAAAATATTGCATTGTGTTTAGGGCAAAAATTTCGATTTATTCTAGCATTCTACTATATTTCAAGTAATCCAAAACATTATCATCATTAAAGAGGACTGTAAAATTATAGAAATTGATTTATATTTTTAATGTTGAATTGAAACCTTTCAGTCTTAAATTAATTTATTTCATTTAAAACATCTCATTTGGTAAGATATTTGAATGAATGGAAATACGAATTTTAATATGTGAATAAGACTTAATATTTACCCTGATATACACCGTAATTTTTATTAGAAATGTATTTATTAAAATTAATTAAAAATATATAAAATTTGACACATGAATCTGTCAAAATATTTGCAATTTAATCACTTGAATTGGTGTGATCATACTTTTGTACTGTTTTTACTTCGCTTTTAGAGCATTTTTGAACATTTTATTGATTTTTTAATGCAATGTTTTAGGTCATCAAAATCCACTCCCTAGTACCTGCCTCACTTTCGGAGCAATGGAACGATAAGCCGTATAATGGAGGGTAATGAGGAACGTATAATGATGCCGATTCCTGTCCAGAGCCCCGGGTTCAGATATCCCCACCACCACCACCACCACCACCACCACCACCACCACCACCCTCTACTACCACCGGGAAACTTTTCCAGGTCACTGCGCTGGCGAAATGTTCTCTACATGCTAGCTTGAGAAAAAGAACAATGACGCCTAATAACTTTGCATTACCTTGAATGATTGTCACAGTTTGCTACGAATACGCAACTAACAGTATCACTAGCATAAAACTGTTTTCTATGGTCTACATTTTATAACGGTCTCTGATGAATCATAATTAAAATTAAAATTTGAGCAAAACTTTCTGTTGCATATTTTGTACACCATCTTTATAAATTCACTTTCTCGAAGCATTTTGTTTATAAAATCACATTTTATGTCACAATCATTACGTTATTGTTTTTTCTGTCGGCAGTAATCAGTATTGTTTTATATGTTGTCAAATCTTTTGTATTCATTGAAATTGGGAAGATGTAAACAACTTTTGCGTTGTTTTTACTTTTAGGGCATTTTTTGAACATTTTAAGATAAGTTTATTGATTTTTTAATGCAATGTTTTAGGTCATCAAATTCCGCCCACTAGTGCCTCAGTTTTGGAGCAATGGGAAGATAAGACGTATAATGGAGGGTAATGTGGAACGTATAATGATGCCAATACCTTTCCAGAGCCTGGGCTTCAGACATCACAACCACCACCACCACCACCACCACCACCACCACCAGGAAACTTTTCCAGGTCACTGGCGAAATCTTCTCTACAGGCTAGCTTGAGAAAAAGAACAATGCCGCCTAACCACTTAGCATTACCTTGAATGATTGTCACAGTTTGCTACGAATACGCAACTAACAATATCACTAACATGAAACTGTTTTCCATGACCTACATTTTATAACAATCTCTAATGAATCATAATTAAAATTAAAATTTGAACAAAACTTTGTGTTGTGTATTTTGAACACTATCTTTATAAATTCACTTTCTCGAAGCATTTTGTTTATAAAATCACATTTTATGTCACAATCATTACGTTATTGTTTTTTCTGTTTTCAGTAATCAGTATTATTTTATGTGTTATCAAATCTTATGTTTTCATAGACAATACGAAGATGCATACAACAACCCACTATGTTAATATTTAAAATCGCATGGTGTATAAGAATATATATTATGATAAACATTATCACATGATATGATAAAAAATATCAATATAATACTTTTCTCAATGACACAGCATTGACTAAGTTAGTATATCGTAGATGGTTTTTGTTGTGATTAATATAATCTCTTTTGTAGGAGAGTATGGTAGTCACATAGATAATATTCGCATTTTTCTTTTCACTTAATTTTAATTCTTTCTTTATTTTCTTTTTTTCTTCCTTGGAATGCATGGTATTATTGTAAACATATCTATAACAATAGCTACAACAGGCAATTGAAAATTTTCAGCATACATGGCTCAATTTAAGCCTAAAAAGCCTAAAGAAAATACTTCATTAATTCTATTCTTTCTTCGACTGTTGTTTTTACCACAGTATATAACGCTCCTTGTGTAGATAGATCCTCTTCAATGATGGGTAGATATAACGATCAGATATATAAAGATTCATTCTTTGTGCCTGAGAAGAAACGCTGGATCAGATTAAGAATTATTACTGAGCAGAATTGTTTATTTGTACATAACTATTATTAATATATTCAGTTAAATTTTACTTTATGTCCCTACATCATAGTACAGAGAGGAAAAAAATTGGAAATATCTCAACAATATGATCTAGAAAATTGATAATAAAATCCGTGTTTAAGATTCTTTTTAGCTCTAACTTCACACACGTCATAATTAAGCACTGTTTCAAAGACGGTTAAAATTAGTGCAGTAGGAGAGGAAATTCATGCAATTATGTATTCGAAATTCGACTTAAAATTGGATGGATGGATAAGATGGATATTTCTCTCATAACTCTTATATTAGGCGCTTTTGAGCTAAAACTTGATAAATACGTCAGGAGTAAAAGCTAGTTTTGGAGATCACTAAGATGTTTTATCTTTTGGAGATAACTTACATGAAGCACCTAGGGTATTTTCTGAAAAAAGGCTGAAATTATTGTTTCTGAATTTGTTTCCTCTTATAGAGGAAAGTGGATTTATAAGTATGGTATAGTTCCGCCTTCATTAAAACCACTGACATATAGAAAATTACAAAAAACTTTACATTTACCCTAAGTCGTGTGCTTTCCACTCTGCCATTTTTCAACAACATCGATTCATGTAACTTAAAGTTTTCTGCATAAAATCATTCAATTGTAGATCATTAAATGATCCATTTAGAACAACTGAGTAATTGTTGAGGATAATATTTAGAGGAAAGACGTTTCGGTATACCGTGCATTCATGAGTAGCAAAATCTTAAAAAAGTGTTATTAGTATAACCTCTTTTTCCTTCGCTGTGTAGAAAATATCCAACGAATCTTACTTTCTAGCCCTTCGAAACAGAAAATATTGTGTCCAAATAGTGCACCGGAAAATTTAGAAGTTTCGGCAAACTCTTATAGTCGAATCCTGGTGGATAAAATATTTTCCTTTATATAGTAATTTGCAGTAAATCGAAATTGATGATATATGAAATTATTAAAAATATATAAAAGTATTTCCGCCATTCCGTGCGTCATTCCGTCCGTCTCTCTCTTTGTCTCTCGCTTTCTCTCTCGCTTTCTCTCTCTCTCGCTTTCTCTCTCTCTCGCTTTCTCTCTCTCTCGCTTTCTCTCTCTCTCGCTTTCTCTCTCTCTCGCTTTCTCTC
Source organism: Teleogryllus occipitalis (assembly GCA_011170035.1). Classification (NCBI taxonomy): domain Eukaryota; kingdom Metazoa; phylum Arthropoda; class Insecta; order Orthoptera; family Gryllidae; genus Teleogryllus; species Teleogryllus occipitalis. Next base: position 110,167 of record BLKR01002070.1, on the reverse strand, counting down.
TCACTCGCTTTCTCTCTCTCTCGCTTTCTCTCTCTCTCGCTTTCTCTCTCTCTCTCGCTTTCTCTCTCTTTCTCTCTCTCTCTCTGCCCGTCTGACTCTCCGCCCCACGGTGGTCTCAAATCAAAAAAAAAGGTGGCCAAAATTTTTAAAAAAAATTCTCAATACAGCTTAGTTCCACGCAATCTTGTACAGAGGGGCCCACTGCATATGATTACGAAAAGATTTCCGATTATCTTTGCATATATACTTGGAATTCGAAGCCGACCGTCAGCTGTTCTGAACAATGTGACACGAGGTTTTATTACGAGCAGTTTAAACAATGTTTCTAAAACGCATAACTTCTTTTTGTGTTGAAAATCAATTTTATAAAATGGACAATGTTCCTGGAGGTGGGAAGATTATTTGTGTATAATAAATTTTTATAATTTCATTTAATTACTTATTATAAATGGTGTAAAAAAGTACATTGAAAAGTAGTATCTTTATACAAAGGCTTTTAGTAAATTAGACAAATATTTTTTATCTTGAGAGATCTAGTTTTAAATCTTTTTCTACAGCCTTCTATTTATATTATTCTTTAAAATAAAACAAAAATCAGGTGCATCTTCCTGCAACCTTGATTGTAAACCTTTTATATTGTAGCTCTGCGTCCTGCACCGAAAATGTCGGAATTGCATGACTTTTTTCAAGTTACGATAACTTGATATTTTTAAATCGAAAAATTGAAATTCTTTTTTAAATTAAATAGAATTGATTGCAATTGTATATAAATAACTTCAAAAATAAAAAAACAATTTCATTTACTTTTACTTTATGTATGTTCTAATATTTTAGACTCATTAATATTTCAGGACCACAATCGGATAATAATCAACTTCAATGTACGAGATTAGAATTATTTAATATAATTAAAGAACATTGGAGTTGTAATTTGGATATACAGCTGGATGTGTTCGAAAAACATTTAACAGAGAAACATGCATTTCATGTGGAAATACATCCCATGTGAAGGATCGAATTAAAAAAATTAAACTTGGCTGCAAGATTTAATAAACATTTCGGTAAGCATTTAAGTTTACTATTGAGTGTTATGATATAATCGACATTACTACTCTAAAGCTATGTCTTTATTTCATGATTAATAAGTTCAGTGATTGTATGATTCTTTTTTATGTTTCAGTATATTTCTGAACAACTGAATTTAAATGAAACCGCAAAACCAAGTACAGAATTGCGAAAAAGTGTAGACGAACACTAGACTTTAAGGAATCTAGCGAGCGAACAAAGCGAAGGCGATCAGAGCAGCTACGTTCGGCACATAGCACATCAGAACTTGCACATGCGACCAGTATAAGTCTACGTGCGTCAGGAGCCTCTACAGTCGCGAATATTCTCAAGAACGTTACTACATTTTCACCTGAGAGATGAAAAATATCAAACAGCACTTCAATCAACGAAAGTTCCACGTGCAACTGTGATGTCTGCTGATGCTGCACTTTCTACTATTGTCGAAGGCCAGTTAACGAAACACCAATATTTTGTTGTCCGCGAAAGTGCAAAAAGTGTAAATAGTCCTGCATTCCCTGCGTATTACCCGCATGTAATTGAGGCAAAAAAAGTGCTATCCAGAAAACATTACAATAACAGAAACCAGTGCAGAAGTAGAATTACAATATCTTCTTAATCACACATCACAGAGAATTTTGCAGTTAGTACCCGAAGTGGTGAATATAATAGTTCATTGTAAGGAAATACGATTAATACTCAAGTGGGGGTTCGACCGCAGCTCCGGGCATAGTGAATATAAACAAAAATTCACAATTAGTATTAATTCTGATGTTTCGGTTCTGTTAACATCACTTGTTCCTTTGCGAATGATTGCTGTTAATGAAGATTCTAATGAAGAACAAATTGTGTGGGCAAATCTTAGACCCTCATCTCCAAGACTTAGTCGCCCAATAAGACTGCAGTATATTCGCGAAGATGTGCAAACTTCTCTTGAGGAGGAGCGTTATATTAAAAAAAGTTGATTTTCTCAAATCTTTAAAAATAGTTGTTAATGGCCAAGAAGTTTTGATTGACTATCAATTACATTTTACTATGATAGACGGAAAATTAATTAATGCAATAACTGACACGAAATCTGCAATGCGATGTTCTTTATGTAATGCAACATCAAAGGAATTTAATAATTTAGACTTAATAAACCAAAGAACAGTTGACCCTTTAAATTTAAGTTACGGATTATCGACATTACATGCTTAGACTCGGTTTTTTGAGTGCTTGTTGCATATTGGGTATAAGCTAGAAACAAAAACATGGCAAGCTCGCGGTAAAGCTAAAAAACGTGTAGAAGAGCGAAAGAAGGTGATAGAAAAAGGATTCAAAAAACAAATGGGTTTAATTGTAGATCAACCTAAATCAGGGTTTGGAAGTTCCAACGATGGAAACACTGCTCGCCGCTTTTTCCAGGATATACCCACATCTGCTTGCATCCTAGGTATGGACATAAATTTAATAAATCGATTTTACGTAATATTGCAGGTTGTCATGTGGCATTGCTATAGATGTTTATCGTTTCTCGGAATATTGCATGAAAACGGCAGAACTGTTTGTGGAACTTTATCCGTGGTTCTGTATGTCCACCACGGTTCATTAGGTTTTGATACTGTGATGAACCCGACCTGCCGCATACGGCAACCCACGCATGTGAGCAATGCGCGTAGCACGCGGTCTGGATACCTCACAAAAAGGGGGGGAAACACCGTCACACATAACTGTGTCGGTAATCAGCTGACAGGTGTGCGCGTTAAATTTATAAATGAAGGGCGCCAAACGGGCACTTACCTGTCACCTGGCACCGGCATATGAGAACCTCAGGGGTGAGCACTCTTGAATGAGGGCATGCACTGGGTTTGCTACTATTACTACTTTACAATAATTACAAAGTTATGTTCCATTTTAAGTGTCAATCGCCTGAATGGCGAGAACACGTTTATTGCTTTTTTTCTAATACAATTTGGTCGGAAAGTCTCTTAAATTAAACTCTATATTATTTTTTTACATTAGATGACTCTTTTTTGAATGTCTTTAGAATTAGTACAAAATGATAGCCGTTGATTCTACCTCTTTCGGTGATTGCACATCTGTAGTCGTCCTCAAAACAAACGCTGCCGCGAACCGCGTTGTAGCAAGGCGCAGCCAGCCGGAAGCAGCAATACGTGCGGTGCTAGCGTTCCTTCCCGTTCCAATCCTTCGCAGATCCACCGCCCGTAGTCAGGAAATGGATGAAAAAAAAGCTCCGATCGGTGGGTATCGGAGGAGGCCGTCAAACGCCACCCCACTCCGTACCAGGTCAGCCTCGATAACTCGACTGCACAATCGATCCTTACGGATCAAAGCCGGCCCGTTGAAATGGAATAAATTCCAGTTTTGTGCTTTCAAACGGGGCGGCCTGCACTCCGTTGGTCGGCCAACACTAATCGCTGGCTCCAACTACCTCTCCTCAACACAGCAGTCTCTTTTCTATGCCGTTCTCTCGCCTTCTATCTGTCTTCTCTCAAAAATCCTCCTCTCTCGAGCTTCCTGCGTCGCATCCCCACTCTCTTTTCTAATTTCGCACATCGCTCCTTCACGTGATCGGAATTTTAAATGTTATTGGTCGAAATCTCAGTTTCTAGAATATTCGACGCGAGTCAGAAGCCGATAGGGCATTTTCTAACTAACGTCATTTTCTGGGCGCCTGATTGGTGGTCTTTGTTGTGCGTGTGTTTTGGCCAGTACACCAGAAATGAATAAAGCAGTCCTTTCTGCTGTCTCCGTGATGATTATATGAGTCCTATGGGATTACTTAAACAGTAGCCGGGATCTCTATAATTCACTTGTTCCGGTGCCTAGTGTAAACGTGGCCGCCCGCTCTTTGCCTGAAGGGCTGTCCCCGGGAGACAATCCCACCCTAGTTGTAAATTTTTGATTAGAACGACAGTCACGTGTTCGCGCGTCTTGCGCTGAGCCGTGTCAAATCAGGGACTGTCCTAATTGGCGTGACCGAGGGGTGAGTTTGGGTCCGGCGACCAGCAATGGCCTCATTGCAATACACGGAGCTCAAATTATCGAATCTGCAGTATTTCCCATTGGATTCTTTTCCGAAGATGCCCAGGAGTCCCGGAACAAAGATATTAAAAGAATTCGAGAAAATTATTCGAGAAAAAGTTCCAGAAAGAACACTATGGAAGATGTCTTTCACGGGCTTCTGGTATCTTCGGGTCCATACATTTCATGTTTGCGTAAATTACCCTCAAAAGTTAATAAAACATTATCTGACGAAGCAACCGAGCTTCTCCAGGAAAATGAAGCAGAAGAAAAGTGTATAGTATTATTTTATTTGTATTTTAATTATCAGGACTTAAAAATATATTTTCCGAATAAACTGTAACAATATAGATGTATTTTTGAGAAAATAAGAATGTTTTAATAAAATTGATCGCCATATTGGATCACCCATGTTCTTTTTATTTAATTTTTTTATCAAATTATTAATTTGTGACCTGAATCATCCCCAAGTCCCAACTTTTGAAAGATTAAAATTATTTTTCAGCACATATGTCCGCCATTTTGTTTTTTGAAATTTTACATTATATTCATAATCAGCATATGCAAGAACCCTTATTTACAAGATTTCAGACAAATCGCTCTATACTTTCGTATTTTGGCCAGCTTTTCGGCATTTGAGACCACTGTGCGCCCGTCTGACCCACCGCTATCTGTCTCTGTCCGTCCGTGTGTCTCTCGCTCCGTCCGTCTGTCCGTCCGTCTGTCTCTCGCTCCGTCTGTCCGTCTGTCTCTCTACATTACATGATGCCCTCCGGACATTTTCAAAATTTTCTCAAATTCTTGTAAGATTAGAGTAAAAGACACTTATAAAGGTGGGATATGTCCGATTTTTACAGTTATCTCTGAATTTTCGAAAATTACAAAAGTTGAATTTTTTCAGTGTCTTCCTAGATCTATAAAATTGAAGATGGAGATTTTTCCTTGAAATGAAATTTGATCTCCACAAGTAGTTCTTTTACTAATATTATTATTAGTAAATTTATAATTAATATGCAGATTTTTTTTTGAAAATTTGAGTATATTTTGTAGTCTGTGCAATTTTAAAAATAACAGAAACAATTTTTTCTCAAAAACAGCTGCAAATTTTTCTTTAAATTTTTGGTAGTTGTAGTGTCAATGTACCCTATATGATGACATGAACGCCACATTGCTCTATTCTTATTTTTTTAATTACAACAATGTAATTTTTTACTTGGTACGTCGGTAATATTTACATTAGAGGCGACTTCTTCACAATATTTTATTTTTTCACATTATTATATAATAACATGTGTTTGAAATAATTAGTTATGTTTTCTGTGAAATTGAGCTCAAAATCTCGCATTTTCAGAAACGCCTAAACGTCATTTTCTCAAAAAATGGATCTAACTTCTTTCCTTTAAATATTTTCAATGGGTAATGATAATTTCATGCTTTAATGAGCGTGAAATTAGCACTACTAAATTGAGCTCAAAATTTCGCATTTTCAGAAACGCTTAAACGCCATTTTCTCAAAAAATGGATCCAATTTCTTTCCTTTAAATATTTCCAACGGGTAGTGATAATTTCACGCTTTAATGCGACGTGAAGTTCATTTTAGTGCATTTTTTTGTTGTTGTTTTTTCAAAAATTACACAAACGCAATTTTTAAAAATATCTCTAACGCCGTTAATATGCACATTTTCTTCGATTTGCATATATTGTTGCATTTCTGAGTGGAAGTGCTTGAAATGGCTTTAAATGAACTGTTTCGAAAACTCAATAATTTTTTTTGTTAAAGATCAAATTTCACCTTTACAGTAATACTTAATCGCTATATTCTTAAAAATGGCTTCAAACTTTTCTGTATTCTTTTTTTTTTCAAAAACATACCAACTATATATTTCAAGTCGTTAATATTTACATTAATGGAGATATACTTACATTATTGAATTTTTCAGTATTTTCTTTTCAAATGATGTCAAATAAAGTTGCTCTCAGACAACACAAAAGTTTTCTGTGAAAATGAACTCAAAATTCTGTTCATTATCAGAAACGCTCTACCGCCATTTCTTTCTAAACGACCCCAAATTTTTTATTTAACGTTTTTGTGTAGAGAGTGCTAAATGTACTGAATGACTCTTTGAGGTTTTCTCACATGTTTTCAAAACTTAAAACATTTTTTTAAATCTCTCAAAATGACAGTATTTACAGTACGGTCATTTCTCATACCTTAACACATTTGTGAGTACAATTGTTTCTAATAATTAATTGCTTAAGATGTTTCTCCAAAAATTGAAGGTTTTGGGTTAATATTAGCTTGTAAAGGCGAACGCTTAAACGACATTTTCTTAAAAACGGTACCAAATTTTCTAATGAAAATATACTAGGACTAGGAAAATATACTAGGACCAAATTTTATCTTTCTGTAGTATGCTTAAAAGTCATATTTCAATTCTAGTATTAGGGACCGAAAAATTCAAAAACGTTATAAAATGACAAAGGAGCCAGTAGATGGCGGATGAGAAGACGGCGGGGCAAAACCGTAAAATATAGCCGAGACTGCAGAATAAGGAAACTAACTAGTATGAGAAATTCTGTGCCGTTCTGAAGCACCACTAGTCAAAAACATATATAGGAAAGATTGAAAGTTTCCATGCCAATAATTTGACATGGCCTTCTAACAAACGGACTGTACCATTAATTAGAGGAATTCTGAAAGATTCTGCACGTGAATTTTAATAGTGAAAGTTTTATCTATTATTTATACAATAATAAAAGTTCCTATTTAACAAGGGAAAGTAAATTGATAAATTTTATTTTGGTTATTGCGACATGTCGCCAACTCACCGTTTTACTGTTTTGTGGTAAAGTGTATACTATTTCCTGAAAATTAATTGTAGTAGCAAAAAAATATAATAAAGCTTGCTTGTGAAAACATGAAATATTAATGAAAAACTAAAAAGAAAGTTTTGCATACGGGCGCACACTGTGGTCGGGTGGTTCCAGTGTGTACCTATCTCTAGTGAAGCAGAGAACACTGTGTTTAAATATTGCCTGTAATGACAACATGAACCAACGGTGTGGAGATTGCACTAGATATGTTCGTATTTGCTACTATACGTAAAACTCATATCGAAAGTTAATGTAAAACCGCAGTGTTTTAGAGCATGAAATTATCACAACGATATTTAGAGGTAAAGCAACAAGGCCCTTGAAATTACTCTCGCAAGCTTTGTGACAAGGTTGACATACTGAAGGACGCGCGAGAAAGAATTCCTGCTGTTCGACGAAAAGAAAAGAATACGTCACGTAGAAATTGTGGCACTTCTAGATGTAAAAGTTTCTTTATTTTTTCTAAGATCAGCTTACATGAATCGCGACATGCGACGTTTAAATCGCTTTAAATACTGTGAAGCTGATTTCATGTGTTTGAAATCAGATAGACGAGAATAGCATGTTATTTATCATGTGACTTGTAACAAGCTGTGTTCTCATTAAAAATAGGTTTTGTCAAAAATATGTAAATAAATGAATTTTACATTCATATTAGAAGATTGAATAAGCAAATGTTTGATATGAATTGAGTTCTTTATCGTAGAAAAACATGAAAACATTGTTTCGAAAGAGTGAGAAGTATAATCTGCGCACATTTTCTTGAGCTTCAGAATCCCAAAGCCAAACTTTTACTGTACATTATTATTATTATTATTATTATTATTATTATTATTATTATTATTATTATTATTATTATTATTATTACTATTATTATTATTATTACTATTATTATTATTATTATTATTATTTATTGATTTTGAGGCGGGGGAAATGCTTTATGCACCGTAAGGTTTTGAAACCCCGTGTGTGGGGCTCCCTTAGTTGGTTTACCCACTAAAACCCCCTCCATTCCAGCCAGAATGTCCTAGCAAGGGATCGCAGCTGTGGCATTTCACCTTGCCAGACTGGCTCGGTGATCTCTGGGATCCTTCTAATCCGATCCTCTGAGGGCTTCTTCTCTCTTCTTCGTAACTCCTTTCACGTAGTTATGAACTTTTGCCCAGTTTTATTCAATTTCTAGCATTCTTCTACTATGTTGTTTGGTAACATCTCTTTTCGAATGTGGGAGTTTGTTATTTCTATGTCTACTTCAAAATCTCGGCAGTAAAATAACACGTGTTTTGCGTCATCTTCTGTTTTTGCAGGTGGTACACCTATTGTCCTCTTTCTTTTTGAAGTGGCTTCTGAAGCTTCCATGGCCTGTGAAGGCTTGTGTCAGGTAGTAATCGGTTTCACCGTGCTTTCGTTCTACCCATTTTTTAATATCATAGCTATAAGTCCATCTACCTGTCGTTTCTTTTTTCCAGCGATCTTGCCACATCTGAAAGAGTTTCTCTCTTGCTTTCCTCTTCACTCTTTCTTTCTGCTTCTCCCTTTCAGGAGTCTGCATTTCTTTCGGATTTTCGTAGACATGTTCTTTCCTTCATCAGAAGGTCGACAGGCAGTACGCTTGCTAGCACAAGAGCGGCACTTTCAGAGACTGTTCGGTAGGCAGAGATGATCCTCTGTGCTACCCCTCTCTGTACCGACAGCAGCTTTCTCCTATACGTTTCTACTTTCCGGAGCTGCGTGTAGCATTTTGGACAGGATTGATCCTGCTACCAGTCGTCTTTTCTTTTCCCTCGGGCCCTCAACATTCGGCATGAGTCGTGTTAGGTTTCCTCCCGCTTCCATTACCTTCATCACTACCTTCTCCACATGCGGTCCAAAACTCAAGCACTTGTCGATTTCTACTCCTAAATAGGTAATGTGTTTCTTCCATTGTATTTCGTTGGCTCCCACCTCTAGTCTCGGCTTCCTATTGTCCCTTCTCTTGGTGACCAAAACTGCCTCTGTTTCCTCAGTTTCCATGTCTAATTTTCGTTTATCCAACCATCCTTTTTCTCTATGTAGGCTTTCATTCTCTCGCATCTCAAGAATGTCTTCGTTTTCTGCTGCGACTACAATCAGGGCGTCGTCCGCAAATCCTATAATATTTACTTCCCTTGAGAGTGGCATTTCTAAGAACTCATCGTAAACTAGGTTTCATAGCATTGGGCCCAGCCGAGATCCTTGGGGGGGCTCCACATGTCATTTCTTCTTTAACACTCCAATTATCTCCTTCTTATATAATACTTCTCTTGCTTAGATAGTCTCCTATATTCTTCAGATAGACTGGGACATCCCGTCTTTCTAATGCCTCTTTTATATCTTCCCAACCCAACGAGTTGAATGCGTTCCGAATGTCTATTGCTATAACGGAGCAAAATCCTTTCTTTCTCCCGTAACCTTCTCTTGCCGTTTTTGCCAGTTCTACTGTTCCCCCGTTAGCGTCGATCGTCGATCTGCCGGAACCCAAACTGGTTATGAGCCCTATCATGTGCTGTTCTGCCCTATCATGTGCTTCTCCAAGCGCTGAAGAATCAGGCCTTCCAGCATTTTGCCCATGGTATCCAGAAGGCAGATGGGCCTGTACGATGATGCACTATCCACCGGCTTTTGTCCCTTCCTTAATAGTACAAGCTTCTGACGCTTCCAGTCTTTGACAAAGCCTCCATATCTCATATACTAATTGAAGAGTTCCAATGGAAGGTCCGGATATTCTGTGATGACTGCTTTCAGTACCTCGCTCGGTATCCCGTCCAACCCAGGTGCCTTGCCTGCTTTCAGACATTTACCAACTTCTTGAAGTTCACGGGTCGTGAACATGTCTGCCTCTTCCGCTTTAGCATAGCTGTTCCTTTTCCTTTTTGTACGTTTAGAAAATAGATGCTTAATTATTTCTTTGCCCCACTTTTTATCATTTAGAGCAAGGATGTTCCGCCTTACATTCAACTTCCTCACAACAATTTTATAAGGCAAGTCCCACGGGTCGTTTTCGATTTCTAAAAGCAAGTTTGCTTCTTATTGCGCGGTTGAGCGCCTCTTCCGCTTGTAATCCCTTCTCACATGTTCATCCCCCTTTGCCCTCGTACATCTTCTTCTGGCTGCTACACAATCACTCCTTAGGAGGGCTATTTCGTGTGTCTACAAATATTTTGGTCCCCCGCGATAATTGCCGGCTGTCTTTAGGGGCATCGGTAGGTTGCAGGCCCTCTGGATTATCATTCGTGCCCTGTCTGCCATACTGTCTATTGTTTGGGGTTGAACTCCCCACCGTGGTTCTTGAGTGTATCTCGATTCTGTCAGGGATCTTGTCAGGTTCTCTTCATTAAACTTCCGAGCATTCCATGCCCGCTTTGGACAGTTTCCTCGCTCCTCGCTTTCTACAAAACGAGTGTTTGAGGAACTGACTTCCTACAATCCTAAAGGATATATAGTTGTGGTCACTTAGGGACTCCTCCTCTCGGACTTCCCATTCTTCAATGTGACCTGCGAATTGCTGGTTTACGATAGTCAGGTCAATTATTGACTTCGCATCTCCCCTATTAAACGTTGGTTTAACTCCGCTATTTATTACAATCATGTCCTTTCGGGCAATCATTTTACTTTTTACAGTTCCTCTTCTGTCCATCTTTTCTTCGCCCTACTCGGGGGATTTCCCATTGAAATCTCCGCTCTACAGTACATGTCGTTTTGATTCGTCCATGCTATCTTTCAGTTCCGCACGTTTATCCATAAATTGTTGTAGTATTTCGTTTGAGGAAAAATAACAACTAAATATCCTCAGGGTTTCAGTCTCCACCCACATAATGCCGTAGCTAGTTGACTTGTACTTGCTCATGTTGATTCGCGGGTTGCAAATTACTATAGTAATTTGCCGCTCTTTCTGTACTATCCTGGTACCATTCACCCAGGTCCTGTCGACAGTTCGGTTCGATAAGAAGTAGCACGTCAATATTATTCACACTCGCTGTCTGCATCAGTAAATTTTGGGCTCCCTGGCTTCTACCCAGATTTACCTGCAGAAACTTTAGTTCCATATGTTCTTTTCTTTAATCGTGCAAGGGCTTCTCTGTATAAGGGGCATTTACCGCCTCCGGCCGCATGTCCATCTTCACCCCCTTTGTCCTTGGAAGCTACGCAGCAATCTTTATCCTTGCTTTCTTTTCTAGTATGCCCTACTTTGCCACATTTCCAATAGCAGTTTCTACTGTCGGGTCCCTTGCATCCTCTGGCCACGTGGTCATAGTCTAAACATTGGAAGCAACGACCAACTTGGATTCTTTCTCTCATCCTACAGTTCACTAGCCCAATTCTTTTCCTATCTTCAGTACCTCGTTGGCCCTCTTCTCTGAGAACCTTATTAATACTGTTTGCATTCCGGCATAACCTTTCAGCAGTACGCATTCGATCTCAATTCTCGACTCATTTCTTTCCAGTACTTTTTCCACTAGAGCTATTACTTCCTCTTTCGTTGTCACCTCGTCGATATCCTTTACCTCTAGCGTTCCTTTGGTCTTAAAGGTTGTAACTCAGCGAGTTCGCTCACTGCTTTAGCCATTTTTTGGCTAAAGGCATCTGCACTCTTGTTTTTCTTTAACTCGATCAGGAGTTCATCCCTCCTTGTTCTCCTCACTCTTAGGACCTCATCGTTCCCTTTCATCTCTTCTGAGGTGCTGAGTTTCTTTAAGATATCCGCATATAAAACCCCTGGTCTCGCCGTTATCTGTAGAGCTTGGTTTCTTCTAATTGCAGGTCTAGCATCTTTCCTCTTTTCCCTGACTTTCTTTTTACTCTTTCGTTGGATTTCCCATTGCTCCTCACCCTGAGCCTCTTCTATTTCGATCGATGGGTTTCTCTCCTCGCTCTGGTTTCCTACACTTTCCTCTGGGTTATCACTGACCTTTTCTACCGCTTCCTTCTGTTTATTCTTTTCCTTGTCTTTTCTCAGAGTCTCCTCTGGTGGACTATGCGCCGCTCTCTTTTTTTCATGTGCGTCCGGTCTATTTTCCCCTCGCTTGGACTTCTCTTCTCTTTTTGAAAGAGCGTTCAACATCTCCGAGAACTCTCTCTTCTCGCCTGATGTATCGCGCCACCCATTCCTCAGGACATTCATGTTTTCCAGTGTTTTAGCCAAAGCGTCCTTCACTGTCACCTGGTCTACAACAAACATTTGTAACGTCTGAAGATTTTGGCTCAGACCCTCAATAACCTTCCTCTGGTGTTCTAACTGTTGAATGGTCTCCCATTTCTTCATCATTCTGCTATCATTCGTAGTAATATCTACCAGGGGTGCCGAGTGATCAATACCCTTGCATATTGATGCATATTGCATATTGATACCCTTGCATACCCATGATATTGCAGTCGCTGGGTGACGACGCCCGGTGGCCTGCTTCCTCACCACAGACCGCCAGTACTGGGGCTCTGATTCCCTGCACCGTAATGGTTGATCCTAAAAGACCTACCATCGCGGGTGTTTTCTTCAGGATCGCCTTCCCCTAGCGTTTTTGAGCTACCTCCAGCTGAAAGGAAACGGAAGAAAAGAAGGGGGACAGTGAAGAATAGAGTTAGAATAGAAAAGTAGAATAAAGACTCCATAGCCCTCGTAACCTAATATCGTCGGGGTCGGAAACAAGTGTTGGCCGATACGAAGATTGGCCTACAGGACAGAAAACAGAAGTGTGCCACAAGTAAGTGGGAGCAATGACACACGAAGTTCGTGGGAATGATAGGATGTTTAGGGGAGTGACAGCGGACAGCTGCTCCGATTAGTCGCCTTCTACGACAGGGGGAGGTACCGTGGTGCTATTCTACTAAAACCCCCGACACCACAAGGGGTATTATTATTGCGGGATATTATTATTATTATTATCTTCTCGAAGGAAGAACTCCAAACAGCGGCAGGCTCCCTACAAAACAGAAAGGCCCCAGGGCCAGACGGAATACCAGCGGAGGCGCTGAAGACATTGGCAAACTCCCACCCACACCTCTTGCTGAATATGTACAATGCGTGCCTAAGGGAGGGCAAGTTCTGTTCAAGATGGAAAAAGGCAAGGCTTGTACTAATCAGCAAGGGCAAAGGACAGGAACATTCCCCGACATCCTACAGACCACTGTGCATGCTCGACACAACGGGCAAACTCCTCGAAAAGCTCCGGAAACCCCGCATCCAGTCTGCAATCGACAAGGCAGGAGGCCTATCAGACACGCAGTATGGCTTCTCAAAAGGCAAATCAACTTTGGACGCCATAAAGAAAATAACAGACGCAGCAGCCAAAACTGAAGAGGGCAACCACTGGTCCAGACCGCTTGTGCATGGTCGTCACTCCGGATGTGCGCAATGACTTCAACTCTGTGCGCTGGGATAATATCATGGAGGCCCTGGGAAACTTTGACGTACTACGCATCTTCAGCAGCTACCTGACAGACAGACGTCATATCTACGACACCGAGGACGGACAGAAAAGCAAGCGACTGACGGCAGGAGCGGCGCAAGGATCCATCCTAGGACCAGACCTCTGGAATGCAAACTATGACGCCATCCTCAAGATGACAATACCATATGGCATCTTTCTTGTAGGATACGCGGACGACCTTGCAGCAATCATCACTTCATGCACGCTAGAGGACCTACAAATAAAACTGAACCAGGCGATGGGACGAATACAGACATGGATGACAGACCACAAACTAGAACTGCCCGTAAACAAAACGGAGATAACCCTTTTGACAAAACGCCGACTGGACCCCGTGGTGTGTACCGTACATGGGCACCGTATCCATGCGGCAAAAAGTGTTAAATACCTCGGGTTGACACTGGACCGCAAACTCACCTACTGCGAACACATAAAAAACGCATCACAAAAGGCCGCAAAGATTGTAACATCCCTGGAGAGACTTATGTCCAGCACAAAGGGCGACGAACCCTGCAGTCTAAGGCACAATCCATCACGCTATACGGCGCAGAGATCTGGGCCAACGCGCTGAGGTGCGAAAGGTACTCCAAACAACTGACATCCGTGCAGAGAAGAGGAGCCCTGAGGATAACAAGTGCGTATAGAACAGTTTCGGATGCCGCTAGCTTTGTGGTCGCGGGAGTAATCCCAATCGATCTACTGGCACAAGATCGAAAGGATCTATACAAGAAACCTCTGACAACCCTGACAGACGTCCGAAGAAAGGCAAGGGAACGCACTCTTCGACAGTGACAGAGAAGATGGGAGAACGAAGACAAAGGCAGGTGGACAGCCAGATTCATCCCCAAAGTTGAGCCCTGGACAACAACAAAACACGACGAGACAGATTTTTATCTCACCCAATTTCTCACGGGACATGGACACTTCCGAGCCTACCTACAGCGTATGGCTAAAGTGGATAGACCAGACTGCACGTACTACGGCCACGCTAAGGACGACGTCCAGCACACTTTCTTCGAATGCGAGGGATGGCACGTCCTAAAGCACGATGTACAAACAAAGCTAGGAGACACCAATCCAAACAACATAGTGGACAACCGTGAAAATTGGATCACGATCGCAGACTACGTGACACGAATCTTGAGTCAGAAGAAAAACGACGAGAAAACAGTACACAACACGACTAACCGTAGAACAAACTAGACCCACCCAACAAAACCGACGACACAGGACAAAATACGCTTGACAATCTACAAAAGACAGAAGAGAAGCCTATAGACCAAGAACACGGCCACACTCTGATGAAATGCTGAAGAAGCGATACCGGAGAGGACAAGGCTAAGAAGAAACGGGGTTTGTGTTTTTTAGTGGGTGCGAGCCTCACACTACCTAGGGAAATGGCCACTCGGCTCCCTAGGTGTCTGGTAGAGACTTTTTAACACCATCCTCAGGCCAAAAACCAAACAATATTATTATTATTATTATTATTATTATTATTATTATTATTATTATTATTATTATTATTAAAATTAGAATGCAAAACATTCTTCAAAACTGCTCGTTTTAACTTTTATTTCACATTATTCATATTAAAATGAACAATGCAATATTTTGTGATTACAAAAATTTCAATGAAAATGGTTTTCTCCCGTTTAATGAATGGGTTCCAATAATACAAAAAGTTTGAAAGAAAAACGAGTCGAATGCGCACATGTTTGGCGGAAATGGGTCGCGTACCGAAATTCCTAGGTTCCGTAAACGTGTTCTTCTCCATTCTGCTAACAGCGCATCCGCCAATAATAAGCCAATGTTTCGATATGAACGGTTTGCTTTTCCATATCTCAATTATTTATAGAACGCGGATACTGATGTTTAGGAAACTACTGTATACGAAGTGATTTAAAGATCTAATATTGAGAAACGTATTGCACCATAAAATATTTGAAGTTTTCATCATATAACTCAAAATATCTCTACCACTAATTCTGAAAAATATAAATATTTTAATAACAAGCTTAAGAAATGAATTAAGGATTTAATGTTAAGGAGTATATTGTATGATATAAGAAATATCTTGCTGTAATATTAAAGGAGTTTGAAAAACACTTTAACTTCGCAATTTTCAAAAAACTGATACTCTTAGTGGAAAGATCTTTGTCATATCATTAAGAAACATTTTTTGAGGAAAAAATTGAAGATAAAATTTGGATCCATTTCCTTAAAAAATTTTAACTTTTTAAAATTGTCTCCCCTTTATTCCAAGTTATGCGAGTACAACTCAAATTTTGAACAAAACTCTACATGAATAAAATAAGATCTAATGTTGAAGAAGGGATTTCCTTGCATCCAAAATTCCATCAAATTATTGTATTTAGAGCATGAGTTTCCAACGGGATCGATAATGACAACTAAGGGTCTATGAAATATTGAAGGGATCAATGAAGAACAGGGGGTCGATTGGGAGTCTATAGCCGAATCTGAACCGGTAAATAGGTATAATCAAGATATCATTTATTACAAAAAACGAATGAAATTGATAATTAATTTATCTCTGATACAAGGAAACAAATTATACAAATTACGCGTATGCACTTCTTGCGTATTCGTCGTTCATCCTTAGGATCAGGGCGTAGCTAGACTGGCGCAACCGTCAAAGAATAAAATAAATTGCACTCAACTCTTTATTTTTCCATTGCACCAGCCATATTATTATATCAAAATTCTGTGAACTGTTTAGAGATTAGTGTTACGCGTAGATGGACAGACGGTCGACTTTGAGAATATTTTGAGTATATATATATAATATATTTTTAGGAATCTGAATCCGACAGGTGTGTTTTGACCATGCTGCGTAAACAATATAGTAGAATATCTCCTATCGGTGCAAGAAAAATTCTACTTTTCCAGTGCCATGAACCCACAAACATTTTTTTCTGTCAAACAATCGACATTTTACTTTCTCGTTTTCCCCTGCGTTATTGAGTAAGCTCTACTTTCTCTATACTACGTATAAGAGATAACAAAGAAAAAGACAACACGCGTGCAGACGAAAATAAAATGAAAAGAACGCAAACCGGCCAGAATGGAACGAAAAGGGAGCGAGCGGAAGAAGAAGCACCCATGGGCTGAAGCAGCGAGGCGCTGTTGAGGGCGGGAGACACAGCTGCTCTAAATTAAGCATGTTACGAGAAGGGGAGAGGGAGAGAGAGGGGAAAGAGAGAGAGAGAGAGACCGCCACACGGAACCGGCTCGTTTATCGTCCGTATGATAAGCCAATTCCTCTCCATTGACCCTCTTAATTCCAAGCATACCGAGGACGCGGGGTCGGCTGTTGTCCTCCGGCGGAGGCGATGCGTGCCCAACAGCTGACGGTCGGCCCCGACGCAACCGCTCCTCAATGGCCCTGCGAGGACGGTGGCGAGATCCAGCCGTTCATTCATGGCCATGATTGTAGCGGGGATGAGAAACATGTGCTACACACCTGGAAGTCCTCGGCCGAATCTTTTTTTTAAGATATGCACGATTAGCATATTCTATACAGAGTATTTTTTTTTCACAAATGTTAATATTGTTTTTCGCTGCCTGTAAGTGGGAATTTCCGCACCGGCACTTAACATTTTAAACTGCAATGCTGGTAGTATTACGATATGTTTCCGGTAATCAATTCATTGTCTTATCAATTTATTCAAATATAAAATGTAGTTGCAATAAAGCAACATACTTCCCACGATCCCGCCATTAAATAAAAATGTGTCACACTAAAGAATTTCAAGTATAATCCAGTATAATGATAACATTCAGTGTAAATGTACCGATTGTAAATATTCTTTCTATAAACTCAAGTCTTTTCTAATGTTCTCGAACGATATTATAGAAAATTGTGTAATGATTTAAGAACGCCAACTTTTTCAGACAAAAATGTTTGTCTATTTCGACACTTTTTGTTTGATATACAATACCCCCTTATTTTTTAAATATTCCAACTTCTGTTTTAAATAGTTGTCGAAAACGAAATACGACTACTTACGTTATGTTATTAAAACGTAAATAGTCTTATAATGTGACTAATTGAATCGTTATTTTTAAAATCTCGCAAGTCAGGAATTGTAAAGTTGGGAGAAAACAAGAAAACCTGAATAATTAAATAAACACAGATTTTTTCTGTTTTTTTTCTGAAGCATAAATATTGATTGAGAACGTCATGGAGACATGTAATTTACTTGTATCATTAGTACAATATTCGTTGGACTTATTAAAAATTTATGACTTACGGGATTTCAAAAACTAATCAGAATTTTTTTTACATAGACATAAAAATAAATTCATATTGCAGGTTAAGTTTGTTTTTTGACACATTTATTACAATATTATGAGAAATGACTAACTGCATCGACATCAAACATAATTCTTATGACATAAATTTGCTTGAAATATGTTTCTACAATAGTACGTAGGAATATTTCCGTATTGAACCTTTGAACCAATCTGTCAGTGATATCCCAGTCATGCACACTGTATACATACAACACACATACATATCCCGCAAGTCAATGATTTGCCGTTTCAAAACCAAACCAAAATGTTCAGTGCCCTCAAGGCCATTCTATTTAACTGATTTATAGGTTGCATGGATTTATAGGTTGCAGGAACGATACATCTATCCTGCAGCTTCCATTTTCTCACAAAAAGCAAAAATGTAAAAGAGAGGGATTTACGGAATTTTTAAAATAACCGATTCAATTACAATGTGATGCAATAAATGGTTAAACAAATTTATATCAAATCCCTACAGACTCCTAACCACTTAATAAACAATTGTTGAACTGAACAAGTACTTCGTTTCATCAATTAGAATTTGTATTTTGTCCTGAATAAACCTTGTCCTAGTCTCAGGATTCCAGACACGATAGGCTGTAAGCATTTTGCAATGAATTTAAAATAATCAAATGAAATTGCTTGAAATTTACTAATCAAAATAATAACTGACACAAAATCAAAAACAGAAAAAAACACGTACCTCATGACCCTTGAAAGATATCTCCAACCCTTGCCTCTCGCATTCCTGTAGTGTGAAGGAAATTGAAGTACTTCTCGGCTGCCGTTACTTGGGCGTTCCATTGCACTGGCAGCTCCTGAGCGCTAGCGCCGAACGGCAATGACCTCGCCGTCGAGCGCGAGTGGGCGGCCACAATATCATCTCCGCTCTACTCTCGCGACCTCGCTCTCTCGGTTCCTGCGACGACTGTGCAGGAGAATAGGAGTATCAACATTTTGCTTTGTTTCTGGGATATTGTGGAACCAATTTGAGGCTAGTTCCTCGCTTCGCCATGTGCGCTGCACTCGACTTTAATATGGCTTTATGTGCTTTTAATATACAGTTGTTTTTTTTTTGTTTTTTTTACGCATCAATTCAGCAAACCAGTTACATTAATGTTACTGGGTTACTGGTACATTACGAAAAATTCATATTTACAATAATTGTCTTTTCAATAAAATCTCTAATTATTAATTTGACAATTACTGTTTGACAATTTTAAATTATTTCTTCTGACTGATATTATATAGATAATAAACACTTCCGTTTGTTAGATTTCACATTATTTATTGTATAAAGTTTTACAAATTACTTACACTATAATTATCTTTCAGGGTAAGAATAATTCTTAGTACGTGTTCTTACCTCACTTCTCATGTTAGTTTTGGAGTGTTTTTCGCAAATTTAAACTTTTCTGTTTAATATCATCTTTTTTCTGTCGTGTAACTTAGTGTATCTTCGTATAACGTAACAGAAACAGTTACTTGGTAAGATTTACATGACTTATCACACATTGTATCCAAACGATTTAGACCTATCTTTCCCAACTTGTGTATTTAGTTTGGCACTCCGATTATAACGTAAGAGTTCTTAGACACACCATGTTTACAACAAAATACCGGATACCAGCGGCTCACTTTCCCCGCCATCTTGCCCCCCCCCCAAAAAAAAACAAGTTCGCAGTGCCGTGTGTGAGAACTGGGAGATCTAGCCTAAAAAATCTTTTTTTATTTATTTTAAGGCAGTTCAAAACTATGTGTGACGTGCTATGGAGAGAAGAGAATTCTGTGCATGTTTTCATAATTCTGTGATCCCTACCCTAAGCCACATACTACTTGAATTTTGAATATAGAAAGAAAATTAGCGTTTTTTGCTAGAATTGTTAAGAAAATATTCTCTCCGATGTAATAAAATCTATTTTCAAGGGCGAATCAGTAATAAATTGGGCTTTTATCCCTCGTCATGTCCTTCGTCAAAGAATAATACTTCCTGCCGCGACAACATGGAACGATAATTTGAATAAGTATACTTTCCTCTGAATTCTAGAAGACGTGCACAGATAATGAAGTTACATTTATGTCCAGAAGCAAAACAATGGGCCATCTCAGCATTTGCTCAAAGGATAAGAGAAACTGCACGAAAAACGTGATCGAGATAGGGGTCATTGACCGCCTGCAGTACAATACTTGTACAGGTTGTTTAAAATTATACAGTCCAAATGGTAAATAATATATTAAATATCACTGTTAAAATTAATGTTACTTTCCTTTGGATGCTCACAATCAGGATAGTCTCCAATCAGTTTAAAACTGGAAGTTGACACAGCTATTCTCTTACACCGTGGTACAACGTGCTGCAGGCGTACAGATCATACTTCAGCAATTACTGACCTACTGCAAAATTATTCTGTTCTTTTTCACACACTGAAATAACTACTACTACTGGATGCCAGTGTGACATAACCCGAGACCACGATGGCGTATTCGATTTGGTAATTCCAGGCTGAAAAAACATTCTGCAATATTTCACACTAGAATTGAACGAATTCAATCAGCAAATATCTACCGAGAGAACGAGTTTCTTCGCGGAGATGCCTAACGCAAGCGTTCACCTCCTGGCCGAATCAGGAACAGCAATTTCATGCGGCTTTGCACAGAATTTAAAAGCTACGCTTGGGCTTTTGTAACACGGCTGATGACAGCTGATCAGCCGTTACGGTTTCGTCCGATAAGGAGCTTAAACATCACCACAGTGACGTCACCATGATGACGTTTTAGGTCTCGATTGGATGCAGCTGATAAACTGTCGTAACAGCTGATGAACGCTCATCGGCCAGGTTAGAAAAACCCCAGGTATAGCTGCCAGCTATTTCACCTCATTTCTCCACCTCTCAGAATGACAATCTCGCGTAGGGCTGATTGGTGAGCTTGTTTCCTCATGACCTCATTCGGTTTTGTTTGGAAGAGCGCCGCTAGGAAGCGTTTTCATTTTGGACTACGTGGTTATCACAATACCAAGTGAAATGGAAATAGGTGATATGGGAAACTATTAAGAAAACACAGAAATTCGAGTGTATAGTTTGGTATTTTCTAAAGTGTTTCTTTTATTTTGAGGACGTTATTAAGGAACTTTATTATGGCAAAACAAAGAAATCAACAGAACATTTTAATCAGGAGTAAAAAAATTAATTGAGACAACTGGCTTTCGCAGCATTGGGTAATATGAGTCCCATGTGGAAAAAATAGGAGCCAAGTGTTCTCTTTGCATTTAACTATCAAAAAAGTAGTTTTTGTGTATATAACATACAAAAAATCAATTTGAACTTCTTTCTGCTTTGTGCATAAAGATGTCAATAGTTTTCTTCTTTTGTCTTCTAAACTGATTAATTTTCTTTGCCCCAAAAGATGCATAAAAATTAATTCTTTCAAAACAATCTGTGCAACAAAGATATATTAAATTGTTGCACCTTTTATACAAATTCTTATTTTCATTCAAATGAAGGAGAATGAAGCAAATTAAACGTAAGTGATCCTATATAATTCTGTCATCGAATTTGAACACGAAGACGTGATGTACGTCCCTGATTCAGCCCAAGAAATTCGTTTTGGCGATCTAGGGCTGGTCATTTTTTTAAATATTTTTTCTCTTGCCTTACTTGCATTTTAAAATATGGCGAGGAAAAGTCTTGAGATCACCTCAACAATGCGATCTCGAATTTTTTATCCTAAAATCCGTGTTTCAGGTTTTTTGGAATTGTAACATACACACGTCAAGATTAAGGTATATTAGGGCTGTTCCAAGTATGTTAATAAAAATTGGTGCAGGCGAAGAGGAAATACATGCAGGTTTGTGCCCGGAAATTGGTATGTTTATATCAATGGATGGATGAATGGATGGGTCAAGTATAACTCTGTCAGATGACAAGTTTTTGAGCTGAAACTTGGTAAATACATCAGAAGTAAGATCTATATTATACTGTTCCTGAATTTATTAAGACATTTTAATTGTTAGGGGTACTTGATAAAAACCCTCTATGATATTTTCATTTTTTGAAAATGTACTTTCTTTTTTTAAATTGTTTGCTTGAATAGACGAAAGTGCAGAAAAAATATAAATTGCCTTTAACTAGTACAAAAATTTCGCAAAAACTACTCTTTTTAAAAAAAATTGTACATGACCTTATTCAAAGAGCTCATTTTTAGAACTAATTTAATAAAGGAAGCATACATTTATTATGAAAATTGTACTTTCGCGATGTCAATTTTTTGCAATTTTCAAAAACACTGAGGGTTCGCCGAAAAGTCACTTGAGCTACCTTTTAAGCGTCGTTCGCTCTCTCCAAAAAAAAGTAAATTAAGTTGGAGCCGTTTTTGAAAATGTAAAATTGCTTTTACTGAAATTAGTTTAGAGGTTTACTTGCTTATTTAGAGAACTCACTTGCAGAGTTTCATGTCAGAAGAAAGAGCACTGGTCGAAAATAAAAATTTGTGCTCTTATCGGCGAACTAAAGACCACTGTGTCAACGCTCAATTGGAGTAAGAATAAAGCTTGCCAAAAAAATTCAACGCCAACCTCATTGTCTAGCACGTGAAATTCAGATTTCTTCACGAGGGCTACCATTACCCAAGGTCTCCCATGATCGAGGTGTCTCTTACAGCATATTGTTGGTTGGTTGGTTGTTAGTGATTCTGGGTGCGTCAAGTATGGTCATTAGTCCCGCAAGTGTAGGGTATGTTTCTTTCCTCTGGAGGTGACTGTGGTCTTCCCCGCTGGATGGCGAGATCTGGCGACGACCTATCGTCGCCTAGTGGGGTTTTCCAACAACCAGGTATCTCCCACCAGCGGGGCACCGCCCCAGCCCGGACAAACTTTAAATTCCCGACCGGTCTCTCGGCATGTGTGGTAGTGTATTGCATGTTAGTATAAGTGTGTGTGTAAGGGGTGAGTATAAGACACGGACGAGGTAGGTAAGATCCGTGGCCCGTTTGTTAGGGTGCTTCTCCGGCATTCTTCTGATGTTGATCGGAGAAACCTCGGAAAACTACCGAACAGAGCAGTCTGCCTCTAGAATTCTCCTCCAGATAGCGACTGAATTCGACCTAGCTGACAAGCTAGCGTCCAAAAATCTTGTTACTGTCGGGACTCGAACCTTGGACCTCCCGGTCATAGGCACTGTAGTGACATGAGTTGATGCACTGAGCCACCTCTCGCTGTTTAGTGCATATGAATATCGTTGTTTTATAAAAATACAACTACAGTATACAATATTTTAATGTCTCCAATTAACGATATTAGTGAAAGAGCATTATAATTTGAAGACACTACATGTATTTTCATTCAAAAATAATGTTTTACTAATACCAAAATTATGACAGTTTTTGTCCTATCATATGAAAAGAAAACTTTTTTTTTTTCAATTATACTCGTTGAAAATGTAAAGTAATTTTACCAAGAAAAGGATATCAACGTAAATATTTTCAAAAATGACAAAACAACAATCATATTTTCACATCTATAACTAGTGCTTACGCTCCACAGTTCCTTTCGCCCGGCCTCGGCCTCGGCCTCGGCCTCGACCTCGGCCTCGGCCTCGGCCCCGGGCGCCGGCGCTGATCGGGAGGGCGGGCACGGTCAAGGGCTCCGGTGACGCGGGGCGACCGGTGCGTGCAGCCTCTGCGTGAGCCCTGTGGAGGGCGCGTCTAGGTGACACGGCGCCCCGAGAGGTATCGAACGATTTTCCTAAGGATGAGCCAAAGTGACAGTTCGCGAAAACAAGTGAACATCACATGTAACTCAGAGAAGTATCCCTCCGCCGCGACAGCAGTTCAGCCACGCCCCTTTGTAAAGTGCTAATGGCTCTAGTGAAAACACCCCTATGCAGAAGTCTAAGAGTTTCGCTGAGGAATATGCATGTACGCGAGTCCGGGGAGTATTTTAATTTAATTACGTTTGTGGAAAATCTCTTAATATGCTCTCACTATCAGTAAAAGAATACTACCACGAATGTAAATAGAAAGAAAGATTATTTTAAGTCGGAAACACGTGCACCGGTACGCATCTCGCATTCAAGTCTCGGTTTTAAAATAAACAGAATATTTATCACACAAAAAGTAAATTCAATGTAATATATAAAGAAAAAAAGAATTTTTACAGAAGAGCACATTACATTGCACTTCCTAATATCAATTATTTCTCGCAGCGCACTATATTTTTGTCGGACGAGGACACCACAAAAGGAAGTGTCGAAGCCATTTACAAGTTAGCCAACTGCAAACGAACGAACGCGGGAAGGGAGTCTGATGGGTTCGAGGGCACAACGACCACAGAACCTTCAGTGATGTTGCCAGCACTAGCTGTCACTTTGGCTCATCCTTAGGAAAATTGCTCTTATAGGCGGACGTGCAGCGTCTTCACGCGACGGTGCTCGGCAGGCGCGGATGGCGCCTCGGGATGACGCGAGGGCAAGGCGAGCAGAGCAGGCGCTGCAGCAGCAAGCAGAGACCGAATACCGAAATAATAGCGGTAAAGGTATTTATACCGGTATACAAATACCTTTACCTCTATTATACCTTTATTCAAAATACCTTTAAAAATACCGGTATAAGACGTCAAATACCGGTATTTTTAGAGGTATTTTACCTTTATCCGACGTCTATACCGGTAAAATACCTCTATTTAAAGGTATTATACCGGTATTCTCTCATCAAAATACCGGTATTTTCATAAGAAAATACCGGTATTTCAGTAGAATCATACAGGTATTTGGGGGAAATTCATTGTGATTTTTTCCGCTGAGATGGCTCAGAGGAAACAACTATTTACACGGCAGAGTTTCTGACCGGGAGGTCCTAGGGTTCGAGTCCCGAGGGTGGCGGATTTTCGACACATATTCTAGCTAGGTCGAGTTCTGCCGTTGACTGGGAAGTCGAGTTCTGTCGTCAGACGGAGGGACCAGCCAACGGTCTTTCGCAGACCAACACGAGCTCGTTCGCTGACCTTGGACCTCACGTCCGGGCGCAGAGCTTGGCGACACGTGATAGTGTGTTGAAAATTTATCCGTATTAATCTTGCCCTTTCTAGTAGCGATAAAAAATGGAGAAACGTGTCTTCTTATCCATAAATGAGTCTTCCCACGCATACCAAACTTCCTTCTTGCACGACTGTGTTTATCACTAAATACGATTATTTGCTTAAATTTGATCGTATCACTAACATTCCCGAAAATAATTTTTTCAGTTGGCCCAGTTTCCTTATTCTGCACCATAATTAATAATTATAATTATATATTAATTAATTATATATAATTATTAATTATAACTAAAACAATTTTAAAAATTGACATTGAATGCTAATAGACATTAACTATTCTTACGCGAGGAAACAGAAGCGTTATGTTTAATTCAAAATTAATGATTAAGGCATGTTTAATTTACATCCATGTATTATTTAAGAAATTTCATTAAGAAAAAATATTAATAGTACTATATAATATTAATTAATTTTAATAAATATTTTAAAATATTAATACTAATTAAATTTTAAATGTTTGCATTAAATTTGTGTAAATTAATTTATTATTTTGTTTGTTAGTTTATAAATTTATTTAAATTAAATGCTAATTTTAATTAAAAAGTAAAAATGTTAATATTAATAAACTCTTTTTTATTAATTAATAATGTTAGTATATATTTCTTCTTATTAAGGAAGAAACACTCTTCTCGAAGTGGGCTCCTCCAGATGCATTTTACAATGTAAGCTACCCGCGTAGAAGGGAACCCTTGCCCAATGCAATGTTAATAGCTAATAATAATAATAATAATAATAATAATAATAATAATAATAATAATAATAATAATAATAATAACATAATAATTTACTTTTATTACAAATTTTCTCAATATTTGCAGTTAATGTCAAAATATATTAAACCCTTAATATAAACTAGGAAAATAACATTTTATTTTAGCCCTATTTATTAATGTATAATTAAGATTTAATTGTGAAATGAAGTAAAAGGAAATAATTTTGTAACAATAACAAAACTGGGCCTGAAAGCGTGAGCGTTCGTGATTATCTCAAGGTGTCAACGCTTCCTCAGTTCGCCGAAGGAGGGGTCGGGGAAGGAAGAACGCCTACGGCACAGCGCATACGTAAGACAGGCTTAGATCATCTCTCAGGTCAGATGGGAGATAGCTCGATAAAGGACACTAAGAAAAGGTTCCCTTCAATGGAATCAATAATTATTATTTCATATTTCAACTTTTCCGAAGTTTAAATTAAGGGAGGTTTTCAATACATACAACGTATGCAAAACGTAAACGCCCGAACACAAAGCATTTACAATAATAAGAATAGAATTTAATACAGTTGTTTTATGTATATATATATATATATATATATATATATATATATATATATAATAAAATAATTTAAACAATAAATAACAATTATGAAATGATATTTGATTAATAAACATTTTGTGAGATATTATTAACTAAAGTAACCTATTTTTTAAACATGTATGGATGGTAAGCAATATTTCTTCATTGAAAATACCGGTATAATACCGGTATAACCTTTATGGACGTCCATACCGGTATAGACGTCCTATAGAGGTATTTTACCGGTATAAAAGAAAGGTATTTGAAAAAGGTATGGAAAAATACCGGTATTATACCAGTATTTTTTACCGGTATTCAATACCTTTTCGGTCCCTGGTTACAAGGCAATCTCCGGTTTCCGCTCACCGGCCGACCAACTGCTCGCTCGCTCCACTGCCCCCTCCTCATAAATGTATGTATGTATGTATTTGGCGTTATTGGGTGGGTAGTCCGACTTCGCCGGCCAGCTACCGGTGTCCCCCGTGGGTGTCCGCCGGCCAGCTACCGGTGTCCCCCGTGGGTGTCCGCCGGCCAGCTACCGGTGGGTCCAGCCAAATTCCCATGCGTTGCGGTAAGACCGACATGAGGCGAACATGACGTATTCTCTTCACCGTAACTAGCAAGATCCGCCTGCTTGAGCTTTTCTTCGTCACACAGCTACAGAAACCGGGACGATTTTAAAGGAAAACTACAACCATATTTTTGCCTCGGTTGAACTGGGTCATGAGAGGCGAAACAAAACGACCGTTTCTGAGATTCTGTCCACTATGCACTTGAAACAAAACTGTGATATTGAAGATGTGGACGGAAATTATGGCTGGTTTATTAGTTTTTTCGTATTAACGCAACGTAATAATTATTATTAATTACTGAAAATCTGCTGAGATAGAAAACAGAAAGATACCTCCTTAAATATTATCGTCCCATTATTATTGTTATTATTATTATTATTATTATTATTATTATTATTATTATTATTAATTTTTGTTTTGCTCGCGAATAGGCCATCTTGGACCACGCCGGACATGCACTTGCACGGGCTCAGTATCATTTTATCACGTTGCAAGACTTGCATGTGCCGACCTGGATGGCCGAGGTGGCTAAGATCGAGTACCGACTCAACGCTTCGGTCCGAAGGGTCGCGGGTTCGAGTCCCGCCTTGGGCATGGCTGTTTGTCCCTTGACTTTGTGTTGTCGCGGAGGGCCTCGCGTTCTGCTGACCCCAGATCAGAGGAGCCCGCAAGTGTTTGTCTAGTGTATGGTCGAATATGCTTCCCTTCGGGACGTAAAGGGCAACCGGCTGTCGGCTGGATAAAAGCGCCAGGAAAAAAAAGTCTTGCATGTAACTAATGAGGGGGATCAGCATTAGGCTGAATCCGATTTTTATACCCCACGGTTGTTAGTCCTGGGGGATGGAAGATGAAATGATGATGATGATAATAATGAAGGATGAATGGACGGCACACACAAACAGACATACACAAACACACACATGCCCGAGGTGGGACTCGAACCCGCGATCCTTCCGTCCGAGATCACCACGGCACTACTGCCTTAGCGGTCTCGGCTATCCGGACTGGCATTATTATTATTATTATTATTATTATTATTATTATTATTATTATTATTATTATTATTATTATTATTATTATTATTATTATTATTATTATTATTATTATATAAGATGTTAGCCCCTAACTTGCTTATTGAAAATAATATTCATTTAATAAATCTTTATAATAAAAAATAATATCGTTGCATTTCTTCAAAAAATCGCCGTGTTGTTAGGAAAATAGCACCAGCAATTTGCTCATTTAATGAATTAGACACATCATTCTAATAATGAAGAGAAAATCTTGAAATAATCCTTCCAATATTTTAAACTGAACTTGCCTCATAAGTTTCAATTTTCCATGTTAAAGGAAACACCATGTTGCTATTGCTTGTTCAGACTACTAAAATATCGTCGAATACCAAATCGCCCCGCCAAATGTATTCTTCCACTAGCTACATGCACACGAGCGCCAACTGATAATGCCTCACGGTTTCAGAGGAGTGGGTGCATTTGGAGATTAGCGATAGTTTTCCCGAGTAATTTACATTGTTCCAATGTTGCCACTAGGAATTTGTCGGAACTGATACATTTTATTTTCGGAAAAGATATGGATACCTATGACTTGATTTATCAAACAGATACAAACAGACAGGCCATAAATAATACATTTCCAATAGCTCGCGATTTTTACTTCCTTCGCGCTTAATTAAACTTAATAACCTAATGTTAAGCATTCAATTATACATGTATACATTAGGTGTTGAAAAGGAAGCTTTAACATGTTCTTGCATTTTGTCTACATAAATACATGTCCTGCATTTTAACTACATAAATACATTGATAACATGCAAGCATTATCTAGTTAGCGCAGTGGTAAGAATTATAGGTAGTAAAACTGTTAAAGAACCAGTTAGCCAACGTTTGTGAAATAATTGTGAATCATTTCTGCGTGTTAGACACCGATCACGCTCCCCACACCATATGGTTTAGCATCAAGGAGTGTCAAACAAATCTCACACCTCTGAATGGAACAGACAATGCTGAAAGGAAGCATTTAGTTATCCCCTCTCCTAATCAATCAAAACCTTCAAAGACTAGGCTACGTAAAAAGTTGAACAACCAATTAAATGCTTCTTTACATTAGTTTTCAGCTTTGTAATTTTGCAAAAATATTTAAATCTGGGTTTCACTTCAACATATCGTATGTGCAATCTACATCCCAAAAGCCTGGTCTCTTAAATCACATTTTCCTTGTCACATATCATGAGAGGTGTGCGGTAATTACTTTGTATACCCCACCTGTAGCGGCCAATGAGCTCCCCCCCCACACCATTTTGTTTCTTATCTGCTGCAATTGTGCCAAGGCTGGTAAGGGCCTACCATTTTTAATTACCTGATCCTTCTCGTGGAACTATCTCGTTGAAAATGATCTCTTCAAAATATCAATTATACACTTTAATTGGAAGACATACTTTACAAAATTATGTCTGAATACTCGTTAGATTAGACAAAGCACTTTTACTACACTGCAAAGCTACTACAAAATCTCACGAAATAACTAGTAAACACGACAACACGTCACAAACACAACAATGGATCACCACTGCGTAACGCACTACCCTGCCATTCACATTGATTCTCTAAGAAGAATACGCTGTGCTATTGAAAGAATTCGAGGATTATAAGGATCTGATCACATGTGAGTCAGAACGTCCTTACTCAGAGAAATTAATAAAATCTCTACTGAGCATTCTTGTTCTCTCTCATTACACACAGAGAGAAATATATGCCCCATATTCATTTTATAAGTCATAACTTTTCGACAAAAGGTAGTCAATTTATACTATCAAAAATGTCATTTATAATAATTTTGCATCGTGGTAGCACTGGCAAATGAGTAGTTACTTTCGCAGACAGGACGAGCCAGGCGAAGTCTGTCCTTGAAGCAGCGGGAGGGGGAGAAACGTCATCCATCCCCAGCTGAGTTCACTGCATTATAGGCTGCGGCTTCCCCCTGATTTCTGCCTCCCGCTGGCCCAGTGAGTAAGATGCGCGCGCCATCAAAACAATCGGTATATAGACCTCATCATAGAATTCAGTACATATCTTCAAAGGAAATCACACAAATAATTAGAAAACTACCTAATAAAAAATCACCAGGTCACGATAAAATAAAGAATTTGATACTAAAAAAGCTACCCCCACCAGCAATAGCTTACATAAATAACATATACAATTCTTGTTTCAGAGTAAGTCATTTCCCTTTTACCTGGAAACATGCAGTTATTATACCAGTTCCAAAATCGAATAAAAACACGGCAAATGTCAGCAGTTACAGGCCAATACGTTTATTACCCTCTCTCTCAAAAAGTTTTGAGAGGATAAATCTAAAAAGACTGACCAAACATATAGCTTCTACTAATCTCGTACCAAAAGAATAATTCGGCTTTACGAAACGTGCTTCAACGCAACACCAATTATTAAGAATCACCGAACATTTATACTCATCATTTAAAAAAATACCATACAATAGCAATTTTCTTAGACATATCACAAGCACTTGATAGAATGTGGCACCAAGCATTAATATACAAAATCAAAAAAAGCGGTACCCCATATTACTTAACGGAAATCATAAAGAAATTCTTAGAAAACAGAACATTCTCAGTAGCAGTAAATAATCACCTCTCAAACCCCAAAACAATAAACACAAGCTTACCCCAAAGATCTCCCTCTAACCCACTTTTTTTAACATACATGTAGCAGACATTCCGAAGTTGAACCCCATACAAATAGCCCAGTTTGCTGACGACACAGCAATTTACTCATCCGGAAACTCACTCACAGCAATCAAAAATAGAATGCAAATACATATAAATCTAACTGAAATCTGGGCAGAAAAGTCAAAAATAAAACTCAATCCAATTAAAACTGCAGTTAAAATATTTACACTAAGACCATATACCTCTCCTTCCCCATTAACATTAAACAATGAAATGATAATCTGGTGCCCATCAAACAAGCCAATAAAATACTTAGGTCTTAACATTGATACAAAATTAAACTGGAAACATCACACTGACAATAAATTAATACAGGCAAAAAACAAACTATTACAATTAAAACCATTAATCAATAGAAACAGCCATCTACCATATGGAACCGCTCTCGCAATATATAAAACAATAGTCAGACCCCTCCTACTGTATGCATGCCTAACATGGCTAAATGCAGCTAGAACCAATTTCAACAAAATCCAAATCATCCAAAATCAGTTCCTAAGGACAATTACCAACGCACCATGGTTCACGTCTAATGCACAGCTCCATAAAGAATTCAATCTCCAACCCAAAACCAATCACATTCTATACCTATCCACCCAATTCTACTCCAACTTAATGCAGATATCAAATTTAACCGGATTCAACCTAGCCAGAAACCCCATCTATTCCACAAGAATTAAAAATAAGTACCCTTTCCATATATTTCTACAACAATTTTCTGAAATGGACCCTGATTAGAGGTGACCATTAGGTTTCCTCGACCGCAATGCTAGTTGTAAGATTAACTTTAGTTTAGATAATAAGTCAACAAACATATGTAGAGTTAATGTAACTGAACTATGTATATATCAAGGAAAACAATAAATTGATAAAAAAGATGCGCGCGCAACATCCTGGCCCAGCGAAGATATCAGAGCTGGGGTTAGAGCAGTGCAGAAACAGTGGACCGCCGCACATATCGCAGTAGAGTGTACAATGGGTGCAATATTTTTGATCAAGTGACATACGGTATATCGTAATTTTAATTCTCAAAATTCATCAAATTCTCATTTTTACTTACTCCAGCAATGCTCGGGTTGCTGGAGTTGAGTGCATGCCACGCATATCATACTGTACCATGTAAATTCAACGTCATCATCATCATCATCATCATCATCATTATCATCATATTCTTGGCAACACAGTGCAGACAGCAACTCTCACTTCCTCCGACGCAGCCGCTTCATGATAAATTAACTACTAATTTTCTTTTTCAGCTAAAATTCGCGTCGTTCATCATTGATACTTTCATGTTCGTAAACATAATGCAAATGAAAACACTGATTTAAAAGTCGGATATTTCCTGTTAACTTTTTATTAAAAAATAAAGATATTATTTTCCGCACTTTGTTTTCGAGTATTTCAATTGATAGTTGAAGGGTAAGATCGTAAATGTCACATTATAATATTATATAATCGTTACCAATATTACTGCAAAGCACGAACTGAATGCACTGCAAATATGATATAAACATTAATATGACGTACCTCTTTTATTTGGAAAATTTACACAAATGTATGTTAAAATAGTATTATATTACGTAACTGCTACAAATAATGTGAGAGAATACGTGCTGTTGTAGCACCAGTAGTTTTATATTGCAATCTATTCCTCAAAAGCAAATTATTTCATGTAACGTTTTTGAAAATATTAGCAGTTTCCTGGAAAGTGTGAGCAATATGGTGACCAAGTTCAAATTTGTTTTGAACCTGGACAGGTTCTCGCTGATGTCCCGGCCCCTTGAATTTGAAACCGATATTTTAATTTTTGTGGGGCTTCACTTTACGTGAAGCCCTTGGGACATTTTCAAAATTTTCAAAAAATGTCTTTATTGATTTTGATTAACTTTTTTGTTGCATACTCGGAAGGATGTTTAAGACAATGGTGCAGGTTTCATGTTCCTTGAAAACTCTGATTTTTCGAAAATTGCGAAAGTTCAAAATTTTTTCGGGGTCTTCCTACAACTAAAATATTCAAGATGGAGGATTTCCCCTTGATGAAATCTGTTTCTTAAAGAGAGATTTTGAAAAAAGGTCATGTACAAGTTTTCAAAAATTTGAGTACTTTTCGCGTACTTTTCCATGAAAATACGAGCGAGAAAGTACGTGCTGTTTCGGCAACACTAGTTTTCTTTAAACTTTTTGTTTCAATAGATCTAAGTGCATGGAATAACAGATATGTACGCAGTTTTGATGTAAAATTTTTACTTTTGAAATATTACACAAAATATAATTGCTTGTATTTTGAAATATCTCTCATGTCACTAACATTTATAATTTATTGTAATTATAAATGAAATACTTGTAAACACAAGTGCTTTAAATTATTTTTATGAAGTTTCCGGAAAACTTAAATTTTTTCGTAAAAATAATATTAAAATATCTCATATTCAGAAACATTCAAACGACATATTCTTCAAATCGTCACCAAATTATCCATTGAACATTCGCATAAAGAACCAGTTTTACTCTTATGAGATATTCTTAGTCAAATTTTCATTCTACAAATAGGGACCAAAAAATTGAGAAATGTTTGATAAAATACCATTTTCTCAATATAAATACTTCATGAAAGTGACTAAACCACTGAGAACTGATAGGTCTTACAAATATTGTCCTGCAACCTTTTCTGCAGAGTTAGTTAATTTTGAGAATATGGTTCATTTCTTGGAGAAAAGTTGAAAGATTGCACTGAGATGGCGTTTGGAGAACAGACATTCTAAAAATTCCTATCACGAGGTTTCATTATGTGCAAATATGGGGGTTGAGTTGATAAATCTCCAATTGAAACTGTCACTCTCAAGATGTGTTCATAACAAGCGTATGAGACCATGCATTTTCTTGAATGATTCATTGATGTTTCCGGATATGTCAGCTGCTATGGTCATTAAGTCTCGTTAGTGCAGTCAATGCTCTATCGCGGGGAAGGCTTTTTTCTCCCCCACTGGATGGTGAGTTTTGGCACCGACACGACTTGCCACCTCCAGATATCTCTCCCAAGCGAGTGTAGCCAGCGCTACTGAAACACACGGAGGCGCATGGTGCACAGCGGGTACCGTGGACACTTTCAGAGTGGACACGAGTAGAATGCATCACAATGGGCAGGAAGCGAGGGAGATCGAACGCAAGGGTGCAGTTCCAGAGGGTACGTGTCACACTTGCGCCAGATGTGCCGCAAGACCAGACACTTGCACCCGGGGGGGGGGCGCCGCGGTCACAGCGAGGCTATAAACGTGGGTGGACCCTGAAAACGAACCGCATTGTTCCTCAAACTTTTGTCGCAGGACCGCGAGGACGCCAGGGAGCGTGGGAAGCAGCAAGCTTGTGGGTGCGAGCGCCAGGCTCATATTGACAGTGCATTCGGTTGATTGATTTTTTCGTGTTTCCGGGCGCTTCAACTGCTTCGGTCATTAGTCCCGTTAGTGTAGTGCATGTTTTTTTCTCGAGAGATGGTGGTGATCTTCCCTCGCTGGATTGTGAGATCCGGCGCCAACCTACCGTCAGCTAGTGGGGTTTCCCCCTAACCAGGACTCTCCCACCAACGGGGCACCGCCCCTGTCGGGACAAGCTCTAAGCTCCCGACCGGTCTCCCGGAATATGTGGTAGTGTAGTGCATGTTAGTGTAAGTGTGTGTGTGTGTAAGGGGAGAGGATAGGACAAGGAAGAGGAAGGACAGATCGCGCGCGGTCCGTGGCCCGTTTGGTAGGGTACTGCGCCGGCATTCGCCTGGTGTTGATCGGAGAAACCACGGAAAACTACCGATCAGAGCAGCCGGCCGCTAGAATTCTCCTCCAGACAGCAGCTGAATTCGACAGTGCATTCGGTAGTTAGCAGTTGTTAAAGGGGAGCAAATACTCTTGTAGTAAATGGTACAGCACTTATGAATATATGTGTAACTAAACTGTGTATATACCAAAGCCATCTTGTCTGTGATTTGTCCAACCTACAACGTCACACAGGGCAACTCCCCTGCCGGGACACACTCTACGCTTCCAACTGGTTTCCTGACAATAATATGTGGTAGTGTAGTGTATGTAAGTGTGAGTGTGTAAGGGGGTGGATACGACAAGGAAGGAAAGATCGTGCGTGGTGTGTGACTCGTTTGTTAGGGCGCTGCTCCCCTGGTATTGATCGAAGATATCACGGAAAACTATCTATCACATCAGCCGACCGCTAGAATTCTCCCTACGAACAGCGGCTGACAGCTATTCAGCTAGTCGAAATTCTGGTATCGTCGGGACTCAAACCTAGGATCCTCCTGGTCCGAGTCGCTGCAGAGACACATCTTATTATTTCTGTATTTTTGTCCCGAGTTAATTTAGCTTAAACGTAATTACGAAATAGAGCCAGCACGAATTGCTCAATGCGTAATAAATATCTATTAAATTAAACCAGTAATCCCTGAAGTATTAATGCAGCAAATCATTGATATAAATCGAGTTTTATCGGTTTTTTTCTGGTTCCCTCACTGAAAAGTATGTTTTACGAAATTGAGTATATTTCTAACTTTTACCACAGAAATATTGCTATAATCCATTTTCAGAATGTATTGGATAGGATAACTGAACGTGATGAAATTACAGCAATTTAACACGCAAGTATTCAAAACAAACAATTGTAATAATTATTACAATTATTTACATTTCAATAAAATTGAACATGAAATCGTAGGATTCCGCAATTTGTGTCAACAGTCTGGGTCAATGGCTGTCCGTTCAAAAAAATTGAACTTTTTTTACTTACCATTATGAGCCCTTGTATATGTCTCACTTAATTTGCAATAAAAAACGACACAGTACTCATTGGGCTGAGGTACAAACATTTTTAATCAGCATGTCTGAAATCAGAATTAAATTATTACGTTCGAATGGTCTGTTTGAAAGGATAAATTTTCAATGTCAGGAGTTGGTCGATTTGTTAGTTATCAGCACTTGTCTGCATGCTGGCGTTGCTTAAAAGGCCAGGGGCGCTCAACCTGATGGAAGGGGAAGTGGGAACGTCAGCAAGCAAACTGCTGTGGAACGGCCGCAACATATCCAAACGCAGCTACTGCATTCTCCGCGCTGTGCTGTGATTTCTTACTTATTCCTTACCTCACATTCTGTAGTTTTCGGAAATTTAAGAATTCATGCTCACTATAACATTTTTAATACGTTGGTTATCCCATTAGCATCAGCAGTACTGAAGAATGGATTTATCTCGAGAATCGAGAATCTTAGAGTTCGTGTTCAAATTCCAGCTTCGGCAAATATTTTCATCTTCTTTCTTCCAATGTTTTGTAGAATAGTTCCCGACACACTGAATTTAATGGCAGAAAGACACTGTCATACTTTTATATAAACATTAATATTAAGAATAATGTAATATTATTTTATTAACCTCTCTCGCTTCCTTTGTTAGGAGCGACTGAAGATCATAACAACAATTCAACATAACATAACCATTACAAAAGTAATAGAAAGTTGTTACCATTACTTGTTTACTACATGCCCTCCGTCTCCACAGAGGTCAAAATATATTAAAACCCTGTCGTATTGTGTTTGGGCAGTGGCTAGACGAAATTGAGTTCACAAAGAAAAACGCAAGTGATTTTTGCTTTACCACCTCCGTGCTGCGTTGGGGTATGCTATTCTCGTTCTACAGCAATTTGCTTGCTGATGTTCCCACTTCCCTTCCATCAGGATGTGCCTCCTCACATTTTAAGCAACGCCAGCGTGTCGGCAGAGTTGATAACTAGCATATTGGTTTACTCTTGACACTGACAATGTATCTTTGCAAACAACGAACTGTTCCAAAGTAATAATTTAATTATACTTACTACAGCCATACCACGATGGGAAATTTTTGTTAATTGGCCCAAATGTGTCGCTTTTATTCCAAATTAAATGAGACACCCACAGAAGTTCAGAAATTAAGTAAAGGAATTTCAATTTTATTGAAATCTGAATGATTTAGAACATTTTTGCTCTGTACATTTATGTAGCAAATGGTTTAATCTCCATCAGCTCCATCATGTTCATTTATACTACCCAATACATTCTGATAAGTCTATTAAGAAAACAGTTGTAGTGGCCAAAAGAGTTCAATTTCTTACAACATAATTTGTTCCAAGAATCTCAATTACTTGCAAAATAATTTTCGTGCTGTGATATTCCAAAATGACGAACCATTTTTGTTATGAAAATGTCATTTAATGAAGTAGAATATAGGGATGTCAATAGACGATCACGGGGGGGTCGCTTGTGACAAGTAAACAACCGGCGTTAAAGGTCATTTTCGCTAGGTGAAGTGACCGGGCGGAGGCGGAAATAGTATTGTTTTCAGAAAAAGAGGAGATAGAGTTCTGATTTTGGGTTTTATGAAGAACAGTGACACTCTCTCTAGCAACTCGGTAATGAGCGGGTCGGCTCCTGACATTTTACCAAGTCGAGGAAAGATTGTTGATGGACAACCAAATCCGATGCAATAACTTGTATTATAATTAAGTATCGTTTCTTATATTAGATAAAACGTTCTTGTGGGAAAAGAGGAATTCTACAAAGTAATAGTCGGTATGTGCTTAGGCGTCCACCCGTGATGCGAGTAAAGGAAGTAACGGGTAATAATAGTATCGCTGGGAGAATTTGAACTTGATCGCGAACATTAGGCGGAGGACTTTATGAAGAAGGAAGATTCTGCTGCGACGACGGAGAAGATTCTACGGGGCGCCATCGAATGGAGAAGTGAAGAGCGCGCGAAGATCCGCAAATAACAAGGTTTATTTATAATTATTACAAGATAGAAAACTGGTCATGACCAAAGATAATTTCATTTTGATTAACGATGTAACAATTCATGTTTAACTTTATTAATCATAATATTTCACATTATAATAAATTCCAATTTGTTACTTTAAAAGAAAGTTGATTATCATTTTCGTTACGTGCAACCAGTTAGATATTTTGATAAGATTTTCAGATTCCTCGCCACTCCGTATGGATGGCAGATTGAGTAATTGGTTGCAGAGTAAGTAGCAACAATTATGAACTTGAACCCAATTAACTGAGCTAGCACGACATAATTTTGGATGAGAAATATTAAAATTACGTAGGAAACATCAGGGTTATCAGTCGTAATTATTTCCTGGGCTCAAATCAATAACTAAATTATTCGGAAAATAATTAGTGTCATTCAAACGAAACGAGTCATGAATGTAACTTAATAATTCGTAAAATTACGAATTTTTCTGGTAGAGAAGAAGGGCTTGTTTCAATGCTCTTAATTCTTTCAATTCTGAATCTCAAGGTAGATGCCCACGATAAAAATCTATGCACTTACTCAGTGATTCGCTGCGTCAGTATTTAAAGGATTACGCTTTCAATTTAATTTCCCCTGCATAACTATAATACCCTAAGGAAAGATGGAGTTTATAAGAAAAAACCCACACATGCAATCCGTAACACACAGTATGTTGCAACACACTTTGACATCATGCGTGTCTCGTAAACCAAACAAGCTAGCACCTGAAGATTAGGTTTTTGTGTCCTATATAAGCCATAAGGTTTGCCCATTCATTTTTGATGTCCGGTATTGTTGGGATTCTATTCTGCTTTTATGCAGATAGTGAGTTTATTAGATTAAATGATTGTAACGTCATATATGTATATAAGTTATAGTACCGTAAGAAGAAACCAATGTGGGTGCCGAGTTTGGCACCTGAAGCGGTGGCTCAGTGCATCAACTGATGTCATTGCAGTGCCTCTGACCGGGAGGTCCTCGTTTCGAGTCTCGACGGGGCGGCAGGATTTTCGACACTACCTTTCCAGCTAAATCGAATTCAGTCGCTGTCTGGAGGAGAATTCTAGCGGCCGGCTGCTCTGATCCGTTGTTTTCCGTGGTTTCACCGATCAACACCAGGAGAATGCCGGAGCAGTTCTCTAATAAACAGGCCACGGACCTCGCGCTATCTTCCCTTCTTTTTCCTTGTCCTATCCTCAACCTCCCCACACACACACACTAACATGCACTACACTATCACACATGCCGGGATACCGGTCGGGGACTTACAACTTGTTGGGGCTGAATGAAAGTTAAAATATTATTATTATTATTATTATTAATAATAATAATAATAATAATAATAATAAAATTTTAAAAAGCGCGAGATAAGTAACTTTTGGAAAGCTAGACATTTTCATTCCCGAGTTATAGAAACACTATTTGCAACGGTAAACGAACTGCAGATTTAATTTTTCTGCATTGCTAATAATATAGTAACACACCCTCAGCTCTACTCCTACCACTTGAAGCAAAAGGAGAGCTCAATAAAACGTGCGCATAGTGAACTACATTTAAGTGAGATGAATCGCTAGCTACTTTGAAAGTTATCCATTGCAAACAACTCAATTGTTTATGTTTTTCCGTGACCTGTCTCATACAATAGTTTCAATGTTGATTTCCTCGCTCGCTTAGTTTGTAGTGTCACTGGAAGGCCTACCAATATGTCTGAGAGTAGTTAACCCTCGAATGGGAAAGTGGGACAATCAGCCCCTGCATGTTTGTTTCTGGTCATGTCTTCTACAAACTTTTTAATAGAGATCTAAGCCTTCGTGACATCGTTTATTACAGTATTATTTATTATAAACAGTGGTATTTTTTAACCCTTCACGATTTTTAAATGCTGATTTGAATAGTTTTAACCCAAGAACATTAACCATGAGTCGAATCGAATCACATGGTACACATAAATGAGCATGCGCAGCCCGCGTGATACCTTTAGAGCTCTGACCCGTCACCTAAGGTTCTTCTGTTTAGTGCCTCTCGAGATCCCGTCTAAGTTGTGTCGGTGCCATCCACCCGCTTCGTGTGGTGTCATCAACTTCAAAGGTTAGTGAGTCGAAATTACTCATGATTAGTAATAAGAAAATATTTTAATGTGAGTTGATCTTACTCATCGTTAGTAATAGAAGGTCCATTTTTGAGTACGATCTACTCATTGTTAGAAATAATGTACTGTCAATTATAAAATGAATATATTTTGTAGTTTATTTTAGTTTTTGTTTTAATAGAGAAGGCTAGAAGACAGCATTATCCAACCCTCACTATTTGGATTTATGTACAAACATTCTACTCTTCATCAGCTATTACGTATTACTGAACACACACAAAATTCTTTTCATCTAAAAGAACACTCACTTGCAATCCGTTTGGACATTGAAAAGGCATTTGACAAAGTTTGACATGATGATTTAAAAAATAAACTTCATCTTGTAGGTATTCGTATTTATCTTATAACTAATATTCAAAATTTCCTATCTAATAGAACATTCATGGTTAAATATAATAATTCTTTCTCTCAAAATTTTAATATTTTTTCCGGGCTCGCTCAAGGTTCCTGTCTTTCTCCTCTGCTATTCAATATTATCTATCCGACATTCCAAAGTTCACTTCTTCTAAATTAGCCATTTTTGCAGATGATACAGCACTGATTAATTCACACGCTAATATTCTTCTTGCTAGAAATAAACTTCAAATAGATCTTAATCGTTATTCAATTTGGGCCAACAACTGAAGAATCAAGATCAATATGAATACATGCCATGCCAAAATGTTTACGTTATGTAAGCCAAGAAGTCCTCCTCCCCTTCTCATTCATAACACTCCTATTCCTTGACTTTCTTCTTCTTCGTCTATTAAACATTTAGGTCTCCATTAAGATACAAAACTGAACTGGAAAATTCATATTAAAAATGTGATACAAAAATTCTACATGAATTTAGAAAATTCCTTATGCACCTTCGTTTATTCCCAATACACAAATTCATAATGAATTAAATCTCCCTACAAAACATGATTTGATTAAAAATTATAGTCTCAAATTTTTTAATACTCTTCCTTCATTATATCATGCACAATTTTTTAATCTTGGTAAAACTTATCCGTTTCCTCGTAGAATTAATTCTAAATTTCCTAAATACAAATTTCATTCTCCATAGTTTTATCTCTTATTTCTATTCCAATATTCGTATCGTTATTTTTTTTTAATTCTCAAATTTTACCTCAATAAATCTTCTTAAAGAGATTACTATTATTGTCCATAACGACTGTCCTTTCTTGTAAATTTCAATGCTCTGAAAGACGTATTGTCGAACAGAAAGTAATAAATTTAAAAAAAGACAGACGGACGAGGAAATATTGATACGGTTTGAACATGAAAATTTAGGAATAAGCGAATCCGAGGATAATTTTGAGGACGAAGATTTTGACTCAGACGACAGTGTTGCAGATCCTGATTATGAACAACACTCATTAGAAGAAGTTTATGCAGATATTGAAGAAGATAACCGAAATGCGGAGTGAGAGGATCGAGAACATAGGCGAAAAAGAAGACGGCGCAGGTGCAGCAATGAACCTGGATTAGCACAAACATCAGAATTCAGTGTAATAATATCTGAAAATTCAGCTGACCCCAGCAAAAAGCTACAAAACTGTAGTACTAATATCTTCTGCTAATTTAGAAGGAATAATTGATGACCGTAATTCCCTCCCAATAATAAGTGACTATAACAAGACGGAAGGAGCAGTAGACACCTTTTACCAAATGTGCCACGGCATGAATGCTGGGCTGAAGACAAAGTGATGGCTATTATGTTACTTTTATAACATGTTGAATATAGCATTCGTATGTGATCTATTAACATAACTCATACACTGCAAATAATAAACCCGGTTCAAGACTTCAATTCACGTTGACACTTGAAAAAGTGCTTGCGTAGGTTGAGTAACCCAACAATTCAAACAAACCTGAAGGTTTTAATAGAACAAACTTTAAAATTACAGAAGCCAACTCAAGATAATATATCCCAGGAAAATGCAAATAATTCATCAAAAAAGAAAGTATTGTGCTTTCTGTAACTATGCAAAAACAAGGTACACAACATCACAATATAGAAAATGCACAATACACATTTGTGAAGAGCATATGACAAAATATGTCAATCATGTAATTTGTAAGTTATAGAATTAATGGTTGATAAAAGTTATCATATTGTCATTGAAAACTGATTAGTTTGTAAGCTTTTGATTAGACTAATCAACAAACAATTTTTTTAATGAAAAAGAAAGTTACTGAATTTATTACCTGATAAGATTTAAG
The DNA here is from genome assembly GCA_011170035.1 of Teleogryllus occipitalis. NCBI lineage: Eukaryota > Metazoa > Arthropoda > Insecta > Orthoptera > Gryllidae > Teleogryllus > Teleogryllus occipitalis. Next base: position 68,551 of record BLKR01002070.1, on the reverse strand, counting down.
TACCTTTTATATTATGTTTTTAGATGCGTTTTTTAGCAAAAAAATTGTAATTTTTTACAATACCAGTTATTGGTTCAGTAACTATATTAGGTGTAATTCTTTGAAAATCAAGGAAAACCAAAACAATAATTCATTAATTTCACTTGTTTGCGATGGGTGAGTCGATTCAACTCATGGTTAGTAATGACGTGCCTAAAATATACTTAGTGTTGTAGGGTTAATAAAAATAATACGTGATTCCATTCGTGAGGACACCCTGAATTCATCCCTCTATCTATTCTTTTACTGATATGTAATAATTTTTGTTGTTCGTATTCCTTTATTTTGAAGAGGAATTACAAAACTGTTCAATTCCACAAAAAGCGGAGTCGATGAAAATGGACAAAAACCTTGTAACTTACGCTTGCAAGAGAATCACAACAAGGTGGCCAATGGCATGGCTTTATTCTTTAATGTTTGGGACATTGGTTTCCTAAAGGGTTTCCTAATATTTATATTACAACATTATACTTACCATAGCAAGGTTTCTTACTGGCATCGTTTGTTTTTAGTTTTTCTGACGAGATGATCAAACCTCATTCACAGAGAATGAGCAGATTAATTCACCTCAAAAGAAAAAAATGAAATGCAATGAATATTTTTTGAATTGCTTCACAAAATAATTCTCCACTCACAAGCACCCTAAGAACACGAATAAAAAGAAAACCCTGCGCAATGCGAACGAGAAATGAAGAAATAAAAAGTTCTATGTTATGCACTGAATGCCAAAAAACTGCTGGACATTACAGCATAGTATGTACAATGTACAAACCTACTTAAATTGTCACAATTACAATATAATAAATACATTGTATCTTTTATACTAAAATAATAAGTTTGTACTAAATTTGGTGTTTAATTCACTCCAGAATCATCATAATACTGATGACCATAATTACATACCATACTGACTTAACTGGAAACATTTTTTTAATTTCTGAAAAAATATTTCTAAACATAAAATAATAAAGTTAAAATATGATTTCCTGTTGTAAAAGTTATTAATGATTAAATTCCAGAATATAATTCGGAAAAAGGAACCCAGAGCTATAATTTATCAGCCTGGGGTCAAACTGACCCCGCCATTGTAATGGAGTAGGTAAAACCATGATTGCATCCGAGGGTTAAAGGTCCTCGGCGAAATAGTGCGTGATTACATGAAGCGTCATGGGAGAAGATGCAGATGCAAATCAGATTCCGGGTACGGGCGGAAGGTAGGAACACGCAGACATTCAAAATAGATTACGCAAACACATCTGAACTGAACGATGACGGTTGCGTCAGATCAATACAAAGTTTAAGAAACGTCTTTTGCTTGGAGTATGTTTACTGGACATGCACGTATCTTAAAGAAAAAGGTTAAGTACTACATTTCGGGGAGTTGGAATCCGCACGTGGAGTTATGTCAAGAAACTGGGAATCAATTTGCTGATAGAATTAGTCGGAACGTATCTGAAAGTGTCCAGGAGAATAATATAATTAATTCATGGAAGACATGCGTCGCCAAATGTAGGCCTGGTCTGGAATGGAAACTGCTTGAGGTGAGTAAATGAGACAAACCAGATTAAAAATTCGAAAGATGAGGATAAAACAGTTTCCCTGAATAATACTAGGCGAATGCCGGAGCAGTACCATATCAAACCAAGACGGACCACGCGCGATCTTTCCTTACTCATTCTTAACTCCCTCTCTCGTTATATACACAAATGTATAAATGCACGAGAACAAATGTCGGAGACCAGTCGGGTGCTTAGAGCCGCTGGAGGAGTTACCCCGAGGGGAAGAAATTCACCGTTGTGAAGGTGGGCGCCTGATCTCACGTTCCAGCGGCGGAGGAACATCGCCATCTCTTACTACACTTACGGGACTAATGATCTAAGTAGTTAACGCGCTCAGCAACAATCTTCATTCTCTTCCCTTTAACAAAGCTTCATTCACAGACACGTTCACAGACACATTCATTCACAGACACGTAAATTCTATTATTTGTTCTACTACTCTTTCTCGTAGTTCCAACTTGCTTTGGTTCGTTAAGCTGGCTTGCAAGAAAATGACGAGCAATATTATTTCGCAAGGAAATTTGCCAATTTAAACATTGCGGGAATAAATATTTCTGATGTTTGCAATATTTCTTACTAGATATTCAGGTCGTAATGTAAACTCGTGTGTTTCCGTCCTCGGAAAGATATTGCCGGCTGTAGCTAGGACTAGAATTGTAGTGAAGTCTGAGCAAGATTTTGCTCGAAGAAGCCAATGATGACCACGGTCATATGCACAGGAAGTACGGTTAGGATAGTACATAGACGTATTATTTTGCATTGTTATGTGGTTTTTCCTGAAATGGGAAAAAGGTAAAATTGTAAAATTTCGTGAAAAAGGTTTAATACAATAAAAGAAATAGTAATAAATATTCTAAATACTCTATGGTTGATAATCGAATGGTTCAAACTTTGGTTTAGCTACAGATCGCCCCTGGTTATTAATTTTTTACGTGAAACATTAGTAATATATTAAACTAATCTAAAATAATTTTAAGATTAATCCATAATATATCAATAGTTGGTAATGGATATTTTACAACTTTTTACCGAATTGGACTTTTTTATAAAAAGAAATTGAATTTTCTCCCACGTGAAACGAAGTTCACGAAAACCTTTTTGTTTTATGAAAAATATTGAGACTCCTCTACATAATTTGCATAAGCCCCCTTTTCCTTTCTTCTTAAAATCCAGTCACACGTCCTCACCAATCGTCTTCATCTCCTCATCTCCTTCATCTCCTCTCCACAATAAGTGCGAACGCGATTCACATCTTCTGCCTTCCACTAGCTATGTTAGAAAGTGAAGTATAACTTCACTTAAGTTTACCATAAGTTCATTTTCCTCGTGACGTCACCAAATACGGCATCAAATAGTCTTAATGTAAAACGATCTGCAATGTCTTGCCGGAAAGAGCTTGCTCAGCTCTTTCTGACAATATATTTCCCCTTCTTGCTTTTGTAAAGATGACCGCAAGAAGCAGAAACAAATTGCTAAAAGATATTACGGAAACGTATTGCTACTGTAAGGCCAGCATTAGTAATATGGATGCGATGTTGGATACTTAAATTTAAATTCATTATATTTTAATTAAAATTAATAGTGCAACCTTTGCAATTTACCCTTGATCTCCGCGAATACGACGACGTCGTCCTAACATGATATATTTTCCAATTATTTCCTTATTTTTCATCCTGTAATCCGGAAATATTTTTCATTATATATCATGTCATTTACTACCAGCCTGAATGCAATCTATTAGAGAATTTTCTATTTGAAAATCCTTGAGCAAAAAGATTGTTTCTGACAATTGTCCGTTCGTTCAAATTCTCGACACGTTTTGAATGTAAGCCATTGCATTCAATGATACTCAATACTTCAAAACACTAAAGACATATATATTCCAATTGTATACTGTCAAATATATATATATATATATATATATATATATATATATATATATATATATATATATATAACATTAAAAAAGGATATTTATTCTGAAGCGTTTTTGCCATCTTTTTCTGAATACGAAGAGTGCATATGTAAAACAAAATTAACAGATTAATTCCCCTGTACATTTCGGTTATACCTTTTTAAAACAGGCATAAGGATATTGGCCTTCCGTAGTGCTAATTGCACTTGATGTAAACAGGCTTCAATCAAATTATAGACAACGAATAATACAAGGACAATTTATTTCATATTGCACAACGTTTTGAAATCACATTGATTTCATCTTCAGGCTGTAATTGATAAACATACAAAGAATGAAATACATAACATCTTACATTAAAGGAAATACAATAGTAAGGTACACTAACATTACGTAAGATACCTTTACGGGGTATGTATAACATTATTGTACAGAGTAAAGAGAGACTACAAACTTGGATTGATATTACGTCAAGGGTGTAACTTCTTGTATAAGGAATATAACCTCTGCATATAATAGGAAATGTAAAACAAAGGTTTCTATATATTAACACTGAATATATAGAAATGGCATATTTTAGCAGTCCAACACTAGCAACACTGAAACCTGGGAATTTATATTTATTTCCACTCAAAATTTCGGTTCCCTCGGGGTATTGTCAATCGTCCATGTTCTCAATTCATGGCTGGTATTTATTTTGAATAATGAAGTGCGCACGAAAGTGCATAAGAAAAAAAGTTAAAGTTCTTTGCTATATTCTGTCACTGTTTTAGTTCTTTTCTTGCATCTTTGAATATGATATCGTTCACACTGTTCACCACACAGGGAGCACACGCAGTCTTCTTTTACTTCGTGATGATGTGATGTTGCGCAGATTTTGTGATGGAACCCATGAGTCGCCAGTCTTGTGATCACGTGTCTCAATTCCTGATTTGTTTCCGTCCATTTTCTTTCCATCATGGCATCTGTTGAGTAGAATTCTGGCCATATTTCTCTTTCTTCTTTATTCTTTCTTCTAGCACTCGTGTGCTTTGCATGGTGGATGGTAGTAGTAATTGGTATCTTAAGTCCTCAATGTAGAATGGTTCTCTGGTCAGTTCATATACTAATCTTGATTGTGTGTTCATTGGAAGACACAAGACTCTCTTCAAGTATCTTGCCTTGGTTTTCTCTATGGACCTCAGATCAGCCATTGAGAGTTTTTCCCATATTAATTGTATTCCGTATGTCATGATTGGGCTAATGACTGCATGAAATATTTTGATTGCTGATTCTAGTGACAGTTTGTGGATATTTTTTATTGAGTACATGGCTCTAATCGCGGCAGCTGCTTTTTCTCTAATATGAATTTTGAATGAGCTGCCTGTTGTCTGGAGTGTTATTCCTAAATATATGTAATATTGGGCTATTTCGAGATGTTTGTTTTTGAATTTTATTTTCCCACTTGCTGCCGTTTTTCCTCCCTTTCGGAAGGTCATCTGCATTGTCTTGGTTTCATTGATTTGGAGGTAGTTTGCTTCCGTCCATTCTTCTAAATTATCTATAGCTTGTTGGAGGCTTGTCAGGCTGGTTGAGCCTAGCACCATGTCGTTTGCATACATGTGTAATGATGTTTCTCGGTTGTGCTCTATTATCCTTGTTATGTCTGTGGTTAGTATGTTAAATAGAATGGGGCTTATTGGGTCTCCCTGCATTACTCCATTTGTTTGAACGATGTCTCTAGAGAAACACACTCCATCATATATGTTTACTGTGTTGTAGGCCAAAACATTATCTAGTATTCTTGTGATGTTGTGCTTTTCTCCTATCATGTACGCGAGCTTTTCCAATACCCTTTTTCTGTTCAGGAGGTCGAATGCCTTTGTGTAGTCAATGAAGACTGCGTAGTACTTTCCTTTTGGCTGTTTCAGGGCTTCTTCTATATTGTCTAATAAATTTCCGATCGCCTGGAGGGTGTTTATTTGTTTCCTGAATCCGTATTGTTGTTCCGGAATTAGGTTGTCCGTCTCTTTTACAAGTCTCTCCGTGATTAATTTTGAGAATAGTTTGAAGTCATTGTTTTCCCGTGCAATTCCTCTGTACGAGTTGGGGTCGTCTGCGTCCCCTTTTCCTTTGTATAATAATTTTATGGTCGATTTTCTCCATGTTTCCGGTATTTCTCCGTTTTCCATGCATTTGTTGAACATCTCTGTCCACGTTTCTATTAACTATTCGTTTGTATGTTTTTCCGTAGCTTTGATGTGTTCATTTGGGCCAGCCGCTTTTTTGTTTCTTGTCTTCATTATTATTTGTCTCACTTCTTCTTTAGAGAATTGAATGATGTTTTCTGTTTCTAGGTTTGAGGTTTCGGTGTTGGAGGTTATGTGTTTAGCGTTTAGTATGTCTGAGAAGTGGTTTTCCCATGTACTCATTTGAATTGTCGAGCCTTGTTTATTTATTTTGCCGGGCAGCGCATTGAACGGGTTTCTTGATGCATCCTCCGCTATTTGCATCGCTTCTTTTTCTATGTGGGCTTTCCTTTTTTCTTTTAGTAATTTCTTGTACTCTTTCCTCTTTTTTGAGTAGATTTCCAAGTCTTCGAGTGAGTTACTATTTTTGGCCGTGCGTAAAGCTTTCAGGGTTATTTTACGTTGATTGTAGCAATCTTTGTTAAACCAAGGTTGTGCTTTTCTCTCCTTGTAGGGTACGGCTGACGACGTGATGGCTTCTTTCAGCGCGATGGCGGCTGCTTCCAGGTTGTTATTTCTTATATCTTTTTTAATTTGTATGGCTTTAGAGCTTAGCGTTTCCAGGGTTTCCGTGTTAATTTTCCTTGTAAATCTTTGATTTGTAGTGCGTATGTGAGGTTGTAGTCCTGATCTTTTCAGAATTAATGTAGTTTTGATTGGTAAGTGCTTTCTGAGAGGTGTGATTGATGTCCACAGTGCCTCTTGAGTTTTGGGTATTAGGTCCCTTCGTTTGATGAGTACAAGATCTATTGCGCTGGAGCCGTTATGAGCGAAATAAGTCTTGAAGTCATTTCTGTTTACTAGTTTGAAGCCATTTTCCGCCATTAGGTCTATTGCTGTTTTGGTCTTGTGATCAGGTTTATCCAGTCTGCAGTTGAGATCTCCTGCGATAATAACGTTTTCTTCTTGCTCCACATAGTTAATTATTGTAGAAATTGTTTCCGTTACTTCTTCCAGCGATGCTTGGGGTTGTATGTATAGGCCAACTATGGTTACTTGCGTTGTTGAGATGATGACCATATTTTCTTGTGTGTGTGTGTATGTTTCACTTTGCCGATGCGGTGGTTGTATAGACATGATACTCCTCCATAGGGTCTTCCTCTTTCTTTTTGTTTTGCTAACGCATGTACGTTGTGGTATTTATGGCTGGTATTTATGAAATAGGAAAATGGAGAATAATCAGTTGGTATACTTTCAGGAATTCTCTCGTAATTTTAAATTTTAAGACGTGAATTGAAGGTTTCGTAATGAATGGTCACGTTGGACCATCTCCGATTTTCCGATATCTTAGCATTGTATATAAATATAATAAATAAAAGGCAAAAAAGTCCTAAAAAGGCATTTGTGCTAAAATAAGCAAAAATAAGCATTATAAAACTTCGTCATATGTCATCATTTGTCATGATTCGTGGACATATTTTAACAGCCTTTAAATAAGTTCTCTAGAAAAAAATAGTCATTTCCCTAAACATCCGATGTCTAGTCATAAGTATTTCAATCCTTGAATGTTAAAGTAGTGGATTCATGAGGTTGGTTATGTTCAGTGTTAATATATAGAAACCTTTGTTTTACATTTCCTATTATATGCAGAGGTTATATTCCTTATACAAGAAGTTACACCCTTGACGTAATATCAACCCAAGTTTGTTTGTAGTCTCTCTTTAGAAATTTGTACAACAATGTTATACATACCCCGTAAAGGTATCTTACGTAATGTTAGTGTACCTTACTATTGTATTTCCTTTAATGTAAGATGTTATGTATTTCATTCTTTGTATGTTTGTCAATTACAGCCTGAAGATGAAATCAATGTGATTTCGAAATGTTGTGCAATATGAAATAAATTGTCCTTGTATTATTCGTTGTCTATAATTTGATTGAAGCCTGTTTACATCAAATGTGACTTATTAAGACAACTATATTATCGTTTATTAAAAAATTAACTTTCATGCTAATAGCACTGTTTAATATGATGTAAAGTTCATTTTGGTGTATTCTTTTGTTGTTATTTTCAAAAATTATACAAAAGTATTTTTTTAATATCTCTCATGCCGTTAATACGCATATTTTCATCAATTTGTAAACACTAAATAGTGATTAATATGAAATAAAGATTGCTGGTCTTCAGACGCCCGCTACAAATTTACGCAGTTGGATTCTAAGTAAGTTAGAACATTATTTCATATTATTATTATTATTATTATTATTATTATTATTATTATTATTATTATTATTATTTATTATATTTATGTTATTTCATTTAAAATTGCGTCCTTTAATTGTGTTAAATTTGAAAACGAATAGATCAGTGGTCATTTTTGGTAGTTGTAACCTGTTGTTGTGCACTGATAGTAAAAGACAATAATGACGGTTGCCTTTCATTCGCGATAATATAAACTAACACTTTTATATATTTGGAGAATATTACAATATCATAGTGTTTAATAATTACTATTATACATTTGTTCATCAATTTGCATTTATTTGCCAACGCTATCAGTATCGCATTATTTATTAACTTTTAATTATTTTACTTTTTCATATACTTTTAGTATATAGTAGAATATTGTAAGCCTAAAAAACCGACCGAATATGTTCGTGAATACACTGCATACCTTATACAAAGAATTCAATGCCAGAAGTATATTTTCATTTTTGATCAGTTTAGAAATAAAAAAATATATTTCTTGTAGCCATTTAATTTTCGCACCAAATGTTCTACGATTTCAAATGAGTTTTACAAAAAATGAAGACTGAGGTGTGTTAATGAGGAGAGATTGTGGTATAAATAATATTACAGAACCATTGCTAATGGCGAGAAAGTACGTATTGTTTCAGCACCACTAGTTAATTGATTGATTGATTAGTGATTCCAGCGCGTCAACTACCGTCATTAGTCCCGTACGTGTTGTGCATGTTTTTCCTCGGAGGGTGACGGTAATCCTTCCCCACAAGATGGTAAGATCCGGTGCCGATCTGGGTGTTTTCTCCAACCAGGCATCTCCCACTATCGGAGCACCGCCCCAGTCGGGACAAGCTCTAAGCTCCCGAACGGACTCCCAGCATGTGTGGTAGTGTAGTGGTGTGCAAGGAAAGGGTGAGGATAGGACAAGGAAAGAGAAGGAAAGATCGCACCGAGGTCCATAGCCCGTTTGTTTGGGTACTGCTCCGACATTCGCCTGGTAATGACTGGAGAAACCACGGAAAAGTACCGATCAGAGCAGCCGGCCGCTAGAATTCTCTTCCAGATAGCGACTGGACTCGACCTAGCCATCAAGCTAATGTCGAAACTCCTGCCACCATCGGGACTCGAACCTAGCACCTTCCGGTCAGAGGCACTGCAATGGCTTCAGTTAACGTCATGAGCCTTATCTTCCGGTTTTCATTTTTAATAGCATTATTGTATTACAAACTCATAATATTCCTTGAGCAGTTTGTAGGTAAACGGATACATAAAACTCATTATTGTACTTGTATGATGTGCTTGTCCATCACACATGATTGTTATTGATTGTTTGATTCTTGTCGCTGATAATCTCAATCTTCACAATACTAACTGGAAAGGGAAGATGTGCGATAGAAAAGTTAAAATCTTACTCCAAAGGCTGGTAAACTGAGTAGGTTGGTAAAATGGGCTTTCTCAATAGGTCGATAATATGGTGTCGCGGATTTTCTCAAGTAGTAGACTGACCGACACGACACGTCGCGTTGCTAAATGTTTTCCTTGTCAACTCAGCGGAAATGTTAATTTCGTGCGACGTGCTTGATGGAATTTGCATCCACAAATGTGTCTTGTCACAGTTAAGTATAGACTAAAATAAAATTAAGAAAGGAGACGCGAAACAAACAATATGGCAATACAGAAAAACATATTGAAGGAGTTTGGAGTCAGTTAACCATACACACTGTAAGCACGCAGTTATTAAGTTGTGTGCTGATGGTATGAAGAATGTAGAGATAAGAAATCATGTGCATAACATTTAGATGCATAACACTTAGATACTATTAAGTTATTTATTGTAAGTTGCTTGAATTTTAATTGATTTTTAATTGCTGTTTAACATTTGCTCTATATAATTGTATCCGGTTATTTTGTTCGTTATTATTGAACTTATTCTAACCAATTTCATTTTATTTATTTATTTATTTATTTTATGTCCAAAACAGTAAAAAATCTGTGTTACGTGCTATGGGGAAAAGTGAATTCTGTGAACGTTTTCAATATTCTGTGATACCATTCCTAAGCCATATACTAATTGAATTTTGAATACAGAAAGAAAATGAGGGTTCTTTCCAAGGATTGTTAACAAAAGTATTCGCTCCGATGTAATTAAATATATTTTCAAGGGAAAATCAGCAATAAATTCGGGCTCTTATCCCTCATCATGTCCTTCGTCAAGGAATAATACTTCCTGCCACGACAACATGGACGCAATAATTTGAATATATTTCTCATTGAATTCTAGAAGACGTGCACAGATAATGAAGTCACATTTATGTCCAGAGTCAAAACAAGGAGCCATCTCAGTATTTACTTAAAGGATCAGGGAAACGACGAAAAACCTGATCGAGATGGGGGTCATTGACCCAGAGGCTGCGGCAGAAGACTTGTTACGGTTGTTTAGAATTATACAATCCAAATAGTAAATAATACATTAAATATCACTGTTAAAATTAATGTTACTTTCTTTTTGATGCTCAGTATAGTCTCTAATTGTATATAAACAGTTATGTAGCAGAAACGATTTTACTTGGGATTTAAACTTTTCAATCGAATTTAATCGTTTAATGTCATCTGGCAAGGTGTTGTAAAATAATATACATGTATTGTATGTGAATGTTTTGGCATTAATAAGCTGTTGATACTGTCGTCTGATGAATATGATTATTACGTCGAGTGTTATAATTAAGACATCGACGTTTCCTGAAAATATATTCTCGCCCTTAAGCAAGTCATTTTTGACAAAAACTACTGATTCGTTAATCGACAAGGTAATGGTAAAATTCCTCGATTAATAAAGAGAGGCTTACAAGAATCACGTGGGTGGGATTTGATTATTATTCGTACAATTATTTTTTGTAATCTAAAAGTCTTGGAGCTTTAAGATGTATTTCCCCAAAACATTATGCCATATCTCAGGCAAGAATTAACATTCGCGAAATATACACAACGAGCCGTATTAAGGCTGACTGAATTTGAAAGAATTCTGAACGCGTAGCATAATGAACTTAATTTTGTGTTCAATTCATTTAAATGGATGTCCCATTTGAGGTGTGACTGAATTGAGAGGCCTAAAAATGTTGTTGCCTTAACATCAGTCAATGGTACACCGTTCATTTATTTTACATTTATGGTACATCCATTATTTCATGCAGCCCTGAGGATGGCCCAATATAGAGCCACATCGTTGGCAGTCAATATATAACATCATCTTCTTTATAACGTAAAACCTAGAATCCACTCCATCGTGTTTTCGTTTCTCCAACTTGTTACGAGGTTAGAGAACATTTTTAGGAACTAGTGGAATGGGCAAATGAACTTTTGAATTCCATGTCCCTCAAAACAAGAACAATGAATGAAAAATGTGTATCAAAACATACATTCACAAAATTCATTGATTTGATTGAAAAATGCGCCATGATTTAGAGAAATAACATGTTTGACTTGAAGTTCCTTTCTTTACTAGGTTTATGAAAGCGCTCATTATTGATCTTAGTAGAAACCATTATCTATTAATACTTCTACCTCATTGAACAACAAGTCGTTGTTCATCAATAGTAGCATATGTCAAGGATGAATGTCCTAATGACCACGGAAGCTTTCTTAAGTTATGTAAACCCACCGTTTTGTACTTCTCTCGAGAAAATTGTGGGAATGAATAGCGTTTCAAAACTTTTCCATCTCTTGGTGTTATTAAACGCATAATTTGGATATTCTAATGAATACAAACGTGCTAATCGTGACACCACTTCACAATTTAGGAAAGTAAACTTATAATATTCTGCTACCACTTTCTTCCACGGAAACAGGAATGAAATGATTGTTAATAATAGGATAATAAAATGACTGTGTATTTGCTTTTGAAAAAAATCACTACTTCCTTCATAATTACTGAACAACGACTCATTTCTAATGGTCATGACATCATTACAAAAAATCTGAAACTTAAGATAGATTGCTTAAAAAAGAAATTTCTAATGGCTTTAATATTGACGATGTAAGAAATGTTAAATTTAGTTTCAACTTTATGATTTTTAAAATTGCATAACTAGATCTTACTCCTGATGAATAAGCAAGTTTCAGTTCAAAAGTTTCTAATTCGATATAGTTATGCGTGACAAATCTATCAATCTATTCAGACTACCTAAATTTTGGGAATGAAATTGTGTGTACCTCGTCACCACCTGCATCACCACCAACTACTTAGATTAACAGAACACATTCACTCTGTATTTCAGAAAAAATAACAAATCAAATGCTTGAGTGATGTCAATTCCTTGACATCACTCAAGCATTTGACAGAATGTGGCACCCGGGACTAATCTACAAACTAATAAAAGCTGGAACTCCAACCTACATTATTCACATCATCAAAAGTTTCCTATCAGATCGCACATTCTCAGTAATAGTCAACAATCACCACTCCACCCCACACATTATCAAAGCAGGCGTCCCGCAAGGCTCCCCTTTATCTCCAATATTATTCAACATATACATAGCCGACATTCCATCATCATCAAATTCTAATATAACTCAATTCGCCGACGATACAGCCCTATTCGCCTCAGGATACTCACTAAGTAACCTCCGATCACAAATTCAAAATCACTTAAACAACATTGAAATCTGGGCAAACCTCTGGAAAATTCAACTCAATCCCGACAAAACAATAGCAAAAATCTGCTCACTCAGAAAGTTTACCTCCCCCACTCCGCTAGTAATAAACAACTCCCCCATCACTTGGACCCCACCATCACAACCCATAAAATACTTAGGACTTCATCTGGACACAAAACTAACCTGGAAAACCCACATAGATATCAAAATTAAACAAGCAAGAAACAAATTATTCCAACTCCGGCCACTAATCAACAAACACAAATCCCTGTCATACACAAACAGTACAACACTATACAAAACTATAATCAGACCACTGTTTATTGTTTTTTTTTGCATGCCCCATATGGACAAACGCAGCCGCCACAAATGTCAATAAAATACAAGTAATGCAAAATAAATTTTTAAGATTAATCACAAATGCCCCCTGGTTCATAAGTAATGAACAACTTCATTCAGAATTAAACATCAATACAATAATAAACCAAATAGCACAAATATCACACAACTTCTACCAAAACCTAACAGACTTACCTGCAGCATCCCATTAAAAATACCGAAAAATCCAACCTACACTCGAATAAAAAATAGATTTCCTTTTGAAGCCGTCCTCAAAATTTTAGCCAACCACGATTCTTAACACTGAGGTTCTCCCCTAGAGTATCCTCTCCAATGTATAGATTAAGTTAGCTTAGATATCTTATGTAGAATGAGTCTGAAAATACATCTGTTAAGTAATAGTACTAAACGATGTAAACCTTCCAAAATTAATAAATGTGTTTAATATAATATACCTGCATCAATTTTAACTACCATTGGAAGAACATTCTTGTAATAATCCTTAAACTGAAGAGTGCGAGAAGTTACAGCAGAAAAGTACCTTTGACACGATTTTACGATCGAAAACTCTAGATCGTACGGTGAAAGTCATTCCAATACAATTCCTGAATCATGTTCTTTCAATAAACCACGCACACATTCAAATAACCTAATAAGGCACAATATTAATTCGCCTCAAGTACAATGTATCAGTCCTTTAATAAAAATCTAAGGCCGTAATACTCCAAAAGTAGACCAGAGGATCATTTGTACATAGCTCTACGTGTAGATAAGATAAGACAATTCGCGTAGGTGAGTGTGGTGTGATCCGTCGGCCGATGGTTTCAGCCCCTAAAGCGCAACAGCGGCGCGAGCCTGGCTTTCAGTAGTGCCTCGGGGATCATTTGCAGATTTCTCTATATTTAGATGAGATAGGACATTTCGGGTAGGTGATCCGTCGACCGTGGCGTGATCCGTCGTTTGATGACTTCGGCCCCTAAAGCGCGAAGGCGGCGCGTGCCTCGCTCTCAGTTGCGCCTCGGGGTTCGTTTGCAGATTGCTCTACGAGTAGATAAGATAGGACATTTCGCGTAGGTGATCCGTCGGCCGTGGTGTGATCCGTCGGCCGTGGTGTGATCCGTCGGCCGTGGTGTGATCCGTCGGGCGATGACTTCAGCCCCTAAAGCGCGACGCCGGCGCGAGCCCCGTGGGTAACTACGCCTTGGGGATCATTTGCAGATTGCTCTACGAGTAGATAAGATAGGACAATTCGCGTAGGTGATCGTGGTGTAATCCGTCGGCCGATGACTGCAGCCCCTAGAGCGCGGCGCGAGCCTCGCCTGCAGCTGCGCCTCGGGCGGTGCGTCGCGTGGCATCCAGCGGTGCCTTCTGCGCGCGGCGGCGGCGGGGAACGGAAATGGAAATTGTAGGCCGGGGCGCGCGGCGGCGCGGCGGGCAGGGCGGCGGCGGGCGCGGTAGGAAGTGCGACGGAGGCGGCGGCGACGGCGAGGCGACGCCCGGCCGCGACGACGCCGGTCCTGCGCGCGCGGGGGAGGGGGCGCCTGCCGGGAGCGGGGGCGTGTGCGCGAAGCCATAAAAGACGCTGCGGCTCCGCGGTGCGTCGCTCAGTTGCCCGCCGCCGCCGTCGCCGCCGCCATGCCTCCGAACCCGGCCTCCCCGTCCGCGCCGCCCCGCGCCGGCGAACAGCTGCTCATGGTGGCTGAGGACTTCTCCGAGGTGCCCATGAAGGCCCTGCTGGACGAGGGCACCGGCCCGCCGCTGGCGCCGGCCGCCGATACCGCCACCAAACCCGCGGACCAGGACCGCCCGATAGACCGGCCCGTGCCTTGGGAGATCAAGTGGAGGAACGTCGTCATCCTCGCCGCCATGCACCTCTGGACGCTGTACGCGCTTACCTACATTCCGTACGTCAAGTGGCAGACGTATCTCTGGAGTAAGTACAGTGTGTTGAGGCACAGGGAACAGAAACCGAGTGACATTTTAAACGCGTATAATTTTATACATTGCACGATGCTTCGATCTGAGAATCTTTCTTTTAAATGTTGTATTCGCATTAACAATATTACCTCTCATATTGGTATTGGAGATATGTGCCAACATAACAAAACACGTATTACAGTACTTATTACTGTTAACATTGAATTTCGACATTAGCTCTCTCCTAAATTAACAATAGGTCTTAAATGTCTAAGAATCTGTATATAAAAGTGTATCCTTTTCCTTTTGATAAAATGGTATTAAAAAGAAGACGACGGAAGACAGCGAAAATTTAAGAAATAAACAGTTTTTATTGATCATCAATATATAGTCTATTTAACTTTTTTGCATATAATAGGTTACATGGCGGATTTTGCTCTCAGTTTCTAATAACTGAATAAATCATTTAACTTTATGATCTGAGTAGTGGATCAAAATGAACTGAACGTAACATCGCTTAAGAAAGAAAAAGTTTTATGAATCTCTGATTGCGAGACAGAAAAGTCAGTCAAGTTCAGTAGCATGTTAAAGCATGTTTGCGCTAAAGCCAAAATATTTTTCTATTTAAATAACTATATTTTCATGTATACTTACAGATAATTTCCAAAATTACTGTAATTTCGTCACAATTGTCTTGCATTAACTAAAAATCTGATACAAGAGAACAATCTGCACGTGTTTTCGGACCTGGTGGTTCTCCGTGTTCCTACCTGGTAGTTACAATTCCAAAGAGAGAGCGATGGCAAACGGTTAGCTGCGAGAGGAGTACAATGGGGTGTTGAGAGACGTATGATGCTTCATGATGATTCACAACCTCAGAATTTCTAAGGAGGGGTCCACGGTTGTCAGACAAAAACACGCGAATACGTCTGATCGCTCCCCCCCCCCCCGCACGTACATTTGCGCGAGCCGATTGCAAGATCTCACAGGGTAGAAGTGACCAAAAGTGGTAGGGGTGAGCAAAGCTCAGACAAAACTGTGAATTGGCTCAGCAAGAGAATTTGTATTTCATAAACGTTATAGTGTAAGTCCATATTTAGACTGAAAAGTACTAATGGAAAACCAACTTTTTTTGTGATACTCAACAGGGTGAGCGCCGTACATCCTGTGAAATCATGAGAGTTCTTTTTGTTTTCTAGAATACTTAACAGAGAGAATAAGTCTGCAGTGAGACGCGCACGACTGGCTTCGCCGACGCGACTAGGGATGACAAAAAACCTTGATGTTTTTAAAACATCGATGTTTTTCACCAGAAACTTCGATATATTAACATCGACATTTTGCTTTCGATGTTTTCTTCATATCGATATTTTGTTGCAAAAACATCGTAATTTTTAATTTTTTTAAATAAAGGACTTTAAGCACGTTGTAGAGTAGCAACAATCCGCAGCAATATCGTTGTTTTGCGTCATCCTCTTTATCACGCTGCACATTTCAAAACATTGATATATCTATGTTTTGGTAAAATTTACCATCACTAGACGCGGCCCCATTCATTGGCCATCCCCCCACAAATTGAACTATTCGGACTTAATTTAGTGAACAACCATTTTTTTTGAAGTCACGAGCTGCCACTCCTCAAATTCCGCTCTCACTCTACAGCTCTTGCCATTCCACTTGCAGTAATTTTTACTTTCTCGCTACCGCTTACGCAGTAGAGAAGGTTATGTAATGCTGCGCCGAAAACTCAAAACTTCTCTATGAAAATGAGCTCGAAATTCCGCATTTTCAGAAACGCTCTAATGACATTTCCTCAAAAACGTTTCCCAATGTTTTTTCTTCGAGCTTTCATTACGGATAATGCTTATAGAGCTCCTATTAGGAAATCAAAAAATGAGAAACTTTCAAAAAATGTACTTTAGCGGCGATATGTGGCAGCTGACAAGAGTATAGTAAGTCCAAAAAGCTAGCCCAGACCAAATAAATAAGAAAACTAACTATTATGAGAAACTATTATCTACATTCTGTAGCACCAATAGTTACTTCCTCCCTACTACGCAGAATAAGCGTATGTTGAAGAAAAAAACGCGTTTTGTCGACAGATAAACTCGTTTTGTGCATCTCTGCTACCGAAAAATGGATATTTGTCTGCAACGAGCTTAAAGCAAAACCTTTAAAGTGCCTTATTTTCAAGTTTGCATTTTTTATGGAATTAGTAAGGCGACCCGCACTATCGTCAACGTTTAACACGCTTTTCATTGGCCACAATCAACTGTTAAGTCCTCACGCCACTTATTGCTTACAAACAACTTGCGATATCCTTGCGATGGCTGTGCTTCTGCGATAATCCGCATTCTCTGCTACGTCATTCAAACTTGCGCTCTGACTAGCTGCATGCCCTTGGTGCCGAAACTGAATGGTTAAAGAATGCCATCATTTTGCAGCAATTTTCAATTTAAAAATAAATACCTTTGTAGAATTATAATCTTTTAATGCCACCTCTTAAGTAATTATAAGTATTAATATACAATTAATTAATTATATTTTTGTGAATCTCAAAACTATACGAATTTGACGAAAAAAAGGATAACGTTTTACTTCCATGTGCATGCGAAAAGTTTGAAAGTGTACGCTTCCGCGATCAGAGTCAGTAAATATTAGGCCAAAGTTTTGGCCGTCATACTGAGACCTGCTGCAGGTCGAAATATGCAGAGGGCTTGGCGCCATGAAAACAGGTCGATGGGAGTATTCTGCTGTGGTCTAACCGGTATTTTTTCTGTTGTTTTCTGGGTGCAAATGGTTAATGCCATGCGTGTGGGGATACATTCCATTGCTATTCGAAATTCGAAAATTTGAAATTCAATAACTTTAGTTTATTTGAATATAAAATGAATAACAAATTTTAAAAGATTTTGAATTATATACATTTTTTACGAATATTTCTGTAAAGTTAAAAGCTCAAGTGCTACAAGGCAAAGTTTGGCAAAAACGTGAGGTATTAAAAAGTTTTTCAAACATTTTGGATTTTCTCTTGCAAATAACTCGAAAGCCATTGGGAAAAGAAAAATGTAATTACAGTCTCGCAGGAAATTTTGTCAGATTCTTTTTTTAATACATATGCGATATCTCTCCGATTCTAGCAAACCGACGTTGGCAAAAAAGCTAACAAACCTTTCCAAAAGATGGTATTTTTCTATTCCGACGAGCTTCCGAATTATTTTTCAGAGAAAATATAAAATGTTTCGGAAATGTTTTTTTCCCTCAAGTTTCTCGGTTAACTTCGCCATCTTTTGCCTCAGCTTTTTGTTTAAGATCAATGTCCTCATAAGATTTTACAGGTAAATAATTATCGCTTAAGTGAATATTTTTTTATTTTACAGTCACATGTTCAAAATTCATAGAATTTTTAATGTTTCGTTAGTTTCAATTTCATTTCATTGTTCACCATAAAATATATGTCACGTGCACATGGACGCACTTTTTGTCGTATTTTTCATCAATCGACAGAAAAATACTCGTTTGGTCACAAGGATAGGGCAAAATTGAAATTCCGTCGACCTTTAATGATTAATTGCTTCGCATTAATATATGTTTATTATTACTCAAATATAGTTTTATTTATTTCAATGTTTCCATATTTTCCATGCCTCAGTTTTATTAATATTTTTGATTTTAGCTTCATTGAGGTCTCTGAAACACGCGTGATAATGTCGCGCTCTGAAACTCGTGATAATTCCGTGAAACGCATGATAATTCCAAAATGACTTCAAGCGTCGACACATGACTCATGTCGTACGTTTCCTTGGGACTTCATAAACAGCCTGATAAAAATGACAGTAAAATATTATTGTCTGTGTAATGGATACCATGTGTGTTCTTTTTTAAGTAACTGGGAACGCAATTACCAATAGATAAAATCGATCAATTTATGTAACAAATGCTACTGAAAATTTAAAAAAAAACGAACGACTATTTATGGAAACCCTACTTAATTTACGGAAGATTATTAAACTTTCAGAATTTCCCTCCGGATATTTTAATGTTTCCTTAATACAATAAATCTACTTAGCGTCACATCATTATTTCTTTTATACAGATTATTAGTTCGTCTCTATTGATATTTCGTGGCATTTTTTAACAAAATACCGTGCGGTGCTGCTGGACATTCAAACGTTTCTACGACCTCTATCGTTCTCTGGTTCAGAACCCCCATTAATCTCTGTAGATTAAGACATCTAGCGCAATTTGTGACCTGTAAACGACAATCGACACCACTGTACCTAAGTATTGTTGGGACAGACTAGAAATCGCCAAACATAAGTTTGTCGCATGCAAAGGCATGCATGCCGTTGAGTGCAGAACAGAGATTTGCCCCCCCCCCCCCGGCACATCCTTTCTGCGGAGAGATGACAAAAATGTTTAGACATTTTCGACCATTTTGTATAGTGCAGAGAGATATCAACAACCTCATTTCAGTAAAAATTAATTTGTTTCATTATTGGTTTAAAGTCAATTTAGAAGTTCAAACTAGAGATACTTGGAGAGTTACATTAAAAATATTTAGTGTCAATATCTCTATTAATGAAAAGGTTGCAACTCAATTGAATATTCTCTTACTCGCGATAAGGCTATTTTCACAGTGAAACAGTTAAAAGTATTTCTGTATTTTGCTGTCTTTGTGAAATCTCCAGAAACCGTTCATAGCACAGACAACGAGTTTGCCGTACGAACTGTCGCGCAATAATTAAAAAAAACAGTGACATATTTTATACTGTAGAGTGTATTTTGCAAGACTTAAGCTACCACATATAATTCAAGTACATCCCTTTTAAAAATTGAAGATGTTTTAATCTACCTGATGAACGAAATTGCTTATCAGAACACATTGGTGATTTCCTTGTCACTTCAACCAATTCTTTTGGACCAAATGTGAACTCAATACCTACATTGCATGATTGTAAGTGACCTTTCCGGGACGTTTCTTGAAAGGGAAACTCGACCGATTTGGTAGCCAAGGTCGCTGCACTGCTCCGCGCCTTGGGGCTTAGTGCCCGCTGTGCTGTGTGCCGTCCTTTTCCGCAAACTTCTGAACGAATCTCACCATCTAATGGGGGAAGAACCTCGCCACATCCTGAGATAAACCATTCACTACACTAACGGGACTAGTAACTATAGCAATAGATGTGCTCGGAAACATTAATCAATCGATTTGAATGGAGAGTAAGGGTAAAATACGTAAAGTTGGTTTGTCATTTAATTTAAGTATGTATTTGCTTTAGCCGTTTTTAAACGAGAGAAGCGAATTGTTTTATATAATCGTGGAGGCCAAAGGCTGGAGTTTCACAATACTTCGAAAATACACAAGCGAAACAAGGCAATTTGGAGGCACCGTGCACTCAATAGAATTGTTTTTCCCACGTATGTCAAGGTCGCGGACGGGGTAACTAGCGTAGAGTTCGCGGGCACTGGGTTCAGAGAAACTGGCGGAAGGGTTGCATAAAAGGGAATAGCCGAATAAGGCGGTGAAAAGTGCTCCCAAACCAAATCTATAAACACGATGATCATATAAAAGAGAATAAAACATGACGTAGATTCACAAAACATCAAAACATCCTTGGGGCATCTGTAGCAGAGATTTTTTGCATTTTGCATGTTTTATTTTTTTCTCGGCATCTATTGCATGTATCAGGCTGAAATAAATTGCGGAGACCGGGAAAGAGTTCAATTTGAAGGTATTTTTGTTAACGAACTTTGACGCCAAATTCACTTAGAAAAAAATGAATAAATTTTTGAAATTAATTTTCGTTGAAGTACGTTGAAGTATTGTCTCAATTTTTCCCTTAAGATCCCTTAAAATGGGTCTTATATCATTCTCTAACATATATTTTTTCAGATTTTTAAACAATGTGGACGGTAGTGAAAAAAATTAAAACCAATTTTTTTCGCATCGCGATTATCGATTTGATTTGGGGGCACTTTTCACCGCCTTATTCGGCTATGCCCTTTCTCCGATATGCTACACCTTACCACTGCTTGCGCAAGTACACCTCTCTCTGGGGCGTGGGGGATGGGATCGGTGTCAGGGGAAGTGACCCGTACTTGCAGGAGCGTCAGGTGGGCAAGTAGCTCGTGCGGTCGCAGTTTGATCTGGCTGTTTCTACTCCCTTTATATAACTATATTAATCACAATGATAATTATTATGATATAGGTTCATTATAACCGCCAACATCAACCGTCGTCATCATTCTAATAAATGTTTCGTTAGATTGTGTGTAAGATTATTAACACACATCCCTATTTCTGGGCGGAGACGATCCGCCTCAGTAGATATAATCGACATTTAAAGCAACGGTAAAATGAAAAATCCTTTTTTTACTTTATATCGTCAACCCCGAGCAGAATTTCAATTTTTATGCTAAAATTATGGAAAATAATAAAAGTAAGCTCCTTGTTTTAGGAACCTGCAAAAATGTATACGTAATTCATAGTTCATCATTTTTTCGGCTTGACACAAAGAAAAAATTGCAAAGCAGTGAAATGTTAAAAATTTAACACTATACATTTGACACAACATCATTTCCCTTAACACCTACTATTTTGTGGGGGATTGGTACGAATTTTACACGAAAATATTAGAAAATTAAATATACTCGTATTCATTAAATAGAAATTAATGAAGTAAGGAGATGGAGAAATACATTAAAAAATAAAAAAGTATTGCAATCCAGGTGGCATGAAATCCTGAATAATGAAATTAAAGTAATTGAGCTACTAAATTATAAACAAAAAGAGAGAGAGGAAAACTCGTTTACAGTAGCAACGTCCAATCATGGAAAATACGAATTTTCTCAAACTATACGAATCCTTTGGTCCTAAACAGAATTTCTTCACAATTAGAAACCAGTGTTGCTACAAAATGGCATAGAATTTCTCGTACTAGTTAGTTACCTAATCTTTTGGGTTGGGGCTCCCTCTTCGGTTTTGCCCGACTGTCTTCCCGGTTGTTAACAATCACCGACTGAGAGGCCCATCAGAGTTTTCCCATGGTAACTCTCATTCCCCCGAAGACATATTCCATTGTCAGTGAATCCCAATGGCGGCAGGAATTTCGATACTATAGGTGTTTCCACGTAAGAAAAGACCCTAAAAATTCAAGATGGCGGAGTTTCGGCACTGCCAACCTCATCGAAATAAAACGCGAAAGCGCCGACGCGACTTGTTTAAATGTACGTAGTGGCCTTCAAAAATTTAGATATGCTGAAATGATTTGTTAATGTTGTTTTACGACTTATAAATCGCAACAGGCATATGGTAAAATAATTTAATTTATAATTTATATATGAAATTTGTTCTTATTAATTATAATATTAAATATAATACTTTTAATTAAATTACTTATAAATTTAAAAATATTTGAACTCTCAGAATTAATAAAATCTTATTGAAACTGAAGAATAAATTAAATAGTAGAATGTTATTTTATAATATATTGGAAAAAAAGGTATATATAATGGGAAAAAAGGTATAAACGGAATTTATAGAATAAAGATGAAATGAAATGCAAGACTCAAAATAATTTTAATTTTCAAACAGTACACAATGAAGTGAAATAAAACTATTCTTTACTGAACTAGAAATATTTGTATAATAATGGTTTTATGCACGTAATATCGAAACATGACCACGATCAAAGCATATCTAAGGAATGAACAAATCTACTGTATGAAAATGACAATGTTTGAAATTTCATGAAAATGGAATTGATCAGATATATGATTTGATATAATGTGAAGGTTCAGTAAAGAATAAACTGATGCACCATGGGTGGTCAATTTTAATGACAAATTGCAAGGAGCAGTCATTAAAATTTCTTGAAAACCGATGATCCACAGCAATTTATTTTCACAAAAATTATTGAATTTTTACAACAATTTTAAAGCCTAATGTCCCTGGGCTTACAAACATTACAAAACATCCCGGCATTTACCTTAAGCGATCGGGGAAAACAAAGCAGTAAGTATGCTACCATATATATAAAAAAATTGAATAAGAAAGTGAATTAATCCTCAATTGGATTGTGAAAAATATTATCATTAAAAATCAACATTAAGAAATTTGGCTGACTTTACAAATTAATAAACTACTTGAAAATTTTACATATATTGTTAGCATACCCATCCTCCCGATCAGGATGACGACTGAGGGCCGATTTCTAGCATGCATACAGAAACATAAGTCAAAATAATGGAGACATTTACAATACATAAAATAATATACATAAAAAATTCCATATTTAGAAAATGAATAATCTGGTAAACAAAGCAACCCTGCAACATAGAACAATCAATGCAGTATCTATTGTCCAATCATGATAAATTCAATAAACAGACATGTTATTGTTATAAGATCAAAAATTATTCCTAGGAAATTATGTTCTTGCAATGAAAAACAAAAAAAATAAAAAAGGAATTATCACATTTAAATAAAAAAATTGCTACTTAACTTATATATTACTTCAAACCCCTGCAACATATGAAAAACAAAATTGTCCAGAAGAAAAGTTGGCCCAAGAATTTTTGCTTCACATTACAGTATTCAATATAATATGTAACCAAAAAAATTTACCTACAAAACCAATAAAATTTACAAACATAAATAGAAAATCATTGAAAAATAACTTAAAATGAAATGTTAATAACCAAAAAGTAATATAGCGCATCAGTAGTAAACATTAAATTTTACTCTATATCATGCCAAATAATATCATGAAATAAATACTTACTAATTTCACTTAACAACTGATTACCATTTGAACAAAACATCTAAATAAAATGATGTATGTTCTGAACTCCATTATTGCATATCTGAAACATTTATAAATGTAATGTATGTTTCACACACATGTCAAATCTTCGAAGTGTATTCATTTATATCACTTAGCATCCGTACTTAAACTGAACACAAACTCAGAGGCATTGGCAGTAATGATTAATTGTATTACAGGGATAATGTAAAGGAAATTGATTAACTGTTAATTCATTGGGGTTAATTAATGTTAATGAAATGGTGCTCTTAACTAGTGTCTTTGGTTGAATTAAGAAGGCAGGAGTTCACTCAGGATCTCGCACTCATATTAAAACTATTAATGCACACTCACTTCTTTCACATTGCAACTGTTCTCAGACCAAACAGAGTGACTGAAGCACTGGCAGGAAAAATTGACTGTAATTTAAAAATATTAATTTACAACCTGCAATAATCACACACCTATAATCAAGTAATTCAAGCAATACCTTTTCTGGGGCACAGTGTAACCAAATTTTTTCTTAAACTTGACTTGGTGGTTGCTTTACGGAGGCAGGAGTTTTATAATTTGACACACATCTGAAATATTAAGTTACATATTTTACAAAATTATTACTTTTATTCCAAACGCTTTAATGCTCACTCACTGTTTTCACTTTTGCAACCCTAGTTGATCCAAACGCACAACTGAAGCACAGGCAGGAACAATTGACTGTAATGTAATAATATTAATGTAACAACATGCAATAACCACAATTCCATAATCGAGTAAATTCAAGCTATACCTTTTCCGGAGCACAGTGTAACCAAATTTGTTCTTAAACTTGACTTGGTGGTCGCTTTACGGAGGCAGGAGTTTTATAATTTGAGGCACATCTGACATATTGAGTTACATATTTTACAAGATTATCACATTTATTCCAAACGCTTTAATGCTTACTCGCTGTTTTCACTTTTGCAATCCTACTCGATCCAAACACACAACTGAAGCACGGGCAGGAACAATTGACTGAAAATTGGGAGAATGTGTTAATGAAATGAAATTTTCTTCAATTCTCAATGGAGTATTTTCCAGTTCTTACCTGTTCTGTTGCACAGGGGGTCCCAACATGTTCTCTAACAACTGTGGGTGGTTGTATTAATATGTCAGATGTTTCTTGAGATGAAGTTGTGGAATCTCTAATGTTTTTTTCAATTTTTTCACATTGAAGATGTTCCTGGGATTGGCTCAAATGGAATTGTGTCTCCTTCCTCTCCTGTGCCTTCTTCAGCTGTGTCAGTTCCACTAGCACTGCTCAAATTTACTACTATTTCTTCATAATCTTCTTCCACTGCCTCTTTTTCATAATACTCTTCAATAATTTTTTCTGCATGTTCCACTGAATTCTTCCACATTTCTGGTGTGACCCTGTTAATGCCATAACATAATTTTCTAGTTTCTTGTTTTACTAATTTTGAAAAAAATTATAATCATAACTGTTATCATATATTTACCATTTTTCTATATTGGTGTATTGAAAACTTTACCTGATTTATTGCCTCATTCCACACAGCTTTAGTTCTCTCCATTCCTTGCCCAGGCCTTTCACGTACAGTTTTGTGGTAGTACCCTTTTGAAATGCCCCACACATGTTCAATAGGATTGAATTTGTAATGATATGGTGGCAGCCTCAAAACTGTGTGGCCTTCTGCAGCCAGCATGTCATCAACTACATACCTTTACCAATACATTGCTGAGGTCAGTTATTTATTAGATTTATATATCATTTATTTATCACAAGTGTAGACGCATATATTTGTACATATTTAAAGTATATATTTTAATATTTAATTACAATGATGCAACAGAACAAGATAATATGATGCAAAATATTAATGAAATGTATTCTTTAACGCACTGATATGTATCTCGTGGTACCTTTTTATCCTTTCACAATGTTGGCTCGCCAGGGCAACATGTGAGATTTATTTGCAGCTTCTGGCACTCGTACTCCTTGCTGGTTCACCCATTCCTAAAAATAATTTTATTTGGTTACATTACTTATTTCATTAAGCACAATAGGTTCATTTCATTTCTGATACTTACAATCAGTTGATCCTTTCGCCACTTTGTTGTTGGATGCCTCTCTACTTGCTTTGAATGGTATGAAGCATTATCCATGACAATGATGCAAGGTCTTAAATTGCGAATGCAAGGAATCAGTTGTTTCTTAACCCAGGATTCAAAAGTAGAACTGTTCATTGCTCCATGATAATCTTGCCCCCTTTTTAGGTCAGTAGCATATATCAGACCAGCACCTACAAAATGTCATGCTTCGTACACATGCCTCAGTTTGTACATAATGCCATTAAAACTGAAAACATTTGTACCTGGTACAAAATCTTCTCTTGTTCCTACATGAACCACAACTAACCTCCTTCCCTCTGGTGGTCTTTTAATTACTCTTTTACTGGTGCCTTTAATGGTAGTTGCCACGAATAAGTAGTTAAACCTAATGAAAATGATATTTTTGTCTCATAATTTTTACAAATAAGTAATATACATTTAATATATATATTTTCAGTAATATACATTATCAAAGGGCTCTTTTACCATTCATATAGATCCATGTCTCATCAAGGTACACTACAGT
This sequence comes from Teleogryllus occipitalis, assembly GCA_011170035.1. Classification (NCBI taxonomy): domain Eukaryota; kingdom Metazoa; phylum Arthropoda; class Insecta; order Orthoptera; family Gryllidae; genus Teleogryllus; species Teleogryllus occipitalis. The sequence goes on along the minus strand of BLKR01002070.1, from coordinate 42,277 downwards.
CTTTGGGTTTTGACTTCTCTTATTTTTCCTATAGTCTGCCACAAAATATAACCTCTTTACAATTATTTAATTTGACTCACAAATACGAATATTTGGGTCTCCTTTCCTCCATGCTAAACAATTTCCTTAATAATTAAGTACAATGTTGTGCATGACCCTCTGAATGAAAAAAATATAATTTTCCTTCACGTACTGCCAAACATCTGTAAGTGAGAGCCTTCTGCCTGTTGCAAATGAATAGGTCTTTAGAAAGTCTTCAAAAAGTGAGCAACATACTTCATCATTACTCTAAATATAAAATATCTTACCATTATCAGCTTCCTGGTAAATATATCTGCTAATAGCTTCTCTTGCAAATCCATCAGCTGAATCTCTCACGGTCGTGAACGCTACCTCTTCTTACTTTTAATAGATTTTCCTGCCTTATAATCTCTAATAACGTTTGCCAGAGTTGTATAAGCTCTGTAATATATGAATATATTTCAATAAAATAATTATGATTCACACACACATGTTCATTGTGAAGACGTTCTTGAGGCATGCAATAAAGTTAATAATTATTGTGACATTGATGGCTTACCCCCCACAATTACAGCTACCTTTGCAATGACACTGCTCTCAGGAAGTTTCACTTCTTTACGAGAATTTTCTCGCTCTTGTACTTATAAACATTAAGAAGGACCTGCCTTTCACCACTCGATAAAATCCACTTCCCCTTCTGCTTCACTGGAGAGTTATTTCTGGAATTACCTGACATTTCTAAAAATGTCAAGCCCAGCGCACAATAAGATTTTCCTTAGGAAACAATTCGCGCACTGGAATCGCAAAAAAATGGCTTTTTTAGCACGCAAGTGCGGGATGCGGCTCACTCGCATAAGCTCACAATCTCCACACGTTTTGCTGGTTGAAACCGTTGAAGTTGGCACAAATTCATTTCGCTCGCATGCATGCCAGTCTCCAGCCAAAAAAAAAAAATACCCTGGCAGCTGTACTTCCATTACGTGGGGAATTTACGTTGGGGTTGGCACCTACTTTCTCCAACTTAAATGGTAATCAAAAGTCCCTAAGTCAATGTAGTATGTATGGCGGATGGTTTACGGGAGGTTGGTATTGCCAAGCTCTCTGGGTCACATCTTACGTGGAACAAATCTTAGTGCAGTTTGCAAATAAGAGATCGGTTGTACACTTTGTAGGCCAATTTGAAGGAAAAAACTTATGCTGATGGTGACCATCTCGTCCGGTTTATGATCAGAAAACCTGGTAACTTTTTCCTTCTTTCTGACGAAGAAGATAATGGTGGGATGAAGTGCCATATATGAGAAAGTTGTCGCATTCAACAATCGGACAAGGACAATATATATATATATATATATATATATATATATATATATATATATATATATTTTTTTCTATTATTTTTATATTGTTTGACATTACATTGTTCAGTTTACATATTAACTGTGCAAATGTTTGATGGACTTAATATATCTTATCCTAACTTAAACTAACTTAAAATTATACACATTACAATTATTTTAAAAATATATAGCGGGAGAGGAAGCAGGAAGCACCTCAGATAAGTATTATTCCAGGTTTGCGAACATTTTATAGAATGAGTGAAGTGGATATCTGTTTTTAATTCTTGTTGGGTAATTGGGGTTTTTGCCCAGTTTATAGAAGGATGATGCTTGTATTTGGGGAAGGTTTGTGTAGAAGTTGTGTGCAAGATAGGCTATTTGATTTTTTATTGTGTTTATATTCAAATCATTATGTAGTTGGTTGTTACTGATGAACCAAGGTGCTTTTGAGATTAATCTTAATATTTTATTTTGGATCACTTGCATTTTGTTTAGGTTTGTATTGGCAGCGTTGGTCCAGATGGGGCAAGCATAAAGTAGAGTCGGCCGGATTATTGATTTGTAGAGTAATAGTGCATTAGATGTGGAGAGGTGGCTGTGTTGATTCAGTAAGGGTCTATTTATTTTTTTTTCAATTTATTGGTTTTGATGGTAGGTACATAGATTAGTTGTTAACAACTTTACATATGTATTGATTTCATATAGACTAACTTAAAATTAACTTATAATTAACTTAAAATTAACTTACAACTATTACAATGGGAGAGGAATCCCTAGTGGGTCCTCTAATCAGGTTCCAATTCGGCGAATTTGATGAGAAATGAATGGTAGGGGTATTTATTTGTAATTCTGGTTTGATGGATGGGATTTTTACCGAGTCTGAAAGGCGCCAGGGAGGGGATTTGATTTAAGCTGGAGTAAAAGTTAGTGGAGAGATAAGCTATATGCTGTGATAACGGTTCGAGGTTAAATTCCTTATGAAGTTGGAGGTTGGATACGAACCATGGGGCGTTAGCAATTGTTCTAAGAAACTGATTCTGTATTACTTGAATTCTGTTAATGTTAGTTTTGGAGGCGTTGATCCATATGGGGCAGGCGTACAGTAGTAGCGGTCTTATGACTGTTTTGAATATTAGTATGGAGGAATTGAATGGTACCGAGCTATTTCTGTGAATTATTGGTTTTAGCTGCAGTAATTTTGTTTTGGCTTGAATTAGTTTGTTATCTATGTGTTGCTAGTAAGGGTCGTAGTTGAATCTGTTTAGTTTTGGCCTGCTGAGTTGGCAACATCCCTACGCACAAGGCCTAGCCTGCACCTCTGTTTGGATACTCCTCGCTAACAGGCACACAACCGCCGCCGCCGCCTCCTTCGTCTGGTAATAAGCACTTGCAAGCGGTAGCGCTCGCACCCGCTGGTTAAGCGCTGCGGCCTTGGCTGGCCAGGGGGCGGGGCGGGGCGGGGCGGGGCGGGGCGGGGCGGGGCGGGGCGGGGAGAGCCGGTCTGCCTGGCCCGCATGCGAAAGCAGACGCCGCTAACGGGCCGAAACCAGACCGCTCGCATAACACGACGCGGGGGGGGGGGGGGGTAAGCACAGCGCGCGCGCAAACACAGACACACACATGTAGTTTGAGATGGTTGCTTCTCTTTACTCAGAGGTGGCATTGAAAGTGCCTTCATTAAGCGATCACATAACACAAATAGTCCAAAATTTTTACCAAAACCTGCACACTTCCCCATGCTCCTTATCTTCAGCCTAGGTCGCAATGCTGCATATTCACGTATTAAATCCAGGTATTCCAAAGGCCGATTCAAACCACCGTAATCTCCCATAACTGTCAATAGATCAACTGAGTCTTCAACCTCGCTTCATTTACTTTAGCCCAATGTTTACGTTATTCCGAGTAATAAAAACCACTGCTTATGGATGGCCATTCCCAAAAAGTAAAAAACTATGTATTTCATAATTTAACCTCCTCGAAAGACAAGTATGTCGAACGAGAAGAAATAAATTTAAAAAAAATAGAGGTGGCATTAAGACGATGACGACGACGACGACGTTGATGATGATGATGATGTGAGCCTGTCTAAATCCTAAAAGGGCAAAGGCCTCCTATCATAACGTCGGAGTGCTTCTACTTAACTCTCAAGTTGAACCAGTCCTTAAGAGATTTTTAGTTTTTACACTTAAACTATTTACACGCACTTATTCGCATATTTCACTCTCTTTCACTAATACCGATTGTCAACTGTTTCTCTGGAGCCTTCCATATTTGTCTGTCCCTTGCTATTCTTGACCATATGTTGCCGTAAACTTTCTTAAAGATACTGGCCCATCTTTTGTTTAGGATGTTCTCCACTTCTTTTTCCCTGCCTTGTGTCCCAGGTTCCTAACACATATGTCCATCTGTCGTCTTTTAATCTTGCTACGTGACGACCTCCATTTCCATTTTAGCTGTTGGGCCCTTGCTGCTACATTCTTTAAACCGCTATGTTTACCAATGTCTTCCTTCTTTACTTTATCCTTCAGTCTGATTTGAGTTAAAATCCATGTTTGTACTCCATTTACTAAAACTGGAGTACCTCTACTCTGATTTAATTATAGTGACTTCTGGTGTTTCATTAGCTGGACGCGGTTATCCAATCGGGAGGTTCGTTACCGCTTCATTTTTGATATTGAACCTGGAGATTCGATATCAGCGTCCCAGGTGATGGAACGTCGGGAGTCACTATAATTAAATCCGAGAATAATGTTAGGACAAGCCTCTCCACCGGATCTTCCAACACATCGCCGATTAAACGTCATGACCCACCCTCTTGATTTTACGCTAAATGAATACAAAGTTGCTTTGGACTGAATAATGAGAAATAAACCTAGAAGTACAAAAAAATACGGAAAGCACCCAACATTGCCTAGAGTGTCCTCAAAAATAATTGATAAGCATTTTTATTTATTTTATTTATTTATTTACTTGCGCAGAAGCGCCTAAATAACCAGTTGCAAATATGCCTCGCATTTAGAAGCGCAGGGTGTGTGTGAGGGGGAGGGGTGCGCGCGCGCAGAGTTCATAGATGAAACCCGGGCAACAGGGAAAGGTATATTTGTTGGTGGCTCTCAATAAGTCATATCTTCTCATTAACCCTCCAAAGAACAGTTGTTTTTAATGTTTTAGTGACGATATGCACTTCCTTTTCAGCGTTTAAAATGACTTTAACGAACAAAGACAGTTTAAATGAGGGAAATTTCAAACAACACTCCCACAACATGGTGTTGTTAATTATGACTTCAAGTAACAATTGTAGTATAATCATTCTCATGAATGTAAAATTATTTTGCCAAAAGCATCACTTGTCATGCCTAGAAATAAAATGTAATGACTAAAATGTAATTTAATCATTTTGGAACATATTCTATGTGTCTAAAATTGGTTTACTTCCGTAACTTAAATTCAAACATCTATTGGAAACACAATTAAACACTAAGATTGTTGAATATGAAAGGCTGTCATAAACATTGCACGGACTTCACCTTCGGGTTTTCTTAGACGCTTCCTGCGAAAGAACGTCGTGATCTATTCCCTCGTCATGACTTTTCCTTTCAACAAACTTAGGCTGGTCGAGCACAGTAGGAAGAAGTTCTGTTAGGTTCTTAAAGCACAACTAAAAATAACTGACCTTTTCAAAAAACATCCTAAAAATAAAATGGTTAAAGAGGACAGTCTTCAGAGATTGTTTCCCTCCAAACTTAAGAATTACTTCATTCGAGTGATTAGCGTACTAAAATGAGAGGAAACCGACATTTTAACACGTTGAGAATTTATGATGATTTATTCCTCGAAGTAATATTAGTATAAAAAGCATTAAATACACGCCGTAAAGCCTTTGGTCGGGTAGATATAAAAGTTAATTAAACTGTTAAAAAGACTTAAGTACAGCATTTCATTTCCGTGAACTTCTCTCATTTGCCTTTGTGAAGATAAAAATAAGTGTACAACGTGGCCCACAGGGTAGGAAATCAGTATTAAACATTTTATGAAGCAACGTACATTAATCATGATCCGTAGTTATAAGAATCAGTTATTTCACAAAAACGAATTGCTACTATAAGTCACGATATTGCAATATAAGTTACAGTTTACGTGTACAGTGAATGTAATAGGATAGTGCACTGTCAGGCATACGTAAATCTTACTGCTTTGAAAATAGGGCTATCACCAGCTTCATAGTTTTCCTCCTCATCAAAATACATCCGGTATGGTATGAACAATTGAAACCTTTTCGATGTCATCACAATATTACTCCAAAATTAAAGGTTCATTAAAAAAATAGCTTTCAAAACAATGGATCCAACAACACCTACTAAATCCAAGATAGTCGTATTTGTTATTCATTGCAATCCTTCGTTTGTTACACTTATCAAACAATTGCATTTTGTAGTGTCGGTATAACATTAAAAGTTTATTCGAAAGATTTTAAGAAATAGGTGTTAACTAAGGAATTATTACAATGCCAAAAATAAGAGTATAAAAGAAACCTATTTTAAAGAAAAAAATTAACATTCATCGAGCACATTTACTTGTTTATACAAATTTTAAAAAATCTGTATCGTTCTTTAATATTCTTTGAATACTCGTAAAAAGAGACATCTGCAGCCTTTTCTGTGCAACAGAACGGAGTGCGTCATCAACGCGAGCGCCTCTGGGCATCAGCGCCAACACAGAGTCCGCCATTGTGCGTCCCTGAAACAATAGAACGTCGTCCCCTCAAACAAATGAGAGCCGCCTGGCGGATCAATAGCCGGCAAGCGACACGTACCCTCCCTGCGGCTGTGACTACGTCGGCCTGCGACTCCGGATCGGAAACACGCGATTTGCAACCAAGGCCGGGATTTCTAGGTTCTGAAATACCGAAAATCGTGTTTCTTTCGATCAATGCTTTTGAGTTTCGTGCATTTTATATGGTTACTTGAGAAATGGTAGGTTTCTGTGCACAATATTAAAACCCTCAACCGGCAAAGATGGCTGAAGGCATTAACTGATGTCACTGCAGCGCCTATGACCGAGAGGTCCTAGGTTCGAGTCCCGACGGTGGCAGGATTTTCGTCATTGGCTTGTCAGCTAGGTCGAATTCAGCCACTGTCTGGAGGAGAATTCTATGTAGCTCTTCTCCCGTGGTGTTTTCAATCAATATCAGGTGAAGCCAGAGCGGTAACAAATCAAGAAGGCCCGGAACGCACACGATCTTTCCTTCATCATCTTTGTCATATCCTGACACCATACGTACGTACGTACGTACGTACTCTAAATATTCGTACGTACGTACGTACGTACGTACGTACATACATACATACATACATACATACATACATACATACATACATACATACATACATACATACATACATACATACATACATACATACATACATACATACACACACACACACACACACACACACACACACACCTTCATTACACTGTCACACTTGTCGCGAGAGCAGTCGAAAGCTTAGTGCTTGTCGCAGCTATGGGGCCGTGCCCCGCTGGTGGGAGATACCTGTTTTTATTTTTACTTTTCCTTACTTCCTTATATTTATTGTAACCTACTCATTAATTCTTTTAATAAGGCATTAAACAATGCGACAAGACAATGGACATTGAACACTGTAATACTCATTTTTTAAGTATAATCCAGCAGTGTTCCGTGAAAAAGAAATCGCTTGAATGCAGAAAAACTATTAGCTTAACATCACAATTTCCTTATGCAGCCCTTCTTGTTTTGTTTGGTCACAAAACAACAAGACTCGCACACAGATTCCATTATCCTCGAGGATTCAAATCTATTTAAAAAACAACTCAGCTTTGTGAAATTGACGCATGCTATTTTTTCATTAAAAGAAACTTGGATATAGTGTACTTATAAGGGTAGGAAGATAGGTTCAAACATAATTCAAGGGCACATTCTTAACATACTCCCTATAATAGGTTCTTCCCAACAAAGGAATTATTACGATAAATTATTATTAATCCCAAGACAGGAACGATTATACACGTAATGAGATAATCCAATTATGTCGAATATTTAGAGACGTCCCTTCGATACTTTAAGTTTATTTGCGTATGAGAACTATCATGATTATATTTTTCAATTAATTTACAAAGATAAAAGTTTTATAATAGGTTTAGCTACTTTCCGTACCATCCTATCTTCTTTTCTTTTATTTTTTTTATTAACCCTCGTAATCTATTTTTCCTTGGTATGTCTTGTCCTTTCCTCCCTCATATACATCATTTTCTTCTTTTTCTCAACTCCATTGCCTTTTGTCCGAGTCTTCCAATAGAGAGTAATCTTCTACTTCAAAAGAGTCTTAACTTTCGGTTCTCCTGTTGTAATATTTACAAGTGTTTACTTGCATTTTAACTTCAAGTCATTGAACTTATATTTATGTTGCATGATGTTATCTTGTACGTAATACGAACTGTTTCAATATGCAAAAAAAATTAATGCTACAACCACAAAAAAATATTAAATGCATTTTAAGGATTCCCAGAATGCTTGACTAAAACTACAACGCTCCGAAACCCAAGCGATTCGTATCACCATAACAACTTGGACGGAGAAAAAAAAATAAGCAGTTTCCTCCGATCTCCAGTGCCAGGTTACCGAACTGGCTGAGTAGGCTGCAGTCTGGGGCGCGCAATTTTTGGGGACGAACGAATTTCAGCGGATTCAAAATTTCATAAGGCGAACTTTTGAATGTTTTTATAGAAATTTTTCTTTTCATATTTGTAACAAAATAAAGTGTGAATTAATCAAATATATATTCACTGATATATACGAATAAAATGAATAAAAGCATGTTGTATATTTATTAAATCAATAAATCGCGGTGAGAATTATTTATACGTATACGTATAATCAATTATTTATGCGTACACAATATTTGCGTCGGATATAAATATCGTACAATATTTTTTACTCCAAGTATTATAAATAGCTTAAATGATTTTTTAAAAAAAGCAAATTAAAAGGGCGCTACATTTGACAGCCTAGGGCGCACGTAAGTCAAAGTCAGGCACTGCCGATCTGCATTTACTGGTACAGTCTGAGGGAAAAAACACTCGAGAAGTACAGAGGAACAAAAAGACAGATTGCCAAGGCCGTCTACTGAATGCTCCATTGCCCCGAAACCTGCCATCGTCTGACAAGTTTTGCGGACATTGCTTTTCCAACGTGCATAAAAGTCTTGTAAAAAAGCCACTTTGCGTTTTATTTTGTACATTGAGGCGCAAACCAACATAACGATCAACTTTAATATAGTATAATAACAGGATTTAAAATTTTTCAATTATAAAAATATTTGTTTTGATATTCATAAATCTGCGTAAATAATTTGGTTTTGCTAACAAATGTTAGGCGTAATTCACTGTTGTGTATTCTTATTTCGCTGCAATTACAACTTGTGTGGATCCAATTGTGTTCATATGATGGCGTCATCTTGATAACACTTCAATAAAATCGCGCAAGATACGTTTCGCTTGACAACATGACAGAATAGTTAGATTTTTACCTAAACTTTCTCATTTTTCCATTTAGGAGAAATTAATAAAGATCCAAGGTATATTTCTTTACAAAACTGCTACAGATTGCAAGTGATTCTTTTCTTGCCTGGTTGCCCACACTCGCAGATTCAGAGAAAGGGGTCGGGTTGCTCCCTTCTTAAGGGGGAAGATACACCTTTAAGCCTTAAAAAATTCGATTTCCGAAAGCATTTTTTTCCTGTGCATTAATTATTCATGAATATTTTTTTGAAAATATATTTCGATTTCTGCAATAGTTTTCGAGTTATGACTTAAAAGGTATGTCGCTGTATCATGCATGAATTTAAGTAGTAAGGTAAGCAAAACTCATGAATCTAAGATTGTCCCTTGTTTCCCTGAATTACCATTTTTATGATCCATTTCCCTCATAACTCAAAAACCAATCATTTTAAAACTATTAAACTTTTAGGATGTATTTAACCAAATATCTACAAAACCATGCTAAATCATACAATGTAGATCAATAGTTTTTGTGATAAAAAATTACAAAAACTGAAAAACTATTAATAATCAATATATTAATTTTTGATTCGAATTCAAAATATTATTTATCCAGAGATTTAAATAAAAGAGCATACCTTTGAGTATTGCCAACAAATTAAAAAAAGAAATTTGTAAAAATCTTCAAAATTATTTGAGTTATCAGAGAAACACTAAGTCAGTGCATGAAAAACTGGTTGAATTTTTATTTTAAAAAATTTAAAAGTTAAAAGCAAATTTTTCCTTGCAGAAGAAAGATATTTCTGTGTGCGAGTTCATTTTCTTTGGCATAGAGTATGATTTCAATTGAGAGAAAGGTGGAAAAATAATAAAAATTTAATTCCCGAAAGCTGTATCTCCCCCCCCTCTTCAATGACCCATCCCCCACGATATCCAAAATCTCCGGAATAAATGGAAAGGGCAAGATCGGAACTTTCCCGCACCCCTTCATTGATGAGAGTGTCTGACAAGTTGCAGTATTGATACAAGTAACATTTGAATATTTTGAATTATTTGTACAGAGGGTAGGATAATTTACACATCATCATTTGCCATAAATTTATAGATCGCGTGCTTCTTGAAGCAATACTTCCTTTTTCGCAACTGAAGGTAGTATAAGAAAATGTTTTCAAGAGATACGCTGTATTGGAGAGATGGAGAGAACGTACAAATCTGGTGGGACAAAAAGCATACCGACACGGACTGATTGCACTTATTTCACATGACCCTATTATCGGCTTTTCATTACATATTTTTCACCTACCCGAGCTACTAATCTTTCCTAACCTACTATACCTACCTGAGCTACTTATCTACTAATCATTCATTTTCGGTGTCAAGTTTATTGGTATTTCTCAACATATATACTGCATAGGGCATATCAACTGCTACGGTCATTAAGTCCCGTAAGTGTAATGGATGTTTTCATCGCGGGATATGGCGGTGATCTTCCCCTGCTGGATTGCAAAGTGGTCGGCTCGCTGATTTTCCCCAAACGTATCTCCCACCAGCGGTGCCCCGCCTCAGCCAAGCTCTAAGCTCCCGCCTTGTCTTCCGTCATGTGTAGTGCATGTGTGTGTGTGTGTGTGTGAAAGGGATGAGACAAGGAAGGAAAGATTGCACGTGGTCCATGACCCGTTTATTAGGGTACTACTCCAGCATTCGCCTGGAGTTGACAGGAGAAACTACGGTAAACGACTGATCAGAGGAGCCGGCCGCTGGAATTATCTTCCATACGGCGGCTTGAATACGATCTAGCAACATAATTAGTGAAAAGCCCTGTCACCGTTGGGGCTCGAACCTTAAGACCTCCCGGTCAGAGGCACTGCAGTGAAATCAGTTGATGGCCTAAGCCACCTCAGTCGGTATCATAGCTTTTGATTGGTTATTTAAGGTCGCATCAACATCTAGGTCATTAACGACCACTATTGGAGTTGACGTTGTGGTAACTATGACGATGAAACGTGATGATAAGGGGTGAAAAGACTAACACAAATGCAACCATGGCGGGACTCGAACCCACCACCCTTCGGTCCGAGATTCGGTTAGCGATCTCGGCCACCGGGCCGACTGTCATAGGTTTATTCTTCGCACTATCATCCAATAAGTACACGAACCCCTGCAAGTGATGCAACCGGGGCGGTCCTTTTAAGAATCGAGTCTGAATACGTCGGGAGTGTTTGAACGAATCACCGCTCTTGTCAAATTGAGTCGGGCACGCGAAAACATCCGTAAGAACCAATGGGGCTTGACCATAAAGGTTTCGAGGAACTTAATTTCAGATGATGCATTGCCAAAGCTCAGTCGTCTTGCTACCGTACAAGGCGAAACCACTTTCCTTTACGAGTGGAGGTAGTAATGTTCTACCACTTAAGGGAGGTTACGAGGCAAAAGGACAACTGCGTAGCCAGCATGTCTAGATTTGGTCCACGAATCAAGATCTGAATACTTTTGGAGTTTGGTGAACGACGTGATTTGAATAGGAAAAGTTACGTTAATACAGGGAACAGTCAAGACACTCCTCTTTCAATATTTCAAGCCTTCACAAACAAAAAACAAAAAAATCGCAGAACAAGTATAACCCCGTTATCATCTCAAGGGGCGCGCTTATCGGGGAGGGGGGGTTAAGTTTAGTGTCCAGCTAACTCGACGTTTTCATATAAAGAGTTTTTCCTTTATCCTGAATATAAAATGTAATTTTTTGTAGTAAATCTTCATAAAGTTAACAATTGAAGACCGCGGGACAATAACATGTTATGCCACTATACGTAAATTTTGAGAAAAAGGAAATTGAAAGTTTAGACATTGTATTCTACGTGTTGGGATAAAGAACACTGATTTATGAATTACAATGCCATCTTGAGGGAATCTGTAAAAGAAAACCCGACATTTAGGAACATCATGCGGCAACGAAATACACTAATATCTCATTTTCATCAGTAATGTTGCATAGCAAGTTTTTACCCCCCAAGATCTTCATTTCATATATTAAAATTTCTTAATGTATATTTTCGAATATGTTTCACTGATTTGGGGGGAGAGGGACGAAGTTCCGAAGTTCAACGCCCCCGGATGTGTCATTGAACATAATTTTATCCATTACCGATTTAGACACAGAATTCTTTATTTAATGCAATGTTTTCATAAACTTCTAGATTTTTGTCGTAATTAATTTATTTGCAAAACTTGTTTGCCATAAGAGTTTTCCTTTGTTGTTCGAAAAATCATTTAAAATTCCGGTTTTTGAACAATTAAGTCCCATAAGAAATAACGATACGAAATATTTCACCAAATATTGTTGCGTACTAATATCAAGTTTCAATAAAGTTTTTTTAAGATGTCCCCAAATCGTATTCATGGTTTCGAAATCTTTTCTAGGCACTCCCTTTGCACTACAATTATTTATTGTTTTATCACATTCTCGTTAAAGCGTTGAAAAAAATACTGATTTATTCGCCATTTAAAAAAATAATCTTTGTTAATGTTTTCTTCAGTTTCTTGATAAGTACCTACATTCAGACAAGTTTTTAATTTGCCTTACGACCAGGAGAGATTTTTTAACTACATTCTTAAGCAACTTTTGTGTACATTTATGAAAAATGATCGCTGTGTTTGGTTTAAAATAGCTTCATGCAGATGATATGAAATAGTAAAAAAATATTCCAGTAAAATTTATTAATTTCCAGACTGCAATGAAAAAAACTAAAAGAAATTATCGAAATAACCACTGTAAACCTAAAAATGAAAAAAACACGGTGTAACTAGATCAGAGCCATCACTAGCAACACGTATTGAATTTAATTCAATTTATTATACAGCAAAAACAGAAACAGAATTTTATTATTAAAAATTCATTTTTATCGTCAAAGCGAAGTGCTTGACGTTTTTACTGTCTTGTCTTCATCTTCTTTGGCCTTAAATTGGATGAAAACAGTACGAAGTTGCATCGAGAAAAGAGTGAAATTTCGTTGCAGTGTCATTCCCCCAAAACTACAGTACCGGCAGCGCATAAGCGAATGACAGTTCGATGCGCTGTTGCCACACATTACTGCACTCGTGGCACCACCAATATGACAAATAAATTAATTTCAAAACATTAACACTAACTGACAGGCGACGAAACGTCTTGATATCTTGTTCATAACCTTCGTCACAGTCGAACCTTACACTGGTTGAATCTGGCCAAAAACCTGGCCACCATGACAAAATCCGAAGTGCGCGTTCGGAATTCTGACTTAGCAAATCTCGTTCGGAAGACATTGGAGCACACTACTTCAGCTCCAGAAAGTTATTTCAATGATTTTTGTCGTCCTCACAGTCTCGTGAAGTTACCGTTGTACGAAACACTGTAATTGATTGATTCTTATCAACGATATTTGTGAAATTAAAACAAAAGAGTGTTTTGTATTTCCGAATAGAAGACACTTTTGACTATAAGTTAGGTAGATTTTTAAGAAATGTGTCAAATAATGGTATGTGGTATGGTATTTATTTCCACTTAAAATTTAGGTTCCCTTGGCGTATTGTCAATCAGCCGTATTGTCACTCAGCGATTTCGTGTGAGTCAGTTGAGCGGCAACGCGGGACGCCATGTTCTCAGATCATGGATAGTATTTGTGAAGTAGGGAAATGGAGAGAAATCAGTTGGTGTACTTTCAGGAATTCTCTCGTAATTTTAAATTTCAAGACGTGAATTGAAGGTTTTGTAATGAATGGTCACGAATTGTATATAAATATACTAAATAAATTGCAAAAATTTCTTAAAAAACGTATTTATGCAAAAAATAGGCATTTATGCTAAAATAACCAAATATAAGCATTATAAAATTCCGTCAAATGTCATCATTTGTCATGATTCGTGGACATTTATTATCAGCCTTTAAATAAGTTCTCCTAAACATCTGATGTCTAGTTATAACACGCGCCGATTTCGTGCTGGCGAAAAGGACGCTGCGACGTCAATCATTCCAACTCCAAGAGCGAGCTGCCGTCCCAACTGCCCTCCGCCCTCGTGACCTCGCCTTAGATGACCTCCTCCGCCAGAAGCAGGCAGCGCCACGCGGCGTCAAGCTGACAACAGCCATCCACGCACACTGCACTCAACTGCTCGAGTGGTAGGGTTTCCGGAAGCGTCTACTACATGCCGTCATTAATCCCGTAAGCGGAGTGCATGCTGTAGCCGGGAAATGGCGGTGTTCCTACGCCGCTGAAAAGTGAGAACCGTTGGCGAATATACTGCGTTTTTTTGTTGTTGTTTTTTGCTTTGGAACGTCTGACATTTGATCAGCTATTCCGGTGCCACGGTTACACGTCACAACAGTGACGTCATGATGGTGGTGTTCAGCCTTCCGATTGGATGACACCGTAACAGTTGATTTACTTCAAACGTAACTCTGTGCTTTCGTCAGATGTTAGGGTGTCATCCAATCGGAACCTTACACGACACTACAGTGACGTCACTATGGTAGCGTTCCGATTGGATTGGATGACACCGTAACAGCTGATTTACTTCACACGCAGCTTTGTGAAAACGGCAGTATATACTGCGATTTTCCATAGCTGCCTGTAACATGTCATCAGGTATGTTACGGTGCCCGGTCCGAATCCATCTCGTACTTTTATTATTCTTTTTTGGAATTACTGTAAAAGATCTTTAAAATTGCTGTATAGTTTAGTCTTTGGCTAACCTGGATGGCCGAGGTGGCTAAGAGCGAGTACCGACTCATCGCTTCGGACCGAAGGGTCGTGGGTTCGAGTCCCGCCTTGGGCATGGCTGTTTGTCCCTTGACTGTGTGTGTGTGTGTTGTCGCGGAGGGCCTCGCGTTCTGCTGACCCCAGATCAGAGAAGCCCGCAAGAGTGTTTGTCTAGTGTTTGGTCGAATATGCGTCCCTTCGGGACGTAAAGGGCAACCGGCTGTCGGCTGGATAAAAGCCCTAGGAAAAAAAAGTTTAGTCTTTGTAACTGAAATACCTAAAAAAGGGGTCGGCGGTTTTCCCCCGCCCCGGGTCGCTGACACCCACTGAGTACCCTTTCTCATGTACTGCGATTTTTTCCAAAGTGGAAGAAGAATTGAAGGATTTCAACACTGCATTACGATACTTCGAGACGGACAATGAAGAATCAAGTATGGAGAGAGGTTGAACTCTGGAGAAGGATACACAGAAATTACAAATAAAAAATGTACGAAGCAAACATTGAAAATTAATTAATTTAA
The DNA here is from genome assembly GCA_011170035.1 of Teleogryllus occipitalis. Classification (NCBI taxonomy): domain Eukaryota; kingdom Metazoa; phylum Arthropoda; class Insecta; order Orthoptera; family Gryllidae; genus Teleogryllus; species Teleogryllus occipitalis. The sequence goes on along the minus strand of BLKR01002070.1, from coordinate 27,126 downwards.
GGACAAATAAAGATATTGAAAATTTCAGTTCGTGTTATTGTATTTTGCTGTATCTACATTAATAAAATCAATCATTCGGGAGAAATTCTATTTCATTTTTACCTCACCGGCTTTAGTAGAGATATAGCGAACCAAAAGTGTTAGTCCCCAGACGTTCATTATAACCGGAGTCGACAGTATTAGGGGCCGTCCATAAATTACGTGTGCGATTTTGGCTCCCCTTGGTTAAATGTCGTGAGATTTGAGTCGGCCCTTCCCCCTTCTAATCTCACGAGAGATTTTTCAAAATGCACATTGTTAATGTAAATACGTTAATATGCAATTGATTGCATTGGGATTTATTTAAAAAATATAAATGGTTAATTATATTTACTCAAGTCTAGATATGACTAGCATTTAGAATAGATTGAATGAATGAATAGATTGAATAGAGTGAATTACAATGAATAGTATTGCACTTCTAAAAACACTCTGTAATTTTTCTTTAAATTTTCTGTAAAAATACTGGTAATGAGACTTATCTTCTTAATGCTAAATGGTTTGGTAATTTTAGTTAGATTCTTTTTCTCAGTATACTATGCAACTTATTGTAGATTTCACATAACCCCGATAAAATGATGGTACAAATGATGGTGTGAATATAGAAACGTGTTTAACTTAAATTGTCTCAGATTTCGAGCAATTTACCACTGTTTTTAGCGGAAAAAAATTACGTGATATTTGCCGAGACCCCCGCTCTCCCCCACGTTAGATTAGGTGAGATTCGCTTGACCCACTCCCCCCTAAAGACCTCACGTACTGTATGGATGGCCCCTACAGTATCCAGGGCCTGAGGTCCCGAGTGCTTCCTTGCCACGCCTATTCTCGGAGGCCGTGACTGCACAAGGGGCCGGCGAGCAGTCTGGGGCTTATCGCCCCCGGCCCCGCTCCCGCCCGCGCACCCGGTGCATTGATAAGCGCAGCCGCCGCCGGCAGGCGCTGCACGCGGCAGTGTGGGGGGAGATGGAGGGGGAGGGGCCGGGGGAAGAGGGGGAAGGGGTCGCCGCGTCGTAGGCCGCCGCTCGGCCCGTGACGTCACCCGCCGCGGCGGCGGCGGCGAGGGGGCGGTGTCCCGGGCAGTGGTCTTACTGCACGGAGCAGTGAACACGGGGCCTCCAGCAGAAAGAGCCTTGGTAGAAATCAACGCGTTCGAATAAGGTGGCCAGATCTTAAAAAGGGACATTGTTACTTTTTCTAGACTAAAAATCGGGACAAAACGGGCCACGTGCACATTAAATTTTCATATTCCTCAATTAAGATTGATTGCTATACTTGGGTTTTTCTAACGAGGCATCTGAGGGTAGTATCCCCAAGTGGAATAAGGTACGATGTTTTGCGTCTTTCTCGGTCCTGCCGGTAGAGTCGCTTGTTCTGCAGCATTGCTTGATACGGTCGCGATCACGCGACATGTTGCGGCAGGACCAAGAAAGATGCAAAAAGTCTTGCCTAATTCCATCTTGAAGATATTACCCTCAGATGCCACGTTAAAAAAGTATAAGTAGATCAGAAAATCTGAATCTCATAATCAAATCAAAAGCTATAAACAGAAACTCACAGAAGCAGAAGGTTCGGATTAGTGCATTTGTCGGAAACAATATCAATAGCGACATCAAATAACCCGAAAGCTCATTTATCCTTCCTAGAACCTCCACTGAATCTCTCCCTTTTTGGTTTCAATCGTCTGTGAAATTCACTTGTTATGCGTTCCAAGAGCGTATACTTTTATATAAACTAGTGCAGGAATACATAGTGATAATTTTAAAATTACTGACGGCACTTTATGGCTCATTGTCGTCACAAAAATTGGACATTTTGGCCTCCCATTTTCCTTTCAAAAAAATAAGGGACAGACTCAAAATACGGGACTTTCCCGACTTATAGGGGACGTTTGGTCACCTGACCCTATGATTTCAGCAGTCTTGGTGGAAATAAATTTGTATAAAGTCATATTTTATTTTTTTAAGTCATATTTATATAGCTTTTAGGTCATAAATGCTTGCATACTTCGCTGATTTTTAGGTCATTAAAATCCAGGCCCTAATTATTAATGACCTAAATCGCAAAGCTCATCCTCTACTTTCCTTGAGAGTGTGATGGTGCGTAGGACCGCTGAAGAATTTGCTCCGTCCCTTCCCGAGGGCGGAGGGGGGGGGCACGAGAGTGTGGGGGCGCGGCAGAGCAATGGCGTGCGCGATCTCTGCCGTTTGGGGTGGGCGGGGCGGGGCGGGGGAGGGGAGGGGAGGGGAGGCCCTGCCAGCCGCGCGGCCTTCGCCGTATTGAGCGCCCGCGCCGCGCTTCGGCAGCGGGGCCCCTGGAGCACTCGCGGAGGCGACGGCTGCTCTTGGAGATTTGCATGTAGAGAAAGTATTGTGCGTGAAGGAGTGAGAGAGTAAGTAAAAGGAGTGAATGATTAAAAGGAGTGAGCGAGTAAAAGGAGTGAGTGAGTGAGTAAAAGGAGTGAGTGAGTGAGTAAAAGGAGTGAGTGAGTGAGTAAAAGGAGTGAGTGAGTGAGTAAAAGGAGTGAGTGAGTGAGTAAAAGGAGTGAGTGAGTGAGTAAAAGGAGTGAGTGAGTGAGGAAAAGGAGTGAGTGAGTGAGTAAAAGGAGTGAGTGAGTGAGTAAAAGGAGTGAGTGAGTGAGTAAAAGGAGTGAGTGAGTGAGTAAAAGGAGTGAGTGAGTGAGTAAAAGGAGTGAGTGAGTGAGTAAAAGGAGTGAGTGAGTGAGTAAAAGGAGTGAGTGAGTGAGTAAAAGGAGTGAGTGAGTGAGTAAAAAGAGTGAGTGAGTGAGTAAAAAGAGTGAGTGAGTGAGTAAAAAGAGTGAGTGAGTGAGTAAAAAGAGTGAGTGAGTGAGTAAAAAGAGTGAGTGAGTGAGTAAAAAGAGTGAGTGAGTAAGTAAAAAGAGTGAGTGAGTAAGTAAAAAGAGTGAGTGAGTAAAAAGAGTGAGTGAGTGAGTGAGTAAGTAAAAAGAGTGAGTGAGTGAGTAAGTAAAAAGAGTGAGTGAGTAAGTAAAAAGAGTGAGTGAGTGAGTAAGTAAAAAGAGTGAGTGAGTGAGTAAGTAAAAAGAGTGAGTGAGTGAGTAAGTAAAAGGAGTGAGTGAGTAAGTAAGTAAGTAAGTAAAAGGAGCGAGTGAGTAAGTAAAAGGAGTGAGTGAGTAAGTAAAAGGAGTGAGTGAGTAAGTAAAAGGAGAGAGTAAGTATCTAAAAGGAGTGAGTGGATGATCTTGGACGAAAAAGATGGTCGAAACGTCAGCAACACAGCCTTCGACGCGGCGTCACCCGGACAGCCAAGATCATCCACATGACTCCGGCCGCGGAAGCCTACGACTTCACTAAAAGGAGTGAGTGAGTGAGTAACATGGACACAGTCGATAGCTCGAAATCGTTTCTCACATCCAACCAATAGTAAACTAGAATGTCTAACGGCCAACAGAAACTCTTATTTTGCTTTCGTTTAAGTTCAACATTGTGAATACTTCAGCCTAATACTTGTGTTAATGTTCACGTCTATGTGTTATGCTTATGTTTGTGTTTGATTGTGAATAGGTCTTTACATAACTTTCTCTCTCTACTGTGCAAGCGGTAGGGAGAAAGTTCCGCATTAGAACACTGTGGATCATGAGTAGAGACTGGATTTTTATATAATTGCATATTTTTTGTCTTTTTACTTACCGTTCTCAAATTTGTAATCTTGACGAATCGGCCCCGTCCTAACACAATATTCAATTTGTTTGTCACATTTTTACATATTTGGTACTATATTACATATTTTGGCATTTCACGAAATATTCTTAATATATTAATTTTCTTCAATTTTATTACATATTTTTTTATGAAAATAAATTATTTTTAATCAACATTTTTTCCTACAATATTACTGTGCGTTTTCTCCTCCAGGTACCCCATATGAAGACGCGTGATATTCTCAGTCCAGCGCGTCCGCTTCAGTTGCCTCAATAGCAGGAAGTGCGCGTCAGCGACTGAGATCATTTGAACCTTTAGGCGTGAAAAGTATCATTGACGTCGCAGATCGTGACTTTAACCTTAATTTTGGAAACATTGACAATCTCAAAGTGTAACATTTAATGAAAGTACTTCACGTTGCAGTGGTGTTTGCTGGTCGTAGATATCCTTGGTTCGTACGATGTCTTCTATTGCGTCTAGCCTGGCTGTAAAACTACAGTCCTGAATAGAAATTTGCTATTTGCTAAGCATGAAGCTTTTACTATTGATGGGAAAGTTGTCTAGTGCAAAGTGTGCATCAACTTCAGCTCTCCAAATGATTTGTAAGATGTTTGTATTATTTTTAAAATCTGTTTAGGAAATTTGTTATAAAGGTAATTTCGTATTGTGAAAATGTGATTTATAATTAGTGAATTTTGATATTACATATTTTATAAGTTTTTACATATTTATTACATATTCTTACCGTTTTCATTACATATTTATGTACGTATTTTTCTGCTCTCTAATCATGAGGCCTCGTGCTGTGTATCAGATGGCGTGCGTTGACCGCGCGTGGGCGTGGTGCAGGGGCCGTGCGCGCCTTTGTGCCTCTAATCGGCGCCAGGGCCCCCTACAATGCGCCATTCACCGCCCCCCCCCCACTCACTCCGGCATTCTCCCATTCACACTGCACACGGCGCCGCAGCCACGGCCCCCTCACACACACACACACACACACACACACACAAACACACATAGGCTTAAACTTTTGGCAAGGCCGTTTGTACCGGGAGCGGTAGCTCAGTGCATCAACTGATGTCACTGCAGCGCCTCTGACCGGGAGGTCCTAGGTTACACTCTTGACGGCGGCAGGATTTTCGGCTCTAGCTTTTCAGCTACGTCGAATTCAGTCGCTGTCTTGAGAATTCTAGCGGCTTGCTGCACTGATCGGTAGTTTTCAGTGGTTTCTCCGATTAACTCCACGCGAATGCCAGAGCAGTACCCTAACAAACGGGGCATGGACCGCGCGCGATCTTTCCTTCCTCTTCCTTGTCCTATCCTCTCCCCTTACATACACACACTTACCTAACAACACACTACTACATATTCCGGGAGATCGGTCGGGAGCTTAGAGCTTGTCCCGGCTGGGGCGGTGCCCCGCTGGTGGGAGAATCCTGGTTAGGGGGAAACCCCACTAGCCGACGGTAGGTCGGCGCCAGATTGCGCCATCCAGCGGGGGAAGATCACCGCCATCTCCCGACAAAAACATGCACTACACTTACGGGACTAATGACCAACGCCGTTGACGCGCCCGGAAACTCGAAAAAAATCAAGCAAGCAAGCAAGGCCGTTTGCTCTCTACTCTCCCAATATTTTGGTTGATCCTTGATTTTTTCGTGTTTCCAGGCACGTCAAGTGCTATGATAATTAGTCCCGTACGAGTAGTTCACGGGAGGAGGCAGTGATTTTCATCCACTGGATGTTGAGATCCGGCGTTAAATTACACGTGTGTTTGCATAGTTTTCTGCTGCCATATATCTCCTCCAGCGGGGCCCCATCCGGGACAAGCTCTAAGCTCCCGATATACGTCGTAGTGGATGTTACTGTAAGTAAGAGGTGAGGATAGAATAAGGAAGGGGAAGGAAAGATCTCGCGCGGTCTGTGGGGGAAACCACGAGAACTACCGATAATGAAGGCTGGGTGCTAGAATCCTCCAGACAGTTAACTGAATTCGACATACCTATCTAGCTAGTTTCGAAAATCCTGCCACCGACGAACTAGAACCACAGGACCACCTGGTCAGAAGCATTGCAATAACAGTTGCCCTGATTTTTGGGATTTGATGCGCCTATTACGTAAAAAATGTTTAAAAACTTCATTTTGTTACAAACAATTATACATTATGTTATACATTAGTTGTTAATGATATAAAGTGTTTATCTCCAGTGTCTACATAATGCATTCAATTGTACGTTATTGTTTTTGAAACAGTTAAATTCCACTGTACGTTTGACAGTGCTAAAGTGAAGGCAACAGAAGCTAACCACAGGGGGCTTTGCACCCTGGTCGGAGTTGAAATCAGTTTCTTCTCGTGTGATAAAGAGAAAAAACGTGCTTCCAAATTAAAAACTGTAACAGGTTCACTATGTAACGAATTGGATATTTACCACTAGTGCCCATTTATAATATCAAGGTGTTCACGTTCTATAAGAATGTAGAAACGCAAAATTTGCCTCGTATCCCTAGCAATAATCGTATCACAATCTACTTTACTACACAATACAAAGTCGTATTGGCCACTATCTAACTCTTAGTTTCTTTTTTATATAACAATACAATATCAAAACAAAAAAAAGAAAAACCAATATAAATTCTTTGAATAATTTAGTTACTCAATTATTGCCAGTATGTATCATACTAATTACTCTATCATCGCGTTAATTTAAAATTTTCGAATGAATTCTCAAAAGCATAAAATTACAAGAGTGAAGAGTAGTTGTTCATTTCGACTCAATTTTATTAATAAAACTAGATGACCCGGCAAACTCTGTTCCGCCTTAACAGCCGGTCCCATCTTTTTCTCGCGTCGCACTCACTGTGAGAAACTGTACTATACTTGTTGCACTGCGTACGTGCAAAAACGTGCGATCTCACACAGGAACGCTGTCGAACGGGATAAACAGTATCCTATGTCCGTCTCCTGGCTCTAAGCTTCCTGCTCACCAATTTTCAGCCAAATCGGTACAGCCATTCTTGAGTTATAAATAGTGTAACTAACACGACTTTCTTTTATATATATAGATTACAAAAAATTAGTGAAAGAGTAGAATATTGCACACAACATGGAATTAATCACATACGATTATACACAACATGGAATTAATCACATACGATTATACAATGAAGAATAATGCACGAGTTATCTGCTTTCCATTTCCCGAACCATTACGACTATCACGAGCTGTGGGCGGTTCTGGTTCGCCTGAAGAGGTATACTCACACATTGCAGATACTACGGTAATCACGTCCCAAAAAATACGTTTCTATCTGAGCTGTCATGTCAGCAAAAGATAAGTGGATGTTGGTCCTCTGATTTCCCCCCCCCCCCAGAGAATGAGGTTTTCATATTGTGTTACCATTAGGATATACTACACATACGTATATCTGCGGATGGTATAACGGTCAGCGTACCGGACTGTTGTACCCGAGTTTGCGGGATCAAACCCGATCGAAGCCGTGGATTTTTTAGGGGCGAAAAAAATCCTTCGTACGCCTTTCTTTGGAGGGGAAGTAAAGCCGGCTATCCCATGTAGTAGATTTACTGCATGTATAACCCCTCAAGTCTAAAAGAAGCCTCTGAGCTACATTCAGATTGTTTCGTTTCGCAAGATGTTTAGCTGTTTCGTCGTCCAAAATAACACCTTCCTTCAGTAGATGGTGAAAGGTGCGTAGCGGAATTTATTACAAAAATGTGTCGTAGTGATATCGGACCGAAGGGTCGCGGGTTCGAGTCCCGCCTCGGGCATGGTTGTATTTGTGTTCGTCCTTTCACTCCTTATCATCACCATTTTGTTTCATCTTCATAGTTACCAAAACGTTAACTCCAATAGTGGTTGATAATGACCTAGATGTTGATGCGACCTTAAATAACAAAAAACCAAATAGACGTATTGGTTCTGTCACGTATTTATACATACCTCCTTGCGTATTACGAATGGTCGTAATTTTGGTAAGCTCGTAATTTTGGTAAGCTGGTAATTTCACAGATCTTCCCCTTCATTGTAATTAAAATGTTTAAATAAAATTCATACAGAAATTTTATTAAACTAATCCGAACTTTTTATTTTACACTATATTCTACTATATTTTTATACACAAAAATATTTTCTCTCCATATTTTCGTTTATTTGTTTTTCCGCGCGGCGACGAATCTTCATGTTTTCACATTACATAAAACATGCACTCAAGGACGTCTAGAGAAGCTAACTGATTATTTAGAGTTAATTATTTGACTAATTGATTATTTGAGGAGCAAACATTCAAAGGGTGACGTGTCCACTTCACTGTTTTTTAATAAAAATGAAAAATGTAGCCCAAATATTACACTTTCCAACACTATCATTAACTCAGCGAATAGAGTACCACTTAATGTATTGTAAGACATCTTACGTTTCTTTTTTTAGAAATAAAATTGTAGGTGAAAACAACAGAAGAATTCAATTTTCACCAAATGGGCGATGGTGTAGCGGTTAGCGTATCGGACTGCTATACCCAAGTTTGCGGGTTCAAACTCAATCGAAGCCGTGGATTTTTAAGGGCGAAAAAATCCTTCGTACGCCTTCCTTCGGAGGGGAAGTAAAGCCGGCTGTCCCCTGTTAGTACATTTACTGCATGTGAAAGATCCTCAAGCCTAAATGATGCCTCTGAGCTAAATTCAAATCACCTGTTTCGTCGCCCAAGTAATACCTTCTTTCTCCCGTTGTTGGTGAAAGGAGTGTAACGAAATTTGCCGTGTCAGACGGAAGAGCAGGCCTCATGGCCTGAGTCTCGCCACGTAAAATAAGGCAAATTCAATTCAATTCAAAATGGACATGTCACATTTTCAATGTTTGCCCCTGATTTAAGGTATTTGACACATCTGAAGAAGTGTTGAACAATGGGGTTACCTCGATTGATCACAACATGACATCCACGCCCTTTGTACAACATAGATAATACAACCGTCTGTACAATATAATATGCATGAATAAATTCCATGCCAAGCTTTCTGGGTCTAACACTTTATCTCATACGAATTAAACTGTATGTATTACTCGTAGGCCTTTCGAGAAACGTAAAGGAGATGCAACCTGGAAATTAAAGTTCTGCGTAAAAACTCTACCTTTTGTAATTGCATTTCTGCTTTAAGTACCACAAACACGATGAAATTTTATCGCAGAAGTGATAACGGACCTGAGATAATCAGGGGGTTGAGATAACGTGCCTATCTCTACCTACACATCGAAGCTTTCACAGACCATTCAACCATTCCTGTGGACTGTTTGTGCACACGAACCAAATTAGTTTCAAATTTATTTCAACGAAAAGGTTTATGAATCGACTATTTTTGCAACTACTTCTGGCCGAGTAATTTCAGAAACGCTCAACAGTAAGTACCTAAATTAATATTTATTTTCTTTTCCATTGTCCGATTTTCGTACTAACTCCGAATTGAAATGTTCTAGAATTTTAATAAATAATCTATTCACAGATATATTACTTGTAAAGAACTTCCCAAAAGTGCAACAAACGCACAAAATTGATTTACGCAAACGAGTGGAAAATGGAAGCGGTGTCTTACTTTTGAAATTTGCAGAACGCCATTTTTTATTTTTCTTCTTCCGTTCTTGCTGCTCCTGCGCGTTTCAGATATGCCTAAAGGAAGCAGGAAGCGTCCAAGGAGTAAGCAACATCAACCTGTGACTAAGTGGTACCTGTTAGCAAACCCACAAGACGGCATCCCCCTGGCGAACATCCCACAGGCGAACAGCCCAACAACCTCAGCAAAAGGAGCCGAGGACCACAACGCGACAATTCACGACATCCTGCAAGCGTTTGAAGATCATCACAAAACTCCTTCTCTGCCGCCACTCGGTCGACCGTGTATACTCTACATCCAAAGCACTGTCATTACTTTTCACCCGCGGGGTCCAACTCCTATCGAAGTGTTTCTATGGCCTACCTATTACGCTCCTGACAGACGGGATGCCAATTACGACGGGCCAAAAACTGTAGATTTCGAGGAAGACCCTTTGCAATTGACCAAAGAGCAGCTCGAAGAGTATTTTACGCACTTGCGAAGGGATCATCCGGTGTTCACGTCGGCCCGTGAAGTTTCTTCAATATACTGCGGCCACTTTCATGTTGAGAAGTGGATCGAAGCGAGTGATCGACGTAAGAGATTTTTAGATAGTCAGCAGTAAAAGTGGTTACTTTTAGGGCATACAGCGCGCTAAACGATCGATTTTTAACAATGATAAATGTGAAATGATGCTCAAAAGTTGACGTCAAACGAATGCAACAAAGAAAACAAAATACTTTCATTTGAACATATCAGCTACTGCTGACATTATTATTATTATTATTATTATATTATTATTATTATTACGAGCCCGTTACAATCTCTTGGCTAGGTCCTCGTGGTTTCTCAGGGAAGTTGTACACGGGCATGTACTCAACTAAACTGCATGGGCATAACTATGGAAATGAACACATTTCTTACATGAAGGCGGTATTCATTACTACTAAGTAAAAAATTGTCATGTACTTTGGCTGCTAATACAACCTGTCTTTTAATATTGATATTGTTTCCACAAGTCTTCACTGGTTTCATGTTTCTTCATTTCCACGATTCAGCTAGTTTGAAGGGACCTCCATGTCCTTCTGCATGCAGCCAGACCCATCCAATTTCTGCCAGCTGACTCCTTGAGGAGTTGTCCTCCCATCTTCTTCGTTGCCTTCCTGCATTACGCCATCCGATTCTTGGTTCCCATACGGTTGTAGCATAGGCTCCTCTGTTGTCTTATGACCTGATCCCTTCCATTTCCATTTTTGAGTCAAGGCTTGTTCTATTATGTCTTTTACTTTTGTTCTACTTTCTATTTCCATACATGTTACGTGGTCTGCTGACCTTCATGTAATGTAACTTAATGTTCCCAATTAAGTGAATGATGTATTAGAATTAAAATAAAAGGACAGTCTGAAAAATAGTGTATGACACGTGGAAAAAAGTGATTTGATTTTGCGCCTACTTGCCGACAACAAGTGGTAGTCGGCAACTGTAATAGGTAAGGCCTGTTATACAGTTTCAATAAATTATTATAAAAAAATTGGTTTTGTTCGTAGCGTTGCACCACTCGACCTATACGCCTCGTGTCACATTTCCTACTCGCAAAATAGAATGTCACTTTTAGCACTCGTATCACATGCAACACAACCAACACACTAATCAACGCCGACATTATCAGGAGATTAAATCCAAGGTCTCTGAATCAGGACTTTAGTTCTGTTTTCTCTAGGAAGAGGAATTATTTGGGATAAACCAAGCAAAAAAATTTAAAACCATTTTTTACGAAGTAAATTCGTAATATCGGTCCGAAGGGTCGCGGGTTCGAGTCCCGCCTTGGGCATGGCTGTTTGTCCCTTGACTTTGTGTGTGTGTGTGTGTGTGTGTGTGTGTGTGTGTGTGTGTGTGTGTGTGTGTGTGTGTGTTGTCGCGGAGGGCCTCGCGTTCTGCTGACCCCAGATCAGAGGAGCTCGCAAGTGTTTGTCTAGTGTATGGTCGAATATGCGTCCCTTCGGGACGTAAAAGGCAACCGGCTGTCGGCTGGATAAAAGCCCTAGGGAAAAAAATTCGTAATATGATCAGGCGACATAAGTCCTATGGTCAATAAATCACAATTCACTACCAAATTTAGTACTCTGTTAACTTCAAGCTTAATTTATGTCAAATGGCAAAAGGTTCTTGGATTTCGCACAATCTAACATTAAAGAAAATCAACATCATATATGTTTATTATTCTATATTTTTCAGTGTGCAGAATGTGTTTCTTTACTTAAAAATTTTTGTCATTTAACTTATAGTCAAACGTAGGTGAAAGTCGCTCCTAGTCAGTAACATCCACTGCAAGATTCATATCTTATTTCCAATTGAACCCAGCTTAACACAACACATCGGTTACGTATGTCTAACGTACACGTATGAATATGTGCCATTCCACGCCAGGTGGGTTACATGAGAGTAGAGAAGTCCAAATAAAATTGTGCAATCTGATAGTCGGTATCCTCCTAACATAAACGCATTCGCCGTTAATCTTTATTTATTTATTTATTTATTTTACGTCAAAAACAGTTAAAACTGCGTATGACGTGCTATGGGGAAAAGTGAATTGTGTGCACATTTTCAAAATTCTGTGATCTCTACACCAAGTCATATACTACTTAAATTTTGGAAGAAAAAAAAACACCCTCCCATATAATAAAATCTACTTTCAAGGATAAACAAGCAATAAATTTTGGCTCTCATGTTGTCCTTCGGAATAATACTTCCTGCCGCGACAACATGGAAACGATAATTTCAATAATTGTATTTCCCACTGAATTCTAGAAGACGTGCACAGAAAATGAAGTTACATTTATGTCCAGAAGCAAAACAAGGGGCCATCTCAGCATTTGCTCAATGGATCAGGGAAACTGGACGAAAAACCTGATCGAGAATCATCGGATGAATCGACTCACTATTTTAGGAGATTTACGGTTTACGGTTGTATACCTTTAGCAGTAGTGACTGACGCTCTTTCAACTTAAGAATGAATGTATCGTTTTGTGAAAAATGTATCATTCTCCTTGCAAGCAAATCGACTTACCATTCATGAATAAAAAGCTATTAAAGACAGAAGGAATGACTTCAGAGTTCTTTTATCATATTTTAATCCTAAAATGTTTTCAATTCCTTTAAATCTTTGTCAAATTCAGAAACTCCCAACGAATAGCGTTTGAAATGAAAATAAATACAAATAAAAAGAACTCCCGACTTAGTTATCGCATAAAGTAATGTACACTAGATCACCACTAGCTATTCTGCTTGTTAGAATTCAATGACTGTCTGGAAGAGCGTAATGGAGAGGATAGGTCAAGGAAGAGAAAGGAAAGATCGCACGCTGTGACCCGTTTGATGCTCCACAACGAGGGCGAGGGCGATGTGAGAGCGAGGGGAGATAGAGGGAGAGATAGAGGGCGAGATACAGAGTGAGAGCGAAGGAAGATAGAAGTGAGAGCGAGGGCGAGATAGAGGGTGAGAGTGAGAGCGACATAGAGGGTGAGAGCAAGAAGGAGAGCGAGCGCGGAGACGAGATCTGCGGCCGTGCGTGGGCTGAGGGGGGGGGGCACCCGTCCCGTTGTCGCTGCCGTTGTGCATTGTGCTCGCGCGGCGGCCCTTGACCTCGCAAACCCTCTCCCCCCGCACCACCCTCCGCCCCCGCGAGCCCCTCGCCGCTTTCCCAAGAGGTGCTTACCCGGTGGGCGATCCATTACGACTCCGCGTATGCAAGACGTTCCTACCCATTTTAGAAGCCAGGCCCTCAAATTGCATGATCCAATCCGCTGTCCAGATTCTGCTTTCTCTTTACTCAACTACCAATGGAAAGGGGGCGCCTTCAGAACACACGTGGAGCTCCATTGAACTTTCAGAATTTTGTAGAAATTTTCCTCACATCCGTACTCATATACTGCATCAGGTTTTTTTATGGTCAAATATAACCAATATCTGTTGTATACCTGTATTGTTGAAGTATCCTTTTGTTTAAAGACAAATGAAAGAACATTTAATTAATTTACATTTTCCATTATTTCATCATTTCTGTTTGAATTGTGAAATTGAACAATAAACCTTTTAATGTACGACAATGCACGCTTTTCCAGGAACAACAAAACTGATAGAAGGTAATGAAATAAAAACAAATGAAACAGTCAGAGATGCCAGTCAAGTAAAATAACTGAACTGGAGCATTGATAGTTTGTGCACTCTGTCCAATAATTGAAATTATCTCCAATGCTCCACGTGTTTTTCAGTCAAAAGGCGAACTCCACTAAACTGTGACAGAGAAGTTGGTCTCTTCCTTCCACTGAACAATGATAGTATGGTAATCACGAGAGGTAAACTGTAGTCAAAATGAATGATTATGGATGGGATATTCAAGAGGATGCGTGGTGCTATAACAAGCCATTCTCGCCACACCCACACAGTCAAAACACCGAACATGCACTAACCAATGGCCTTCAGCTTCACGTATTTGGAACTCATTGCGAGCCCCTACCCCACCAAGGTTGGTTCGACCGTTATAGAGCCTGACAATGCACAATCATTCGTGTCCCGCCGTCTACGCAGCGATTGATGAGGTCACAGACACAACGCGCTCACGTGTGCGCCAAAGAGAAACTCCTCGCCAGCCGCCAGAGAGCGCACAGAGCAAGTGCCGCAATCTCATTAATCCCAGGGCCATTCCTCGCTTCCTACGCGCTCTCCATACACGCTCCCCACGCTCGCTCTCCCACACGCTGCTGTGGCGTATCCAAGCGGCCGGCTGCTCCCTTCTTGGTTTCCACCAACAACAATCCCTGTATGAACCTATGGATCGTGAAGAATAATATCAATTGTTGAATTTGCTAATACAATTCCTGTTAAGCCTCCGGTAGTAAATAGGAGCTCAAACAATACCTAAAGAGGTCATAATAGGGAGGAATTATAGGATAGTTGAGATCCACGTAAAGTAGCTAATCAGCTAAAAATCTTAATTCCTGTTGGTACATCAATCAATTTATAGTTGCTGAAGTGAAGTACGCTCGTGTATCTACATCTATACCAACAGTAAATACATGATGAGCTCCTTTAAAATAAATTGAAACTCTTGCCATAATTATCAATCCAGAAATTCAAAATCTTAATAAAATAAAAAACCATATGATAATAAATCAAAACCCCAATTATAACTTAAGCCTTCAATATTTCCACTCAAATTAATAGATAATATATACATAAATTATATGAAAAATTTTAAACTGAACCATTCATCAAAACATTCCAATTAAAAAAGAAAGTTATCATAATAAGGATCGCAATGCTTCATTTCTAAAATTTTAGGTACCGGAACGCGCCCCATATTAATTATTAATTTAATAGAAATAGTTATATACTTATAATATAATTTAATAATTATTCCCGAGGTTCCGGAACGCCGTTCCGTAGCCAGAAATTTCCGCCAGAAATCAAGCCCTGGACCATCGACATCCAAATTTAGGGCACACAAAGCAGGTTATATCTCTCCATTTTACGGAGATTTCCATAAAAACGCTTCGGATGATTTCTGAATCTACATGGTACATCTCAAACGCAGCATTACACAGAGATCTAAAAGTGCCGACAGTCTTTGAAAGAATGTAAACAAGCAGCTCAAGTTGCCTTCAACGTATAGAAAATCACTGAAACCCTCTAGCCATCAACATCCTTAATAATAGTGAAGAAACGTACTGATTACCCCTAATTACACCCTAAAAATATCATTATACACATATACACAGTGACAATTTGAAAATCTATATATAATAATTAAAGTTGAGGAATATGAATATATATATATATATATATATATATATATATATATATATATATATATATATATATATATATATATATATATATACATACAGACACACACACTCCTCAACTTTGACTCCTAACCAAAAGAACCAAGTTTGTGTTTTAGATGCAAGAAAACTGTGAAATGTACCAATGGGATACCTTCTCCCACAATAATTTGTCATTGTTATCTGTCATTTTCTCATATTTACTCATTATTTTAATACACAATAGTTGGTAATTTTACTTTGTTCAGAATAAAAATCCATGGTTTCTCCCATCAATACCAGGTGAACGCCGTTGCAGTGTCCTAACAAAAGCTCCACGAACCGCCCGTGATCATTCCTTCATTATCGCCCCTTCTTTCCCACTACTCCTATTCT
The DNA here is from genome assembly GCA_011170035.1 of Teleogryllus occipitalis. Taxonomy (NCBI): domain Eukaryota; kingdom Metazoa; phylum Arthropoda; class Insecta; order Orthoptera; family Gryllidae; genus Teleogryllus; species Teleogryllus occipitalis. Next base: position 11,593 of record BLKR01002070.1, on the reverse strand, counting down.
GACACATACTTCCACTACACTACAAAACCTGTTGTAAGAGAGAGTTGGGAGCTTGGAGCTTGCCCCGGCTGGGGGGGGGGGTGCTCCCCTGGAGAGATATCTGGAGGGCGTGACTTCGCAAGCTGACGTGTAGGTAGGCGTCGGACCTCACGTTACATAGAGGGGGATCACCCCACCTTTCTGAACGTACACTGTCACAAATTACATTAAATTTAATGTAGATTCAATGTACGACTGTACATTCATTTTAATGTATCTTGTACATTAAAGGGAAATTTAAAGTTAAAATCAATGTAGATTTAATGTACGACTGCTGTCTTAATTTACTTGTCTATATTAAATTTATTGTACACGTACGTTAAATTTAACGTACATGTACATTTACTGTACATGTAAAGTTACTGTACGTGTACATTAAATTTAATTTACGTACATGAAAATTACTTTCATGCACTGTACATTAAAAACAAAGCAGAAATTTCTAAGAGTGTACATAGAGCATGCACTAGACTTACGAGAGTAGTGATCGGAATCAAATAACCAATCACTGCCACACATGGGGGCACTAGGGGAGTCATGCTCTGCGACGCGGAGCACTGGCGCAGACGATCTCAGGTTGGCGGTCCAGAGTTCGCTCTCACCAAAACACAGTCGACCCGCTATTTTCCCGAAGAAATTGGGACCGAAACCACCTCGGCTGATCCGAGTGTTTTTTGGAAAGAATTTACAATAAACTCTCATTTATATAAATTCCAAGGAACCGAAATAATAGGTACTCGTTTTATAAAAATTCATGTTTTGTTATTATTGTATATTATATCCGTATTTCTTTGTTTCGTTGCAGGGCCTCAAATTTTGATCGTGTTACAACGAAATTCGTGTTAAGCTAGTTCGTGCAAGAGGTTTCGCTCCATTAATTTTGTCAAAAATTTGTACAAAAGTGTGTCACGGGAAAACGCTGTTTTACAATAAGAACTAGTTAACGATTCTGTTACAGAAAATGAAGAGTTTGGTTTCACTTTTCAGAATATTTCGTGCGACCTTTTTAGAGCTGTACTTATCGACTTCATTCATTTCTCAATGATTTTCACATCACTTATTTCCATTTGAAATTGTATTGCAATGCGTATGGGAATAGACTGGGCAAACAGGGGGAATCAATAGTATAATGATATATAGTATAATGAATTAGTTTACATTTGTATTGTGTAATAAAAAAAGACTCATTATGCCTGTAACAAGTAATGTACTTCAGCTTCTGGGTAACCCCCATCTCGGTCCGGTTTTTGTCTAGTTCCCGTGATCCATTGAGAAAATGCTGAGATGGCCCTTTGATTTGCTTCTGGAAATAAATGTAGCTTCATTATGCGCACGTTTTGTTGAGCTCTCCTTTTGCTTGCAGTGGTAGTAGAGCTTAGGGTGAGTTTCTATTTTGTTAGCCATGCAGAAAAATGAAATCTGCAATTCGTTTACAGTTACAAATAAGTTTTCGGGAAAGTAACTCGGGAAAGAAAAATGTCCAGTTTTTGAAATGTTAATCTCGCGCTTTTTTCAATTCTATTATTATTATTATTATTATTATTATTATTATTATTATTATTATTATTATTATTATTATTATTATTATTGTTATTATTATTATTATTAATTTTGTTAAAGTTTTTTTTCTTCTTTCAACTATTAATAGTTTTATTGTTGGGAAGGAATTCTGAAACTCAAGAAAGCGTGCACAGATGATTTTCTGCCCATACGTCACATACAGTTCTTTTACTGTTTTTTGACTTAATATCTAAATATATAAAAAAACTGAAGAAAGTCCAGTGCTCCAAGATCCTGCAACGGGGTACACGACCTGCACTCGCTAATGGCCAAGCAAAGCGACTGCGTTCAGCCATTGAAGTAAACGAGCTGCTCCCTCATTCACGAATGCTAGCGTTGAGCCAAACAGGCAGCCAGCACACTGTTTATTCGGCGGTTTTCGACTTGCAGTTAACGCAAATACCCAACAGAAGTTCCCTGGAAAACGTTGCACGAGCGACTGGCAAACACAAAGCTGCTCGAAATATATTGCTACACGTCATGCTTGAAATTCAGAGGTAATCCGATTGCCATTCAGGTTAACAAAATAAAGGTAAAAACTAATAAATTGAAATTTAAGATTGTATTAGAATTACTTTTACAATCTCTCTGCTTTCTAATTATATACTTTAGGGTATAAGACTCTCGATTCTTAGGTCGTGAGAAAAGAGGAACACTTTTTACATTCCTACACTGTCAGAAATTTCCGTATTACTTTAATGAAATGTACATTAAAGTAATTATCATGAACTGACATAAAAATTTAATATACACATGTATATTAGGAAGCAAAAGTCAAAGCCTTATTGTTATTTCTAGAAGGAATGAACCCATGATCCTGATGGACTGGTGATTATACAATATGAACGATGAGAGGCAGGGGAAACAGGAGAACATCTGTACAGTAAATCTACTCTGATTTTAACTTGAGTATTAAATTTAATGTACAAATATATTAAGCTATTATTAATGTACAATTTTACATTAATTTTCATGTACAATACATTAATCTACATTAGATTTATTGACATTTCTAACAGTGTACGTTCGACACTATGTCTTATTCAGTACACATTCATACAGTATAGATTCTATCCATGCACACTGAAGATCCTCACTCTACAATTCCTCCTCCCATATTTTAATATTATAGTCCTATCCATTTTCTTCGACAGTAAATCACATGACACCGTTAACATTACGACTCTGTTGCCTTTAACTCCCAATGGCATTATTATTATTACTCTGCATTTCGGGATTTCCTTTCATTTTGGGATTGAGAAAGCACGTACAGTCTGATTCGAGTTTTATGCGTCAGAAAATTGAGGAAGAAATACATTTATTGTAACTTGATTGCTCTCTTCACTTACCAAAAACATATTTTCGGACGAGAGACAATTCTCCGTTTTTGGAACGCATGGTCGGCGTCGTGCGGAGGAAAAAGAATAAGTATTTGAGCCCAGAATTTAATTCTGACCGTAAAACACAGTTGTGGTTCGGTCTTAGAATGGGAGTGTACGTGTGTTAGTGGAGTCGGGAATTCGTACTTCATAGAGCTTTTAATGAACTTACATGGCTACATTGACACTTAAAGAAATAATTTGAGGGCCAGTGATTCTTCAATGAATTTAGGACAAGCTTACATTTTCCAACAGGACAATGATCCCTAGCACACTGCTTTCAATACGAAACTTTGGTTGTTTTATAATACACGAAAACAACTGCATTCTCCTCCTCAATCCCCGGATCTAAATCTGATAGAACAGTTATGGAGTTTTCAGGAGGGAAAAAAATGAAATACAAAAACTGCAAACAAAACAGAATTGCCGACAGCATTAAGAGAAGAATGGAGTAATATTCTCCTTAAATTGTGCTAAGTCTTGTGAAGATCATGTCATAGAGACTTAGGGTCGTTAATCATGCCAAGGGAAATCCCACAAAATATTGACGTCTTTTTTTAGCAAATGTGTTTATTAGGACTATAAATGTCCAAAGATGTTTTGCGCCCCATTTCGGCACCCTGTCTTTTGTTTTCATCAGTACCAAAGTATTTGTCTGGCTTTGTGAAAATATAGGACGAACTTATTTGTTGTCAAGTTTGTTTTATCTTATTTATGTTAAATTCTCTGTAAAGTATCCACAGACCCAAAATAGAGAGATTCGTAAGTGTCCACTCACTTTTTACACTAACTGTTCATTTAATAATACCGCACTGAAGATGTAATAAGGAGTGGAATCGTAGTAATGTAAATAATTGGTTTTATTTCTTTTCTCACAACCTAATGTTTATAATGAACGTATTAAACATTCGTCAATAATTTAACGTTTATTTCTATTTATTGTATTATACGTACTAGGCGATACGCCAATTGCTAACTACGTGTGCACATAGTGAATGCGACTGCTGTCTCAGAACTTTTCTACACTTAAGTAACATAAAATATTTACCAGTGTAGCAGGAGGGGAGAGAAGAAAACTCCGAACACTTACCTGTAACAGTAAAAACAACAGAAATTAAAGTAGAGCAATGTCACACAAAAATATTACAATAAAGAAGGAATAAAGGCTAATGTATAATTATAAATACATGAGCAGTTAGCTACCAGGAAAAATCTTGTGAAAATTTTACACGCGAAACAGTTTTTTCTCATCTACATGTGATTTCATATTAACGACATATGTTCTTGCCACGTTTTAACAGGGAATCAGCTGGATACCAATTATATTCCTTCGTGAAATTATGAAGAACCCCTAAATGTGACAAAATTTTGAAAAAAATTCGGTATAGATACCAACAGCAAAACCACCTATCGATACTTGTATATACGACTGTTTCGCACTTGGGAAACTGGAAATTATAGGAAACATGACCGTGAAAAATGTCGGGTAAAACACAGGGAAAAGCCACATCTGCATAACGACCGGAAAGCAAATGTTTTTTCCGAGGAACGGTTCATTAGAGGTGAAATGTAGCGGAGCCAAAGGTAAAAAATATGACTTTTCGCTCGGATTCCATGAAACAAGTGTAGCTACTCTTCTATTTTTTACAGATCTCTACAGATCAGATTTTTTACTCTATCTATATTTTACAGATTTGCGGCTTTAGAAAATACCTAATTTATTAATGAAAAAATTAAAGGAGTAAAAGTTTTTAAAAGTTTTAAAAGATTTTTTTGGTAATATATTTTATTATAAATTACGAAATTTATACTTTAATTTCAATTTGTACATTTTCATTACCATTAGTAATGAAGTTAAGTCACACATTATCTATTAATTTGAAGCAAATTTATATTTTTTAACACTTTAAATTCTATACACTTTCAAGGAGGCATGGTTCCCTTTTAAACTGCCCCTCTAACCAAATTCATTTTAGGGCCTTTTCCCTAAAGAATTTTCTCTGTACGGCACAAGATCGCAGAACCAAAGAGGAGCCCCAGAAGAATCGGGAACTAAGTACAGGATGCCACGAAAATCTCACCGCACTGAGCCGAGTCAGGGCTCTTATTAAAAATTGCATTAATGTTGATAGCAACCAGATCACTGGGAAACAAGTGAAGGGGACATCACTTTCAGCATAATTTATGATGTGGTGGGTACGCAGTTTACGTATTCAAGCAGCAGCTCGTGCTACCAACATAATTTCTGTTGCAAGCCATCTCACCAGCAAACTGCCACTGCTGAAAGACTTTCCTAGCGCGCTATATTTTGACGAGAGACGTGTTGGAAAGTACGTGTCGCAAAGGCTAGAGGTTCTTAACGGTTAATCGCAGAGGCCGAAACTCAACGCGCAGTCGCCAACTTGACACACGTAGCGAAGCGTCAGCTGCGACTTTTATAGCTCATTTAAAAGTTTGGTTTCCTTTGTGCATTGAGTAGATTCCTGCACTTGAGTACAGGAGCAGATCCAGAAAGCATTTCGGCGGGGTTGGGGAATGAGTGCATTCCCTTCCCTGAGCTACTTGACTGTCCAAGGCACAGTTGCCAAACGTTTCGGCCGCCATGCTGCGACCTTCCTCAGGGCAAGATGCGGGGAGGTGGTCAGCGCACGAGTTAATACAGGGTTATACTTGGACTTTTCTAACGAGGCAGCTGAGGGTATTATATCCAAGATGAAATATGAGACGGCTTTTCGCGTCTTTCTCGGTCGTGCCGCTAGAGTCGCTTGATCTGCAGCACAGCTTGATACGGTCAGGATCATGCGACCTCTTGCGGTAGGACCGGGAAAGACGCAAAACGTCGTGCCATATTCCCTCGTGAGCCGGTTGGCCGGGTGATCGGCCAATGCGGAGAGAATTTCACGTAATGGCGGCCGAAACGTTGCCACCTGTGCCTTCGATGCGGCGTCTGCCGGACAGCCGAGGAGCTACTGACTCCGGCCGCGGAAGCTTATACTCTCATTCCCGCCTCTGTTTCGGACTCTCACTTTTCCTGGAAATATTTTTGGAACAACTACAAAAGGTTTAGCGTGAAATTTAAAATATAGACATTCAAAACGGATGTACTCCTTTGGATGTGGTGCGAACAAAATTCAACTGTTCTTGACAAATTTAGTAAAATTACAACAAAAATGCCGAGTCGACGTAGGTCGGCGCCGGATCTCGTCCTCCGGCGGCGGATGATCACGGCTATCTCCCGCGATAAACACATGCACTGCACTTACGTAACTAATCATCTTTGCAGTTTACGCGCCCGGAATCAATCAACACAACATGATTTTGCGAAAGATTATCCCGTGTACTTCCCCCGTCCGGTTGAATCCGCACCTGTAAGGTACGATAAGAAGTGGTGGATGCATTTAGCACTTTAAATTTTAAATAATCGCATATTGTAAACAACGATATAGCACATTACAGCTTTATAAAAAAATAGCATTGTGTAACAATTATTGAGAAAAATTTTATTAAGGGAGAACTCAGAGATAAAAAATTCTTTTGACACTTTTTAGATTTTCCCCATTAAAATCAAGAAATATGGAAACTAATTTAATATTTCGCAATTTGTGAACTTCAACAATTACAAAAGCGTAAGAAGAATACAATACGTTAAGGCGGCTCCACACATTCAGCATTCGCCGAACAGCGAGCTACTGCCGTTTCGTTAAACATCTTAATCATAAATTCATAAACACGGCCAGTCCCAAAATTAATGTTTTCAAGCATTGACGTGTTGTCATCTATATCGCACCCCTAGTCAGAGAGCGAACTCGAAAGAAACCATAAAAGCTATTTAGCAATTATACGCAGATTCACGATCATTATAGCAGACAATTACTGTAGATTCACGATCACTTCACACTTCTAACATGTTTTCGCAATTTATCGCAGATTGAAAACTTTCAGAAACAAACTGCACAGACCGTCAAACATACCATTACTTATATTTTCATCGTTTCGTAACCTTTCGCACTTTTTTTTGGTAATTGCTAACATCTAGTAACTCTAGCGATAAGGGATAAGAGCCCAGTTTCATACCAGAGAACATTTGCGGGTAAGTTCGAGTGAAAGCGCCTCGTACAGTAGAACCCCAGTATTCTGAACTAACGGGGATGTGGTCTGCTCGAATTCGGGAATGTTCGGATTATCCAAAAAATCTACATACATACCGTACATATAGAAAAATACCTTTAGGATTATGGAACTATATAAGACACATCTTTAGACACAATGAAATTCGAATCCTGACGGCGGCAGGATTTTCGACACAAGCTTTTCAGGTAGGTCGAATTCAGTCGCAGTCTGGAGGAGAATTCTAGCAGCCAGCTGCTCTAATCGGTAGTTTTACGTTGTTACTCCGATCAACACCAGGCGAATGCCGGAGCAGTACCCTACCAATCGGGCCACGGACAGCGCGCGATCTGTCCTTCCTCTCCCTTGTCCTATCCTCTACCCTTACACACACACACACTAACATTCACTACACTTCCACATATTCCGGGAGCTTAGAGCTTGTCCCTGCTGGGGCGGTGCCCCACTGGTGGGAGAGTCCTGGTTAGGGGGAAACCTCACTAGCCGACGGTAGGTCGGCGCCGGATCTCGCCATTCAGCGGGGGAAGATCACCGCCATCTCCCGAGAAAAAAGCATGCACTATACAAACGGGCTAATGACCAAAGCCGTTAACGCGCCAGGAAACACGAAAAAAATTAATCAAAACACAATGAAACGTAGCGTGCGATGTGAGAAAATTGCAACGTAGATGAGCGATATGAAGAAGTAGCAATGTTGCGAAAAAGGCAGTACAGTACGTATACAATCGATCGCATGCGGTAGTATTGCTGCGTTGTTTAGAAGAGGTGAAGCACTGTTTTTGTCGCCGCTGTTACATATCACGTTTTTTTTCTGGAAATAAAATTCTGGGAAAAAACAACAGAAGAACTCAATTTTTGCCAAATGGACACGTCATCTTTTGAATATTTGCCCCTCATTTGTGTTCATTTTCCCCTCCATCCCGAATTTTGTTCGAATTATCCGAAATTTGGGATTTGCGAGGTTCTGCTGAATGTGGGATTGATTGATTGATTTTTTTGTGTTTCCGGGTTCGACAACAGCTTTTGTCATTAGTTCCGTAAGTATAGTGCATGTTTTTCTCGTGATATGGCGGTGATCTTCCCCCACTGAATGGCGAGATCAGGCGCCGACCTACCATCGGCTAATGGGTTTTTCCCCTAACCGGGACTCTCCCACCAGCGGGGCACCGCCCCAGCCAACAAACTAAGCTCCCGACCGGTCTCCCGTAATATGTGGTAGTGTAGTGCATGTTAGTGTAAGTGCGTAAGGATAGGACAAGGAAGAGAAACGAAAGATCACCGTGGCCCGTTTGTTAGGGCACTGCTCTGGCGTTCGCCTGGTGTTGATCGGAGAAAGCACGAAAAACCACCGATCAGAGCAGCCGGCCGTATAGGAGTTTCCTCCAGACAGCGACTGAACGACCTAGCTGAAGAGCTACTGTCGAAAACCCTGCCGCCTTGGGGAGTGTAACCTAGGACCTCGCGGTCAGAGACGCTGCAGTGACATCAGTTGATGCACTGAGCCACCGCTCCCGGTTGTATGTGAGACGTGCACGGGTCCCTTTAGTGAGTGGTGAGGGGTGGGGGGGGGAGGGGAGGGGAGGGGAGTGGCTCGGCTGCGCAACGGGACTGCACTGCGTCGGGCGATGGCGGCGCCGTGGCGCCGGGGCGGTGGAGGGGCGAGGGGTGGAGCGAGGGTCGATACGGCCAGGCGCCGCCCCGCCTCGCTTGCCCCAGCTGAGCCGACCCGACCCCACCCGACCCGACGCGGCCCCGAACCCCTGCGAACCAGAGGCGCCCAGATTCCTCTTTCTCCATGGACTTTAAACAAAGCAATTTTTTTATTGATTCATGAGTGATTCCGGGCACGTCAACTGCTAAGGCCATGAGCCTCGTAAGTGTAGTGCATGCTTTTAGGGTGGGAGGAGGCGGTGATCATCGCCCGCTGGATGACGAGATCCGGCGCTGTACTAACGTCGACTAGCGGGTTTCCCTAAACAGGTATCTCCCACCAGCGGGGACCGTCCCAGCCGGGACAAGTTCTAGGTCCCCGACAGGTCTCCCGTCATGCGTGGTAGTGTAGTGCATGTTAGTGTGTGTGTGTGTGTGTGTGTGTGTGTGTGTGTGTGTGTGTAAGGGATGAAGATAATAATAATAATAATAAAATAATTAATAATAATAATAATAATAATTTGGTATAATAATAATAATAGCATTCGCCTGGTGTTGATCGGAGAAACCACAGAATGTACCGATCAGAGCAGCCAGCCGCTAGAATTCTCCTCCAGACAGCGAGACCAATTCGACCTTTCTTTAGATACTGTACTAAATCCGCCACTATTGTGGCTGGAACCAGGCCGTGTCCTGCGTGAGCTACATCTTGCGGCAGCGACACGCGACAGCTACAAGCGACAAATTTCAAACACTCAGTATCTCATGTGCCCGTCCTGCGTCGGCGACATCCGCGACGAAGCGACGAAAGCGCTACAAGCGGCGGCGTCCGAGATTCAAACAAGTTTGAATCTTGTCGCTACTTGTCGCCGCTTGTCGCTGTGTCGCGCGTATAGTTTTGCTGTTTTGGTCTTCAATTTCCATCTCAAAGATGTCGAACAGCGATATAATGGAATGATTAACTGAAGATGTAAAAAATACAAGGAAATTGTGGAACAAGAGATTGAATAACTACCACAGTAGAATTGTTAGCGGGGAATTGTGGAAGGAAGAGATGAATGCACTGAAAATAACAAATAAGTTTGTTTTTTATTGATTAAATTATGTTAATTTATATTATTCTTAGTGAATTTGTTAGATGCTAATTATATTGCGTAGTACATACATCACAATGTATTATATACCAGTATTCCTGTAGACGTAAATGAGGTTAGGTATCTATTGTAACCAAACCGGCAGGGCTATTGAAATAATTGCAAATAGTCTGTCTTATTTCACGGGCTTCTGTTGAGGGTGAATTAAACCTACTACTAACTGGCAGAGTGAATATCTGTGGAGAGTTTGTTAAACATACAAAAATCTTGAATGTTTCCTTTGAAACATTTCGACTGTCGTTGTCGCAGCCTCCTGTCGCTTACGTAGGACACCACGCGCTCTGTCGCGCGGCATCGCAACTTGTCGCTTGAAGCTGACGCAAGCTATCGCTTGTCGCCGCCGCCGGTTGTAGCTCACGCAGGACACGGCCTTAGCACCTCCTCAGGGCCATCTATAAATTATCTGAGGTCTTTAAAGGGGGAGGGGGTCAATGGAATTTCACCTAGCCTTACGTAGGGGAGAGGAGGATCTCAGCCAATATCACGGAATTTTTTTACGTTACAGTGTTAAATTGCAAGAAAACTGCGACAATTTCGGTAAAACAAGTTTCTATACTAAAATATGGCTATATCTTGCACAATAATTTTTATCGCGGTTATGTGAATGCTACAATAAATAGCATCGTATACTGAGAAAAAGAATCTAACAAAAATTACTGAACTTTTTATCATTAATGAGATAAATCTCATTACCTGTTTTTTTACAGAAATTTTAAAGAAAAATGACCAAGCATTTTTAGAAGTGCAATAATATTCATTGTAATTCAGCCATTATTTGCTAAATACTAGTCATATCTAGTCTTAAATAAATATAATTAAGCAAATTATATTTTTTAAATAAATCCCAATGCAATCAATCACAAATTAACGTATTTACATTAAAAATATGCATTTTGAAAAATCTCGCATGAGATGAGTAGGGGGGGAGAGGGTCGAGCCAAATCTCATGACATCAACTCCGTAATTTATGGACGGCCCTCATCAGAGGCAACCGCGATGCTCGCTATATAGAGCGATTTTCCTAAGGATGAGCCAAAGTGACAGCTAGTGCTGGCAACATAACTGAAGGTTCTGTGGTCGTTGTGCCCATAAGACTCCCTTCCCACATTCGTTCGTTTGCAGTTGGCTAACTTGTAAATGGCTTCGACGCTTCCTTTTGTAATGTCCTCGTCCGACAAAAATGTAGTGCGCCGCGAGAAATAAATGAAATTAGGAAGTGCAGTGTTATGTGCTCTTCCGTAAAAATTCTTTTTTTCTATAAACATTACATTAATTTACTTTTTGTGTGATAAATATTATGTTTATTTTAAAACCGATACTTGAATGCGAGATGCGTACCGATGCACGTGGTTCCGGTCTTCGTGCTGTTGTGTGGCGTGCTGTGATCAAGAGCTTTCTATTTACATTCGTGGCAGTTTTCTTTTACTGTTTGTGAGAGCATGTTAAGAGATTTTCCACATACGTAATTAAATTTAAATATTTCCCGAACTCGCGTACGTGCATATATTTAAGCGAAACTCTTAGACTTCTACATAGGGATGTTTTCACAGGAGCCATTAGCACTTTACGAAGGGGCATGACTGAACAGCTGTCGCGGCGGAGGGATACATGTGAAATACATGTGATGTTCACTTGTTTTCACGAACTGTCACTTTGGCTCATCCTTAGGAAAATCGTTCTATA